>JAZHFQ010000344.1:3610000-4210000 GCA_038387885.1 Spodoptera picta | reverse complement strand
TCACAATCATACCACGACATATTAGCACAATATCCCGGCATAACAAGACTAACATCAATGAAATTAAACTCTAACATCAACGTGCAACATTACATCGAAACCCGTGGACCACCAGTTCATTGCCGAGCTCGACCAATCCCACCTCATCGATTCGAAACAGTGAAGAAAGAATTCGAAAATATGATTGAGCAAGGACTATGCAGACCTAGCAAGAGTCCTTGGTCATCACCTCTACACATCGTGCCTAAGAAAAATGGCGATATTAGAGTATGTGGTGACTATCGCCGACTCAACTCGATCACTATACCAGATCGATACCCAGTGCCACGCATCAAAGATTTCACTCACCACCTATCGGGGAAAACTATATTCTCCACGGTTGACCTCAACCGCGCTTATCAACAACTCAGTGTGCGAGAAGAAGACGTAGAGAAGACCGCTATCATCACGCCAATGGGACTATTTGAATTCCCACGTATGTGCCCCGGTTTGAAAAACGCGGGACAAACGTTTCAACGCTACATACATGAAGTACTACGAGGATTAGACTTTGTTTTCCCATTTATCGACGACTTACTACTTGCATCTGAAAACGAAACTCAACATCGAGAACATCTCCACACCGTATTAAAACGCTTAGAGGACAACGGCATTACCATCAACCCCGCTAAATGCAATCTAGGCAAACCTGAAGTACAGTTCCTAGGTTACACCGTATCAGCTGATGGAATCAAGCCGCCGCAACACAAAATCGAAGCAATCACTAATTACCCGAAACCAACGAACATCGAAGAACTAAGAAGATTCCTCGGCATGATCAACTTCTATCGTGATCACGTACCGAACGCCGCATCGAAGCAAGCACCACTAAATGCCTACCTACACAACGTCAAGAAGCGCGATAAGACTCCGATCACGTGGACCGAAGAGGCGACGCAAGCATTCGAGCAATGTAAAGCTAGCATCATAAACGCAGCTCTACTCGCTCATCCATCTCATCACGCAACACTCGCCTTATTCTGCGACGCATCAGATAACTCTGCCGGTGCCGTACTACAACAATACCTACATAATACGTGGCAACCGCTCGGATACTTTTCCAAGAAATTCAACGACGCGCAGAAGAAATACTCCACTTTCGATCGAGAGCTACTTGCAATGTACATGGCAGTCAAACATTTCCGGAAGATATTCGAAGGTCGCCATCTCATCATATTCACCGACCACAAGCCGCTTACATATGTGATGTCCAAGACTCAATCAAATTCTGAAACTCTGAGGCGAACAAGACAGTTACTATTCATCAGTGAATTTACCACCGACATTCGACACGTGAGCGGCAAAGACAACATTGTTGCCGACACCCTAAGCCGCATAGAATCCATCACATTCCCATCTGCAATCAACTACAACGACATAGCGAGTGCGCAAGACAAGGACAGCAACATTAAACAACTGTTATCACAAGAAAACGTAACTTTGAAGAAAATACCTATACCTAACAGCGACATCGAACTATACTGCGAAACATCGACCTCTTATGTACGCCCGTACATACCTAAACCATATAGAAAACAAGTATTTGACAGTGTACACAACATCAGTCATCCCGGTACACGCACGACTCGCAAACTCATTACTCAAAAATATTTCTGGCCATCAATGAACGCAGACATCGGTTGCTGGACTCGAACCTGTATACTTTGCCAGAAAAGCAAGATACAACGACATACGCACTCGAACGTCGGATCTTTCCCGCCAACCGAGCGATTCCAACACCTACACATTGATATCGTCGGACCACTACCTACAACACCTCAAGGTCACAGGTACTTAGTAACGATGATCGACCGACTAACTAGGTGGCCCGAAGCAATACCTACCGACGAAATATCAGCTGTTAGAATCGCCGATATTGTGTACCAACACTGGATCGCCCGATTTGGATGCCCGACTACCATCACAAGTGATCAAGGTCGTCAGTTCGAGAGTCAACTATTTCAAAACCTAACTAAACTAATGGGAATCAAGAAAAATCGTACTACACCATATCATCCACAAAGCAACGGCATAATTGAACGTTGGCATCGAACACTCAAGACTGCATTACGCGCCAAACTCGCGAGCGCAAGTACATGGACCGACGTAATACCTACTGTACTACTAGGACTTCGAGCCGCGCTACACTCAGACACAGGTGTGAGTGCCGCCGAACTTACCTACGGCTACAATCTACGTCTACCTGGCGAATTTTTCACTACAAGTACCACCTGCACACCTGCTACTTTGGATTATACCTACGTTGACAACCTACGTAATATAATTCAACAAAACAAACCGCAAGTACCTACGAAGCATCACAGCAGCAATAAAAGCGTATTCGTGCATCAAGACCTACTCACGTGCAGCCACGTATTCATAAGAACAGATGCAGTAAAAAAACCACTTCAATCACCATACGAAGGACCCTACAGAGTGTTACAACGTACTGAGAAGGTATACACAGTACAATTACCCGAGCGTCAAGCAAATATATCAATCGACCGATTGAAGCCTGCATTTATACTCACCGAAGACATTCAAGATACTTTACCTCCAACCTCCAGTACAGTTACCTTCACATTACCTCAACCCAGCGTTACCAAGCAATTACCATTACCTTCAACCACCATTACCGAGAAAACCAGCAAGATTACCAAGAAAACACATGTACCGCAACCAACAGCGACGTCACATCCCGGCGATAAGAAAACTCGCTCGGGCCGTGTCGTCAAACTGCCGGTACGCTTCGCTTGAGGGGGAGTACTGTAGCCACACTAGCCATAGCACAAGCTACAAGGATTTAGACCATCGGTTAACAGAAACCAAGAAGCAGACAGCTCTGAAAAGAGCTATATTATTCAACGTTTTGACCACCTCTGTTAACACAGACAGCTCTGAGAAGAGCTATTTTATTTCACGTTTTTGATATGCTCTGTTAACACAGAAAGCTCTGAAAAGAGCTATTTTGCTGAACGTTTTTGACCCTCTGTCTACAAGAGACGAAGTAACTCGCCGACGCCGCTGCCAGTATCACGCGCCGACCATCGCGCGTAGGTATCGCAGCGCGGCACGGCGCACGGCGTTTACATCTTCACGGCTCGACGGTCGCAGGAGGAAAGGACAGAGGCACGCGTTACGCAATATTTATAGCGGCGCGAAACTCAGCGCGCGGCGCTGCGGAGGCGCGTCCTCTTTGCACGGACCTCACACTCATCGACTATCTAGCTCTTTTATCGGCTATCCTTTTCTTTCCATTGTTCACGTTGTAAATAAAGTTCTGTCCTAAATAGTGTAACGCTATTGGCTATAATTTAGGCGATGTTATTGGTGTACAAATATCTAAATTTTATTTATTTTTAATTTAATAGTTTTAATTGGTTAATGTACAGAATTAGTTGTAAGTAGCACTAGTACCAATTTTTGTATAAAAACAACCACCTCCGGCTAATAGATACATTCGTTCTACGACAACAAGTTGTTTCACTAAGAACAACCGATCTCCAAATATGTGTTGTCCTTTATGTTGTATGTGTGTACATAAATAAATAAATAAATAATAAATAATTCTAAGTATATCCTAGTAAGCAACACCTTTATTTTGGACGTTTCTCCTTCTCGAGGTTGACCCGGTGCAAATGGGCACCGCGTCCCGCGACCCGCAGGAAAAACGATGCTCATAGCCCCCTTCTAAAACTGGTTTCTAAATCTTCTTCTTTCTCTTCTGCTGACTACTTGACTACTGACACTGTCTGTGTTTTTATCTGAATTTTGTGTGGGTGTAGTTTGTATGCCAGTTGTGGATTGTGAGCTTTGCGTGATGGTTGATTGAGTGGTATGTGGTGTGTGCGCGCTTGAGATGGTCGTAATTGATCAGAATCTGGAACAACACCTTTAAATATTAAATCTGAACCCAAATTACTTTGTTCTTTTCTTTTTTTTTAAATCGTTGCCCCACGTGTTTTCTCCTGTGCCGTGGATGCATTTACAAACATACAAGTTCACGTACACAATGACACCCAGACCCGAAACAATAATTTGTGGATCACACAAAGTGTTGTTCCGTGTGGGAATCGAACCCGCGACACGTTGCACGACAGCTGGTTGCCCAGCCACCGCACCAACCGTGCAGTCTAGCTGCATTTTTAGCCAGTCGCACTACTTATGAACAATTCTCACAATCCCTCAAAAACATTCTCCTTCAATGTAAAGTGTGTCACCCGTAGTGAAGATAAATTGATTTTGAGGTCGAATTAATTGGCCTCATCAGCTACCAGATATATATATACCTACCTACCTATAGGTAGTATCGACTACCTATTATATACGTGTGCATTATCAAGTCACGAAGGTCAAATAACTGTAATATAACAGCGCATACGTATTTAGTAAGGAAACTATCTGGATATTGCTGAATGAAGTTGTAAACGTAATTAATAGATACTTAGGTACATCATCATAATTGGGATGATGACAGGCTATGAAAATTAAAAATCTAATTAGTCTGTAAGTTACCAAATGAAAAAATATTAGACACGTATTTTTTTATTTTGTTTTATAATAAAACAATACTTAGATATAACGATTCAAAGTTTAGGAGTGGGGGCTAAAACGTCATTTCTTAGTATAAAATGTACTGAGAAGTGACATCACGCGACATTTCAAATCAATATATCGTGGAAAGTATTTGTTTCTGTAAGAAAATAAAAAATACGTGTCTAATGATTTAAAATAATCTACCAGGCGGACATTAAAATAAAAACTAGGCATCTACCCTATTATCAGTTTGTAACACAACGGACTCACGACGCGATTTTCACTAGCCTCGGAGGCGGAATGAAGGTTTCATTTCAAAACTCACGAGACCGCGGTTTTCTGCGGTTTCGCAGCCGCCGCGGTTGTGATTATAGCCCGCAAACTTGGTGGTGGATTATCGCAAGACGGGCGGTTAACCCATAAATCACCAAGCGGTCACCGGTGACCGCTTTCCACTAATATTACATTACATTATAGACCTTATTTCTAATGTTTAGAGAATACTTTTGTATGACCAAATTTTGGGGATGGATATCAACGGGACAATCAGTTGAAGTTCCAGACCGGCCTCCTCGCATTACTCGCATTAAACACCACTTTTAAGTGTGGGAGAGCCATGCTTCGGCACGAATGGGTCGGCTCGACCGGAGTGATACCACGGCCTCACAGAAAACCGACGTGAAACAACGCTTGCGTTGTGGTTCGGCGTGTGAGTGAGGTTAGCGGAGGCCCAATTACTTAAAGTTTTAAGTTACTTCAATAATGAAAAACAAATTAAAATCTGACCTTTTAGTAAGTAACAGACAAAAGCAAGCTAATTCCTAGTCGCAGTAGTAGTACTCAGAATATTTTCTTCCCATAAAACAAAATTGATCGGTGTCCATATTTTTTACTACTTCCATTACTGTCAGGTCATTCGTTCCTTTATTACGGCACAACAATGACGTTCTAACGCGTTCCGATCGGATCCACAATCCCTCTCTTTCGATGTAAAATTTTATAGATCGTAAAATTCACCCTAATTTGTTACTTATCGTGTGAAAACGGAATGCTTCTTTAATGTGTGACTCGAGGCAGGTATGATTTTCTTTAGGAAACAGTCTGGTGTTTTCAGAAATGGACGAATTTTTTTCTGGCAAGTGCCTTTACCTAAATAGATAGGCTGATCAACAAAACCATGGATATAATTCAATCAATTCATAATATTTTTCCTACACTTTATCTACTGATAACATAAGAAAACGGCAACTCCATCAGACCACCACGAATGGGGCCCAATAGGGCTGATGCCAATGCCGATACGGAGCCGCGGAGAACCTAACTTGGGCTCCGGCTCGAAGTGCAGGAGTAGGAACGGGGTGGTTTTTAGTCAGTAAGAGTCTGACATATGTTGATTTACCCCCCTTAAAAAAAATAGATTGTATTGTAAGTGGATTGGCACGGGTTGTTGTGGGAGAAAAACAGAGATAGACTAAGATAACTAAGAACCTCTCCACGTTAGACTCAAACGGTAGTGTGAAGGGGCTCTGTCGCAGGAAAAACATGATCGTATGATCATAAACCACACTTAACCTCCTTACTTATTTTTAATTTCCAGCATTCTGGGCGTTCCTATACTTCGTTGGGTTCTGCTACTTGTCTAACGCGTGGGGCAAGACCGACAACCCTCCAATGGGCACCGCCAACAACATGCAGGGAGCCATCGCCTTCTGTTTCTTCTCCATCTTCGCCTGGGTGAGTAACGATAACACTCGTTATTAAAAACTTTAAAGCTGTTCTTGTTTGGTGCTTCAACTTACTTATAATAGACTTATCAATTCTAAATTTTCATTTAAAATCAACCAGATCAAACAGGACATTACCTTACTTAGCTGGTATTCTTTGAGAGGGTGGTACTTCTCCGGTCCAGATGGCCCATTTAATTCAAGTTATAAAGCAGTTAGGCTCTAACCCCGAAATACATCTCTATATTTCTTATTTACGAATGAATATATTATCTTCCGCAGGTGGCCTGTGCGTTCTTCGCGTTCCAGCGGTTCCGTGTAGGTGCTGACGCAGCGTTCGCGCCGGCATATGAAGTAGAGGGCGCTGTGGGCAGCCCTGGCGCCTTCCCCGCATACCCCTCCGCCCCCGACCCACAGCCCGCCTACAGCGACCCGCCATTCTCGCAGACGCATGCCTCTGGTGAGTCGATCCTGCAAAATTATTTCAGTGCAAGTTAAAGTGCATTAAAAAGTTGTAGAATCCAGGAATTGATACAAAAGATGATGATAAATACTTAGATACCTACGATAACAACGCATGGGCCACATAAAACGATCACATGCGTATTATAACAGAAGCTATGCTTACCGATAAGTACCAAACAAATGGCAGATTGGCTCTGGCGAAGAGTAGATTTCTGTCAGAGATCTAATTTTAAATCACATACGTCCGAATACTGAAAGGTTTCTCAAATTTAATTTGACGGTACTTAAATACGGTGCGTTCTCTTTCATTTTACAAAGATACAGATAGAACTATACTTAAGCACGGCTTTCAGTATTCGAGCGACAGAAAACTAAAATTCAAACAAAAAAGTATCACAGTATAAAGCACTTACCCGGTGCCTAACACAAGGATCGTACCTATTGAGGGCATTGCTCTAATTCCCTTAATCCTTAATTAGTTGAACCTGCTTCATATTAATACCGGACTAACCTTGATTGTAAGCCATTGTTTAGATACCTGCCTATGAGTAGATACTTATATTGCTTATTGTTGTTACTTAACATACCCTTACGGGTAAGTACCTAACTGGAGTAGTAGGACGCTATACAATGTCCAATAAGACATTCTTAGTCTTGATCAAATTTCTAATTGGTCTTAAATCATATATATTATATCCAAGATAGGGTCTTGGATGTCTTGGATATTCAGAAATATTTTGAAACTATTCATTTCCTTATATATTTTAATACTATACTGAAATTCGTGAAATTCATATACATACATAAAACATTTATTAGTGGTTTTGCCAAGACACTATCAACTCAATTCTTAATTCATCCATTAAAAAACTAAAGCAAAATAGTGCTATAAAAATCTCTCTTCACTTTTCAGGAAACATCGACTACACGGCCCCAACCTACTAATATGTAACTGCACGGGAATGAATAGAACATTATCAAGTTTATTTGCAAACACAACAAAACTGGTCGTAAGTAATAATACCTAATTATTACTGCAACACCTTCAATATTACCTATAAAACAAACTTACTAAAGAAAAACGATTTATTCGTAGTATTTAGTCGATTTTCACCACTCGATTGTCTAAATCGATACCAACTTTAGTGAAATATAAATAACCAAAGATATAAACAGTTCTGCTTTATATTAAGCTCTATTTTATGAGTGGATGGAATTTTAATGGATGAAAAAGGACGGATGCATTATTTTGGCCAATAATATAAAACGTTCTAATAGTAACTGAAATACCTATTACTAGTTACTTCTCCAATTAAAACTAAACCATTCGAACTTTATCAAATAGCAAAACGATAATACTCCAAAAAACATAAACCAACAAATAAAATTGTGTTGAACCGTTTCCAATCCTTCATTTTCCTTTTTTCCTCATTCCTAATAAAGTAGGGCTTATAAACAAATGAATGTAATTATTAAAACATGTCCATTTATTTTAATGAAGCTTATTTTTCTATTTATTTGTTAAGCGTAGTTGTAATCAGTCATTATTACATTATCTAAATAATAATACCAAAGTTGATGTATATTATAATCAGATAATACTTATTATATACATATATAATAATATTTATTCAAATATATGAAAGTGTTTTGCTTCACAGTACCTGCTTGTAGGTATATCTCGACAATATTCACGTGTATAATGTTATAACATCGTATTATATTGTAAATATCAATGTATGTACTCTAAACAGATTATAAATATAATAAAAATATTCCAAGGTCTCAAGCGACGTCATAATAAGTGGAATGTAATAATTTAAATTAAATTTTGAATATAGTATAGCGTTTCCTAGTCTGGTAAATGCGATAAAAAGACACTGTTCCAAATAGTTATTTAAAAAATTACTTTTATTTTTTCTATCCTGTACTTGATGGTGCTGCCATCTAGTCGTTTGAGGCCGCAACTAAGTGATATTTTATTTAAAATCTCAATTTTTTTCCACTTTCATTGTGCCATGTCTTTGAAATTTATTGAAAGTTTATTTTTATAGTAAAAAATGTTATTTTTCCTAAAGAACCATGTTCATTACCTCATTCTAGGTATGTCGTATAGGAAATACAAGTCATATATTATATTTAAGAGCAATCCTGAACTCGTTGTGGTTATTACAATAGATATAAAAAATTGAAAAAAAATCTCAAAATTGTGAAGAATGCTATTATAAGCACTACTTAAACTAAAACGAGAATTATATATAGGTATTAAATAACTAGACCTATCTACAATTTTAGTAACTAACTATCCCTGTTTGACGTACAAATAGTGCACTATATCTGTTAAAAATCTCACTATGTAAAAGAAAATATTATTGGGTGGCCATCATGTAACAATGAATTATGACGTGTTATGTTATTAGATACAAATATAGATTTTTTGTATAGCTTAAATAAGGTAAATATACCTACAACTTTGGATGGTGTTAGTGCTTATTATAAAAGAAGCTGTTCTATATATTTTATATACAGTGTGTTAAGTTAAACGAGGGACTTATTGAGGGAGGGTATTCAGTATTCGATTCTCGTCCCGAATATGTAAAAAACCTATAACCAAAATTTTTGAGGTAATTGTCTAATAAAATACATCATCATGAACACTGAGCGCGCAACAAGTGAACTTGTAAACAGAAACCGTACTTACATAAAGTAACTCGCGTTGCCAAACCTTTGCCGATCTTACCAAAAAGAATAGAGCGCGCTTAAGCCCGCTAAGCCGTAACCCGTAAGCGTAAGCGGAAGCGTTTTTATGGTTCTGCCTGTTATTTATTAGTGTTTTCGTTTCGTTTATATGTTTGTTAGGTTCATGTGAGTATACACTATTATGGGTTTGAATATGTCCCTCGTTTAAACTAACATACTGTATAAAGAACAGCTAATATAAATTCTAATATATTTGTTCCTAAATATAACGGTTCATTGAAAATCTTTTTTAAATGTGAAATACTGATCTTCAGGCTGTGATGAAACGTTCATGAAATTGAAGTTTTCTGGTCAAATATTACAAGAAATAAGCATTAAAATCATTCAAACTATCAAATTGGATACCTAATTTAATTTCAGTTATATCAAAGACAGTTATCTAATGTTTACTAAATGATCCAATATACATTCAGTATTAATACATAGACAATATCATATACTATGTATAACTAAGCGCTTTACCCAAGATCATAGTATTTTTTTAATATAAAAAGAATATATTTCTAGTAAATACTATCTTACTACTATTAGACTATTAAATATATAATTTCTGGGCACATTTTTATTATTACTCTTGCATATTTTTAGTAAACTTACTATAATTACTAAGCTGTCGATGTAAATTGGACTCTATTAGAGTGCTTTAAGGTCTAAAATTGAGTACAAAACAGTTGACCCCGGGGTGAATAATTGAAATGTGTCCTGTGGGACTTTGAGGAGTCGGCTTGCTGATAGTTTGATGTTTATTAATGGAATATTACCTGTAAGTGTGGTTGTTGTACTCACTATGTGTAGGAAAGTACTTATGTGTGCAAATGGTGTTCTAATTCATATATAATATATTAAATATTATATATGAATTGACCGATATATCTCATCAAAATGTATTTCATTTGATATTGCGTCGTAATGCGATGTTAGAATTCGTATTTCTAATGAATTAGGGTGTTAAATGTATGCAATAATGGTTCTAAACTATATATATATTCGAATATATATATAAATGGATATTAGCGTGATATTTATCGATGTTGACTTCATATGTCAGCAAGCCTGTAGGTGTCTTTATCACTTCCATAGCTTGCACTATTGTTTATAAATAAAATCTTAGCAATAAATCTTTATTCAAATGTATTCGTCACTCAAAAAGTATTTAATCACGGTTAACGTTGGCAACACTTACATTACATTTTTACGCTTGCAAGCTTTAATGAGTGGGGAGTATATTTGAAATGTGTAATATTCATATCAGTCTTATGTGTTAAGGGCATCGTAGTATGTATCAAAAGACATTTCAGTCAAGGTATGTAGTAATTTAGAAATATATATAGTATTTGAAGCTTTATCATGTCGATGTGGCAACGGAATGAACCAAAAGAAAATATAAATTAACCTATGACAAATAATGTTTTACAAGAAAAAAATACAAGATGTTTTGACACCCCTATTATAAACATGACAGCCAAATATCCTAAACAATTTTTCAAATGGAAATATTTTAGAAAACTCGAAAAGCAAATGCCCTTCAAGCACATGATTGATAGAAAAAATATTAATAATACTTTATATAAAATAAAAAAATGTTATTAACGTTTACAAAAATGCTGACATGTAAACATTCTGTACACTATACGTAGATAAATTTAGCCGTAGATATCTTGTACGTTGGTTAGTATGTTCAGAAGATAATAAAAAATCTACTAAACATTAAAAAAAATATCGTATTAAGTGTTGAGTATTTTAATGCTAAAGTCGTTCAGTGTTCGGTAAAATAATGTTAAGAGCGTATGTAAAGAGGTTTCTTGTCGATTTTATTTTTTTATTTCGTTTGATTCTATGTACTTATCTGTACTCGAATTGTGTACCAAAGCCATAATACCTGAGAGATGAAATGTGGATAAACAATTGTTTCGTATTTTTTTGATCTCGACTATAAAAAAATACTTTACCTATTTTTTTTAATAGAACTCTTATTTACAGTAACTAAACGAAGTTACTGTTAAAATAAAAGATGGTACTAGCTTTCCACTAATTTTAAAAGTAGGTGCCCTCAATTTACCTACCAAATTTGGTACCTAATGTGAAAAAATCTGCATCTCCTCTCAAAATTAAGACAATTCTGTGTATTTATTCGTGTTTCCGTTCTGTGTAGGTACATTTTGTGTATAAATATCGTATTGAACTACACTGTTATATCATTTCAAAAAAGTTTGAAATCAGTTTTGTGAGAAATTAAAACAAGTGGCAACGAAATTAAAAATTACTTTTTGATCTTGACAGGTATATCTACTGTGATTGGATAGTTTCAAAAACAGTGAGCTGATTCTAAAAACAATTTTAACTAAGAGAGTAAAGAATGAATTTCATAGAACATTACATAAGTACCTACCTCATAATTTTTTAACTTATCCCTATACGTAAACGGCGCAATGCAATATCATAGATATTGTACATGCATTTTAAAATTTAAGCCATTATATATATATATATATATCTTATCGGAACTACCATCACTCGTAAATATTTTATCGTGAAATTCAGTGACCTGATTTTTCTTATCAGAGATGGGTTGACGACGTCTCTAGTTTGGAATGTAGGTATACGTCGGATTTATTTGTATCGCTGAAAGAAAGTTATTTTATGTATGTTTATACAGGCGCCTAAATCGCTAAAGTAAATACAGGAAACTAATTGTTATCCTCGGCTTCATTCCTCGTGGTGTGAAAGACAGATAACAAACATACTTTTCCTAGTAACACGGCGTGCATTTCAAATAATATTTGATATAAATACATAGCCCGAACGGCATTACAAAAAGCAAGGTAAACTTAAACAATAAAGAGGCATTTTCTTGCTCGACTTGGCTGGTGTCACTACCGTGCTGCCAGTTATGTGCAACCAAAATAATATACAAGAGTCACTTTCTTGCTCAACTTGTCTGGAGTCACTGCCGTGCCCCCAGTTAAATATAGATAATCAATAGTCCTGAATATTTAATTCGTAAATAACTCCAAACGCACAAACCAAGATGAGTTCAATTCGATAGCTATATACATAAATGTACCACTCTCTTTGTATGTATGTTACTAATATGTTTGATGTTCGATAATGATGTGCAAATGGTAAGTAAAAATTAATTGGATTAATAGACATTTCGTCGATTTTGTTTTTTTTTATCCATCCCATACTACCTATCTCCCTCCAAAATAATAGGACATCCTTTGCCTATGAAATTGCCGTTTTGTATGAAAAAATTAAAAAATTTCAACGTTTTTTTTTTATTATTTTTATTTGTATTAATCGAAGTAATCACCCACACAATCAATGCATCTTTGCCAACGCAGTGGCAGTTCATTGCTTTCCTTCTTAAAGAAATCAGCTGAACGGGAGGCAACAAATCCTTCAAAGGCATTTTGTACTGCCTCTCAGGTATTGAATTTATTTTCCGCTAAGAATTTATCCATATACTGGAAAAAGTGGTAGGTAGTCTATAGACGCAAGGGCTGGTGAGTAGGACGATTGGCGTACAGCTTCCAACCTCAGTTCTTGCAACTTCAAGCCTGCTATGGAGAATGAAGTCGCGCGTTGTCGTGCTCCAGTAATGCTCACCCCGTTTGGTAAAAAGCTTAGCTTATAGGTACGTTATAATGGCGCTAAAGATAATATAAGATAAGAATAATCTTTATTGTACACCTTAAAGCATAAATGTCGAGTTACATCCAAGAAGTAGGGTACAAAGGCGGCCTTATCACTAAAAGCGATCTCTACCAGGCAACCTTTGGGTGAATGGAGCACTGAATGTTATTGGAGGTGATTCTAGGCATACTCAGGTACTTGCATCACATACCTATACATACGTATACATAAATACACACACACATACATATATACATAAGGACATATGTAAATAAATAAAATATAAACATACGACGGATAAAAGACAGCAGGGAGAAAGAAGTAGTAAGTAACTACACCGTGGTGAGGTAATGAGTGCTTTAAACGTAGCGAATGTCTGTGCTCGTCTTACAGAGAGAGGCAATGCATTCCACAGTCGAACAGCTCGAACAGTGAAGGATCGGTCAAAGGAGCAGATCCTTTGACCGATCCTTCACTGTTCGAGCGTCACACTGCGTGCTGGGGCATCTCGAGCTTCAAATCTTCCGATGAACGTACTGGTCTAGAATGCGTGTCATGGAAGAACCTGAAACGTTCTTAGAGGTAATGGGGAGTAGAAGGATTGAACAGTATACTGTAAAGTAGAGATAAGATATGAATATTCCGGCGAAGGCGGATCGGCAGCCACTTGAGTTTAGTACGATATTCGGAAATGTGGTCATATTTACGAAGTCCAAATATAAACCTTATACTAAAATTTTGAAGTCGCTCAAGTTTATTTAACTGCACTTCGGTAAGATCTGGATAGCTGACGTCAGCATAATCGAGGATGGGAAGGAGAAGTGATTGAGCAAGCACAATTTTAGTAGCAGTTGGAAGAAAATTTCTGAGTCTGAACAAAGACCTCGCCGACGCAAAAATTTTTCGACTGACTTGTCCCAGTTGAGGTCCCCATAAGACGTCCAGGGTACTTACTTTTGAAACCAATCTCAATGTCAATGCAATTTCAATCCAATAAAATCTCAATAATTATTCAATGTCAAAACTATACCTCTACAACCCCTATCGTAGCCGTTAAAATAGCATTCAGAGTACGGAATATAAAGCCAAACTCAATATCATTTAGTTCATTTAATATCCACACAATACGGATGCAATGGGCGCTAGTATTGCAACTCAAGAGTACGAAATTTTACAATACCAATGTCGATCGATCGGAATTGGATTCAAGAGTAAGCCCCCTGGTCTATGACAATACCCAAGACAAGTCCCTTATCGTATCACTATTGCCGGATTACCGCCGTGGGATCTGGAGGCGAAGGTGCTCGCGCGCGTGTACGTCATGCGCGCGGAGGCACGTCGCCGGGGCGAAACCCCGCTGCCGCGCCAAATAGGTGCGTGGCGGGATGAGCTCCGGCGCGATCTCATGGCGGAATGGCAGCAACGACTGTCGCAACCGAGGGCTGGGCTCGCTGCCATCGCAGCGGTAAGTCCCCTCTTTGAGGAGTGGCTTGAGAGACGCTACGGCGTCCTCACCTACCGCCTGACGCAGGTCCTCACCGGACATGGAAGTTTCGGGAGGTACCTGTGTCTGATGGGGCGGGAGGAAACGCCCGGGTGTCATCACTGCGAAGACCGCCCTGAGGACACGGTGGAACACACGGTGGGAGAATGCCCTTCGTGGGCTGAGCACCGCCGTGTCCTCAGGGAAGTGATCGGCGATGGCGACCTCTCGCGTCCGGGCCTAGTGCAGGCCATGATGCGGAGCGAGGGGGACTGGGATGCCGTCTCCTCCTTTTGCGAAGCAGTGATGCTAGCTAAGGAGGAGGCGGGACGCGTGAGGCAGCGAAGCGCTGCCTCCTCGCAACCCAGCCATCGCGAAGGACACACCGGGCGTCGGGGATCGCGAGACGATCTCCGGCCACCGTAAGCGCGGGCCTGCGGACGGCGAGCATGGGTGGCTCCCCGTCCGACCAGAAACAGACCCGAGCGTACGGCGCGTCGCGTTCCGCGCGCGCCTCAAAGAGCCATCAGACCACCACAGATGGGGCCCAATACGGCCGATGCCGATTCGGAGTCGCGGAGAACCTAACGGGTAACCGGGGCTCCGGCTCGACGTGCAGGAGAAGGAACGGGGTGGTTTTTAGTCAGTAAGAGTCTGACACTCCCTCCCGCCTCACCCAGGCGGGAGAAGTCATTCGACGATTTTCCCCCCTTAAAAAAAAAAAAAAAAAAAAAAAACGTATCACTATATGGTATTGTGGCACCGTTAAAGACTATCGGTGGGATTTGGGACCACACAATCTTGCAGCGCAGACAAGCCACTAAGCGACACGAAAATTTATCCATAGGTTGGATCCTGAGGTCTGAGGTTCTTCAAGATCAACTTACTGAGCGCTTACGGTTATCAAACATAATCCATTATTCATCGCAGGTAACAATGCGGTTCAAAATTCCTATTCGCGTGTCTGTCGAGCAATGCAAGGTACTTACGTCTCGAGCTGGCGATCCTTGAGTTCAACCCAATTGTCAAGCTTTTTTTCCTTGCCAAATTGACACAAATGGACCAATATTGTTTCGACGCTAACATCGAAAGCCGCATCTAATTCAGTCGTAGATTGTGTATCATCAGCTTCCACAATCGCCTTTAATTGGTCATTGTCGACCAAAGTCGGTGATCCGTCTGCTTGTTTGCCTCCTATTTAATAAACAAAAGTCTTCGGACGACTGCGAGGTTCATTTTTCAGGTCGAAACTTCCAGAACGGAATCGAGCAAACCAATAAAGCGCCCTGTATTATAGCACCCTGTAAACGATCACATTCGTTTGACAAACTTGTTTGATGAAATTCACGTTTTCACCATACAACAGCGCAGACGAACAAACGTGCATCATACAAGTTTGTCAAACAATTAGCCAGAATCAGTTTTTCCTCGTCGAGGCTTGACGTAGTTGTGCTGCGTCCTTAAAATTAGCAACATAGACGACACATTTTTGGTGTGTACTCTATCACTAATACTACGTACCTATTAAGAAAAAATAAGAAGATGGACTAGAGAATGGCTAAAATCAATAGATATATAGGTATACCCACGAAAATTTGCCACGAGAAATATTGCTCTCAGAACCAGAAAAATAAATCAATAAATAATCATCTTCAATAAATTTGTAATGTTTATGTTATGTTATGTTATGCATTATTTTTAGTGCAGCGCTTCTCTTGTTTTTATTATCCATGTAATCCTTAGATTTTATTTTCTCGGTAAATTAATATAAAATGTAGCATAAATTCTTTATTGCCATTCGAATTTGACCCGCTACGTCCTCCATGGTGTCAGATCAACCTGATCAACGAATGAGATCTTGTTTGAAAAACACAGCGGAACACGTTCAATCACGTTTGTCAAATGCTACGTCAATCAAAATTTTCTTCAAACAGTTCAAACACGTAGAATTTTGACAAAAGCTTCAAACAAAGTTGTACACTATCAAAATGTTTGACAAACAAGTAAAATTTGACAAACAATTTGATCGTTTACGTTTTCGCTTAAAAGGGTGAATAACTATTTTCCCGAAAACGAATTTTAAAGGCTTTTTTGCAGTAAGTATCTAACTAAACACCTACGTTTATTTTCTTGATGTCATAACAGTAGTCCCTATTTAAACTTAATACCTACTCTTTGCAGTAATCACTGTTGATTTTCTTTTATTAGGTAAGTATATCTACGGTTGATGCGAAGGGTTGATAGACACAAAAGTGAGATGGTGAACGCCGTAAGCCTAAACATTCGATTTTCGCGGCCGTTACTATAAGCTGGTAAGCTAGTTTTATAATGTTTTAATTTTCTTATGTGAATAGTGTTTTGTAGAAAACAAATTGGTCTAAGAAAGGTATTTTTATCAACAATCCAAAAAGGTTTTTTTTTGCTATCCTATAAAGGCGAGTTTTAACCGTTTGAGCGTGGTTCGGCATTTACACCATTTGAGGTCCAACGTATTGATACCATACGTCTGCTCATATGATACTTATTACCAGTATATCCAATATTTCATAGAAATTACTGACCTAAACATTTAATAGTATTTTAGTAACATTTTAATGAGACATGATAAGAGTCATTAACCCCAAAATTGCGAAGTTTGCAATGATAACCTAATATTATGATTAAGTAGGACGAATTTGACTTTGTAACGAAAGGACAATTTAAAGGTCGGCAATATTCCACTTTATTATTTTTATTAGGTGTGCTTCGGCACGAATGGGTCGGCTCGACCGGAATGACACCACGGCCTCACAGATAAAACGACGTGAAACAACGCTTGTTTCGTCGTGTGGGTGTCAATTTCTGAATCAGCAACGATCCTCAAACTCCTAATCCCCAAAATGCCGGTAACGCACATGTAACGTCTCTGGTGTTCCAAGTGTCCATGGGCGACGCAGATTGCTTACCATCAGGTGATCCGTCTGCTCGTTTACCGGCTTATGATATAAAAATAAACTTAGTTTAATATCCTACTCTATTTCAAATTAATAATTGACGTCGTTTAATCGTCGAAGGAGTAGCAGAGGGAGAAACACCTACTTATATGGTGTTAACAAAGGTGGTTAGTATTTTTCGCCAAACCAATGCGCCAATCGTGCTAGCGATAAGACAGAGAACTAAAGAGGGTAGGTAAGTACAACAAACAACTAAGAATCTTATGAGTACGCCTACTTCGACTTCACATGGGTAATATGTATAAAATTTATAGTTTGGCGCCAAGGGCAAGGTTCTTTATGTACTAAAGGGCAGTAAAGGGTACGGTCAAAAGGTTAACAGGTTTTGTTTTTCTTTTTTTATACTTAGTAGGATGGCATTTGGCCACCGTCTTCAGTTCTAGTTCGCCTGAGTCTTATTAATGTATTCATATTTAGTGTGTCATCAACATAATTATAATAAAACGATATCCAAAGGTTTACTAGGTACTTTTATAGAATAGAAGTAATTAGGGTGCACACAAAATAAAGAATAAGAAATACTTTTTGCATTCATTTTATTTGACACTTTTACTTACAGTTAAAATTATCACAAATAAACAGTGAAAATTACTGATGATTCACAGAATCTAAAAGACGGCAACGGCTAGACCTTTTCATTTCTAATGCAACTTGACACAACACAAAGTGGCAAATTGTTATCAACTAAAGATTCTTACATTGCATATTAACATTAGGTACAGAATTTAAGAAAAACTTATTCTACTAAAAATATATTTGATATTGTTCAGTACTATTTCAGAAATAAGTATTTCACAATAATTTCAGCATATTCTCACTAAGGTGATGTAAGAGTTACTGTTTGATGCCGCCCACCTAGCAACACAAGTCCACAAGTCATTCAACTCTGCAGAAATCATTAGCGGGTATTGTAGTACATACCTACTGTGCTACGTCGTGAAGTCCCGAAATAGTAACTAATTAAATGGAACTTATAGGAAAAAAAGTACAAACCAGTAATCTTCAATACAATAAGTTTGTATATCCGATGTGACAAACTGATCAAGTTCAATAAAAAAAACGCTTCCTACTATGACGACAGCATTTAGAACAAACTGGTCGAAAAAAATATTTTAACAATAACGGGCCACACAGGCCTACCGCATACTTCTACGAACCCACTGTAGGGCACCGCCTTTTACATAACCGATTTCCTCAAATTAGCGAGCGACACTGATACGAAGTAAAACTAACGAAGATGTAATAACGTTTACTAATATTCATTTTTTGGTATTTCAAACATTCATTATTCAACATTTAATAGAATTTTAATTACATATTTATACACATTTTTGTATATTATTAAATCGCTCAATACCGCCTTTTGATTGGACTTAAGGCTACGATTAATTAATATTAACAATACAGACATTCGATTTGTAGGTTTGAGGCTATTTGAACAGAAAAAAACATCCGCGAAATATTGCCAGTTGTCATTAAAACTAAAATTCTACTTAATTTCTAAGTTTTTGTAACAGTGTTACAGAAATGGTCGTAAACATATAAACGACAAATGTTTAAACTTAAAGCTAAAATAAACGTGCGTACTGTCAGACAGTTCCATTCATCACTGTAGAACTTAATTTAAAACTTAATCATTAGTATCACTGTTACCAGTATAAAAAAAGGAACTGAATAAGTTGTTGAGTACAGATCTAGTTTAACTTTGGATGAAAGTGGCAAAGAGTTTATTCCTTATCAATTAACTATTTTTCATGAAAAGGCCAGTGCTTAAAGTAGTCTTCAAGCATCTGTAATCAAAATGTCAACATGGTAAAATTATCATAAATATAGTCATTAATTAAAACTTCTCACAATCACCACTGATGTTTCAAAATTAGACTGCCGGCAACTCTATCAGATTCATTACTTTGTACCATATCTTATCATAATTATCATTATGTAAATATTAGTCTAGTCATGTTAAATACAGATACTTATTAGATGTTTTAATGCATACAAGTTGTAATTAAAATTATGATAATACTAGTTTATGCCTTGAAACAATAGCATTAGAGTCACCAGGCTGTTAATTAACTCATCGAGTACCGTCATTATAGACACAATTATAGAACAATAGGTTGCGGTCACCGGTGACCGCTTGGTGTTTGACAGTTTAATAATAAACCATTGCCAAATTACAACTGGCAAATAAAAACAGTACAAATATTTTGATTTAAAACCACAAGGAATGCAAATAGTGACATAATAAGCGGTTTGAACCAGCAGCATAAATTATGCATAATGCATGTAATTGGTCATGAACATGATCATTTGATGATGTATATTATACATACTACTCACATTCAATGAGGTATTTACAATGATCTTCATTTGAAAAATATTTTTTTTTGTCAACCAAAGCTACTAATCAAAGGCCTTATTTTACAACAATAGTCTCTTTTGTGTTACTTTTTTTCTTATTTTTTCTCTTTCTTTATTCTAAACTTTCAAATGCTTTATTCCTTTACTGGTTACATTAAGTTTATAAACCTATCTCCACGAACAACAAATGACACAGAACATTTGATTTTACTTAAAGCAATGATTTGTAACTTACTTATAATACTCTAGCATTTTCTATACAATGCTTAGGATGCAGTTTTAACATCCTGACAAAGTTACTGCAAGCTTCGAAGAGCATCTAGGTGCTTGGGAAGTATAATAGCCAACATGTTGTAATTCAAAAATCAGTTGTTGATTGAAGTCTAGTCATTAAAATAATGAAACGATCAAAAGCCATCATAATTGTTAATGAAATAAAGATCATCAATCAATATTGGACCTGTTCTTATAAGACTTGTTATATTGCTCTAAAGGCATTTTGAATTACAACAAACTCTTCAGTGATGTTAAATTTACATTCTATTAACATTAAACAGTATCAGTTATTTAATGAATTCTTTAAAAACAGGCCAACGCTTAGAGGAAGTCCTATGGGCAGGACTTAGCATTCGTTTCCTCTAAGCCGTGCCTGTTAGCCTGTACTACTTTTTTGCTTTTGTTGAGTTACCCTGCTTGTGTGGAGGAGTCCATCTTAATGCAGATGGGTCTACAGTCAACCGAGGCTTCTTGAAATGTGAGCTAGCCAACTGTTCTGCAACTATTTTTGGTGTAACACATATAACATGCTGACCTTTCCAATACTTTACCATGTTCATTGACTGTAATGTAGAAATGATGTCTGTTTGAGATATCCCCGTCATGGAACTCAAGTCTTTGATGCTTAATGTGCCTCTACTCACACTTAATACTTCTAATAAGACATAAGACCAGTAAGATCTGTAACTCAATTTGCCCAAATCTGATAATGGTTTTTCTGGACTACCCACTACATGTTCAAGTCTAGACAACTCGTAACTAAATGCTATAAGTAGCTTACCGTAACCTTGTCTCTGATAGGGAGGTAGTGTCAGTATACACGCCACATTGTTCCCTTCCGGGGAGTCCTTCTCTTTAGAGAAATATCCAACAAGATGTGCTCCTTGCTTGTCAACTTCACACAGTATATAAAATAAGAATTGCTCTATATCAAAATATAATGTTTTGTGATCTAAGAACAATTTAGCAAGTAAACAAAGATTTTGACAGTAGATTTTATGTTCTTTGCCATCTGCCTCGAATATAGCTATTGTTCCCTTCCTGTATATCTCACTACCCTGTGGTTGTCGCGCTGTGCACTCGCTCAGGTGATACCTGTAAGTTTTCTCCATTCTCATGTATTTCAAACAGTACTCGCATATCCAAAGCTTAGACTGCTTGCCATACTCGTCAGGATAAGGACTGAAGTACCATGTATCTATCTCGTATTTGCCGAATTGGATTCTATCGATGTATTTTACTTTAGTGATAGCTTCGTGCTCTTTCTCAAGCGCTGCCGTCGTCGGGTCCATCTCTGCGTAAGACTTCTGGACGTGATTAATTTCATCATGTTTACGTTTTTGGTTCCTTGTTATTTTCCGGCCGGATTTATCAGTGAGAAGGTGGTCACAATTTATGTTGTTATTCGACTGTTCGCACATGTCGAATCTATCTGACATAACCCTGTGTCGGGATACCCATTCATCGAGCCTTCTATCGTAGCCGACATAGTGCACATAATACTCGTAGCAGCCCTCCGTGGCATTGTATCGTGTCTGTATAATCTCAGCCGGGTGCCATGACTCATCCGAACGCCGCACCAAATAATGCTCTCCGATATCGAGAGGCTGCTCCTGTGCCGATTCCGAATCTTCATGGTCCGTGGTCCGGCACTCCGGATTAGGTAATTCATTGTTCACTATAGGTTTTTCTAACTCTTTATCACCTTTTGCCATATTCTAACTGAAATCAACAATCGTATCACGCAATACCGCGCAACGCGATCTATCGAAGTCGCCATAATAGCATAGATTATAGAAAATCAAGCGCGCAAAAACGTGCTACCATAGAGTTGCACCTATTTAGAACCGCAAAGAACTGTAATTGGTCACTATGATTAATATGGTGTTAATTAATATAATTATAAAAGTAACAACCTAAAACAGATTGTAATTACTGTACAGCAGAAACTTATTTATATAAAAAATATGTGAATTCGCACAAAACTTATTGGATTGTCAATGGATTGGAAAAAACTAATATTTTTGTCTATGACTCAAGAATGTTACTAGCAATATAAAACAAGACAGATTTAAGGGAAAACGAAGTCTTTGGTATTAGTATATTGTTGGAAACGGTACAAACGTATACTATTATAATCAAAAAATAAAATAAAGAAAGAAAAACTTTATTTCACACGCTAAAATAGGTGACACGTACAGATCTTACATATAAGTTTATATACATCTACTAATGTCCCAAGTCTGCGGTGAAATACATAGACTAATAAAGCGTTACCACTAACAAATAAGATGAACTGTTTACCTTTGACTAAAGGATTAACATTTCTAATAATTATGTTCAAAATTAATGTGATTTCCTCTCCCTCATTGTAATGTAATGTAAAGTGGTCCTTACAAATATTCTTTATTTTATTTTACAAAAATTAAAGATGTATATTGAATGAATAGAAAATCCTTTATTTTGTTCAATTTTGAAAGCAAACCAACGTTTTTCTCCAAATCACTTTTTATCACAAATGGTAAAACTAAAGTGTTAGTGGGCAACATTATATTTAATGCCGAACGTACGTAATCGGCGAGCGAAACGTCTGAGTGTAAAGTGAACGAAACGGAGGTTTCGGGAACAAATTACTCTTATCGCTAACGAAGAGATATGAAATTTATATTTTTATCGAAAAACTGTGCAGTTCACTTGTACAAGTGTTGATTGTGATGCGGATGTGTATTGATTGAAACTAGACGTGGAACCAAGTGCAGTTTTACCAAGTCAGAGATATCTGAAGCCACCCTTGATAATTTGTGCTTTATTAGTGACAACGGTCGAGTAGAACGCAGAAATGCAGGCGATTAAATGTGTAGTGGTCGGTGACGGGTAAGTTTTCTATATTTATTTGAAATGCATGCTTTCCTAGCGTAAATGGTAAACGGTCTGACGTCATTTTTAAATTGAATCGTCTTCGTACAAAGTTGATTGGTGCCGTATCCAGCGCGTTCGATATTAGAGCTGGTTATACAACGATTATACACGTTTTATTTACTATTACCATTGTGCCATTGTGTTCTCAGGCTACGTAGTTCCAGTATGAAGTATGAGTAACAAGGTGATAAAAAATAACACGCCAAGTAACCTACAGATTATTGTTCTCGGCCGTAGCAATGTTTGAAACATATGCCGTCATTGCTAGGGTCACGAATAAACAACCAGATGTAGAAATGAATCGCAGGAAGTAATAAATACTATCATGTTCCACCATAAAGCAAATGTTGCTGATTATGAGCTGCTAATGAATTTAAATGTTAAGTTCGAAATTCAAACTTAAAACGTTAGTTTCATTAGGGCAAAAACCAGTCATGGTTTTATCTGCTTGACTAATCAAAGGTAAAGGTTTCTGACCCTCAGATATGATACAGTCACTTATAATAAACATAAAGACTGCTGTTTATGTTAAATGTTGTTAAATTTATTACAAGACAACAAAAATAAAACATTGGTGTGGTTTGAGCCTTAACAAAGTGCAAAAATCATGTAAGTTCTACATAAAGTATGTAAATATTTTGTTAAAAATTTATTAACCTACCATAGATTAATGTTTCCTTTTTCCAATTTAGGATGACATTTCAACTGTACTCTTACCATAAAGCCTAATTTGAATATGTAACTTTTTAAATTAGCTGCAAAAGAAGTCATTGGACAATCACATACATGCCAGGAATACTAAATTGAGGGTAAATTGGCATGTTTATTTTTTATGTATAAAAGGTCATCTTTTATTCAACAGAAAGATAAAAATTATACTTTTTTATATCTTATCAAGAACCCTAAAACTTACTGAGAAAAGATAAAGACTGATAAAATGTGATATAAACTGAATGTGTCTAATTTATTTGTTTTATGGAGTATATTAATACAGACAAGGAAAATAATGTTCTAGACTTATGTCTAAAAGTAATAACATTTTGAGGATTGTATTGCAAAGTTGCATCATATTACAGTGTCCTGTAATTCTAAAAATTGACCTAGATGAATAATAATACAGACACATGTTTTTATGTACAATTGACATGCAAATTTTGGTCTAGCAAATGTAGAACATTGATCTTAATATTATAGAATATCTTTGGCAACAATTAACAATAAGTCTAGCATCAAAATAACTTTTTACATAGTTTTATCAACACATCCACATGGTCACTGCTGAACATAGCCCTTCCTCAATGACTGATGATTGGTTAGAAGTGAACTGATCCAGCATATTTGAGTTCTCTATAATAGAGTTCCAAGGAACTGCTAGGTTATAAACTTATAATATAATATTGTCTTGTAGTTTTAATGTGTGCTTAACTCGTATATCCTCAAGGTCACCGGTGAATCCTCTCCACTAAATACATTATAGACTTTATTTCCAATGTTTAGAGACTACTTTTGTATGAACAAATTTAGGGGATGATTTTCAATAATTTTCAAGGGGTTAACCCATGGTATGCAATATAGATTATGCGAGACACAATGCATTTTCTATTGTGTCTCATATGCCGACAGATAAGCGGTTAATTGTGTAATATATAGCAAATCTATATATATATAAAAGAAAGTCGTGTTAGTTACACTATTTATAACTCAAGGACACCTCAATCTATTTAAATGAAAATTGGTAGGGAGGTAGCTTAGAACCAGGAGACGGACATAGGATACTTTTTATAGAATACTTTTTTTTACTTTATACCGAAAATCACGAACGGGAACGGGGACAAAATGGGATTGCGCGTACGAAGTCGCGGGCAGAAGCTAGTGTTCTAATAAATAAAATAAATAGGTTCTATAGAAAAGAAAATCATACTCTATTATTAGAGGTCCCTACTAACCATCACATTTAAACATACAATTCTATATGGTAATGGTAAAGCATTTAATTTATAATTTAAGTCATAGATTATATACAATGTGTCATTCTTATTATGTCCATGCCATAGCATAATACATGAAGTACCTAATTAGCCAATTCTATACATAGTTAATGTCGCGGAGAACCTAACGGGTAACCCGGGCTCCGGCTCGACATGCAGGAGAAGGAACGGGGTGGTTTTTAGACAGTAAGAGTCTGACACTCTCACCCGCCTCACCCAGGCAGCAGTCATTCGATGATTTTCCCCCCTTAAAAAAATACATAGTTAATAGATAATAACAACAGATTTTCAAGCGATTGCCTTGTTAGCCGAGTGGTCGCAAGTGTGACTGCTGAGCAAGGAGTCTCGGGTTCGATTCCCAGGTCAGACAAAATATTACATACTGGGTTTAAAAAAATCTGATCCCCTATTACATGGAACTCATAACATTAATTGTTATGTTATGTGTATATTATTTTCAAGCAGTTTTCGAAAGTTTGTGTAATAATAAATTCATTTGGATCAACTTACCCTTTAACAGTCAGTTTCAATGACACACCTGTCTGTACATTATGCTCCAAAATTCTTTCTCTAGGAAAGATTCCAAAATACTTAGAAAATTTTTCGTAATGTCCGGATGCCTGACCTGCTATGTATTTACCTGATAGAGTGAATTAAGAACATAATTTTTAGGAACTATCTGACACTTGAGTTTATTGGGTACTTACTTATATGAAAATCGTGAAACAGACACTAACTAATGGTGATTAAGACTGGTCATGAGAGACCTTTAATACAGTCTATTTTACTCCCCACAACGACAAAATGAAATGTACAGTGCATTCTTATTAGCCATGTTACGCATATCTTCAATAACTTAAGTCTACAATCTCATATTGCATCCCAACATGCACAGATGCTGTGTAACTCAATATTATGCAGTTAATTGATACTGTGATATATTGCTGTGCTATGTGAACCTGCCCTTACTGAGTCATGTTAATGTAAATACGGCCTTATGAGATCATGAACATGTGCTGTCTCATAAATAAAAGTTTTATAAGTTCCTAATGATGATTTACTTATTTATTAGCTGAATCAATCATATTTAAATAAGTATTTATCTAACTTCTTGGATCATAATTGCATGTGAGTTGAAATTGCTGATTATTGGCTGGAATGCACAGACAAACAAACATTCACTTTTGTTCATTGTAATGTACTATAATTAACAAATATTATTCGAAAATGACTTATATGAAATGGCATGGCTACATTAACAACTAACAAATAGTTTTAAACCATTGTAATAACTAAGTTAAAGAATGTCTTTATCAAGTTTTTTGTTATGCAGTTTTGTGAATAGGTACTTTTTGCCATTCAAAGATTGCAAGTAGGGCAGGCTCAATTACTCGTAATGTTCGACTTCCTTTTGCTGTCTCCTTACATAGATGCATACTGCTATGTGTACAGAGGCCTTAGTACGAGTTTGATTTACGTTTAAAGTATTCGAAACGAGTATGCGTTCGGCACTCTGATTGGTCGGCGCCAATGAAGCAACCAATCACAGCGCCGAACGTTACGAACTCGTTACGATTACTTTAAACGTAAAACAAACCCGTACTAAGGCCTCAGATTTTATACCAAAAGTTACTTTACTGTATCCACTACCAAATTAGGAAATTCGAATATTCGTGTTGTTGTGGTCGTATTTACGCGTAAGTTATACCTCATAATAAACTAAAAGGAATTACCTACTAAACAGTAGCCTTATTTTTATTTTTTAATAACTAAAAACCACTTAATTAGAATATTTTTAATCAAATGTATAATTAACTTCACATTTTCAGCTTAGTTCTTCCGCGTTATTACTTATTATACAATAATGAGCTTACATTGTCCATACATAAGCTACTACAAAACTTCTTAGCTATAAAGAATTACTCCATACTAACAAAATGATCAGTTTTAGCGCCTACGAATCACTGGTTTCCTCGGATAATCTTCGACCTTTGCTTTCGCGCACACATCCTTGAATTTACAGTAAATAGCTGTACATATCGCTCGCCACATCGCAACTACTATGACTAAGGGTCATCACCATTTTCCCAAATAAATTAACTACGTAGGTACAATTTTAAACTCGGTTTTGAGGTAAATTTATATAAAGAAAACTAAGACCTAGGCTAATGTAGTCCACTAACACACTAATAATAAAAATCTATTTTGGTTCGGCACACATACTCATGTTTTTACAAAATCCGCTCCGAGTCTGAAGGTCGTTACACAGAATTGGACGCACCTATTACTTTTATTTAATACTGTTTTACGATATGTATGTGGCTTCGTATTTCATTCAAGAAAGGTTTTAAGTCTCAGATTATTTATTTTTGAACAGTAGAAAACTGGATTTTCACTTGAAAGTAATTTACGTTAAGTAGGTAATAAAACCTCTTAAGCTAGTGGCTACTGAAACTGTGTTTAAGGAAACTGGGAATTCGGTTGATGGTCTTAAAAGTAAACCAAAAAGAAAGAAGGATTTTATGGCAGAACTTTCAAACCAGTTCCAGCGAGCAGCTCGAACATTTTAGATTTATTTAGCGAACCTTCCCAACCATCGACATCGAGTTTTCAAACGACTTTGAAAATAAATTACTCAGCAGTCTACAAGAAAAGGATTATAAAGTACAAACTGCTTTCTAAAAGTATGGTGATCACAAAGTTATGTTTACAAAACGTATAACAGTGTAATCAATCACTTTCATCTTTGCTTTTTCTCATGGAAACTTAGAAAGGTTACTCTTATAAAATCCTGCCATAACAACCCGTCGTTATTTAGATATGTGACAGGAAGGAGGGGCAATGATGAACGATATCATCCGTCAATACGTGCATAATAGACATACATACGGACACGACCTTGATCCTCAAAGGGCAGAGGTGTATTGTTAGTCCATAGACAGCCAATGACGGAATGAACTATTCGATCATAGTGACACAAAGCGAGGCCAATAAAATTGGTATTAGAAAAGTTTAGGTTCAGCTGTGTTTCTGCCAATTCAGTTGCAAATTGTTAGGACAAACTAACAAAGTGGGTTACTTTATTAACGACTGGATACTCATTTTTAGAAAACGATTTTAGACCATATTGACCTACATTTATGTTATAACTTTTATGAGACATACTAAATTAATTATTATGTTCATGAATATGAACCTCTACTAGTGTAGTCCATCCTATTGACCATACTGTTTTTCAATCTGCACTTTGGAAAATGTTAAAACAATGAATATTGCAATCTGACTATTACGTAGTACCGTACTTACTAATAGAACTAAATGCAATAACTATAATTGTAAAACAGTGGAAGTGAACTTTCTATTTTTCGAAAGATTTCCTGTCATTGTGGATAGAATTTGAAACAATACGCCTTCGTTTTATGTAGTGCAAATAGGGCACGGCCCTAAAATACTGACCTTTCTACAGAACAACGTTTCAGTATCTTTGGTTTGTTTACACGTCTGCTGCAGTAAGAACGTTTTATTATGTAACTGAACACAATTAGGTGCAAGTATTATATAATGGAATATTTTTGTCCACCTGCGACAAATTTCAATGCTGAATCACTTCCTTACTCATCCATCGACTAATGAATAACTGTATGTTTGTCACAAACTGAAAAACTACCTATCTAATTCAAATTGGGTAGGTATAATTAATTACATTTTTATTATTACAAACGTGGAACTCTTTGTTTGGATATTTGTCCGTCCATCGGATCCGGATTTTGATGAAATTTGGGATACATTTTTATCCCGATTAAATTCTCCCATGGGAAGAATATGAATAGTTGTTTAAAGCAATATTGGGTTGAAATAATTGAGGACTATGTTGTACTAGAATTAGGTTACTCTATCAGAGGGCTTAGTACAAGCTTGTTTTACGTTAGAAGTAATCGAAACGAGACTGCCTTCAGCTCTCCGATTGGTTTGTTCATGGGAGCCGGCCAATCACAGCGCCGAAGGCGCACTCGTTTCGATTACTTTAAATGTAAAAGAAAATTGCACTAAGGCCTCAGAAATATAAACGAAAGTTTAATCTCATCACATAAAAGGAAAATCGAATCTGTTATCAGAATAAATGATATGAAAATTCCGATAATATCCTGTACTCTGCATACTGGAAAATACTAAATTGGTTAACTAAATATAGAATTACCTATATAGAACATACCAGTATCGACGTATCGACTTTTATCGAGTTTTTACGTTATCTTCATGACCAATCGAATATCGATAAAGATAGATTTACTGGGCTTTTGCGTTTTAAGAAACTATCGTACATTTTATTATGATTCAAGTAATATCTGCATTAAGGTAAAGGTGATTGAAACAAATTAATCGCTGTTATCACTACAAACAACTGGCTTTATATTCGAAGCTGTATAATCTAGTCGTTTTTACCGACTTCAAAAAAAGGAGGAGGTACTATATTCGGCTGATTGTTTTTTTTTTTTTTGTTTGTTCGCGCAGTACTCCGCCATTTGTGAACCGATTTCCAAAATTCTTGTTTTGTTTGAAAGGGTATACTCCCGAGATGGTCCCATTTCCATGAGGTCAGGATCTGATGATGGGATCCTAGGGAAACCGAGGGGAACTTTCGAAAATTCTATGGGCGAGTAATGCGTCTATTATGTTTTTCAATTAGGATTTTGAAACACTACAATTTGATAAGGGTCTGGAGTTGACCTGATGATGGAGCCGACAGGCAGTCGAGGGAACTCCTCAGCGGTTTTTATTAACTACCTTGAGTTTGGGCTTGGTTAATTTGGATTGATGAGGACTTTACACCTAAATAGAGTAGGGCAGTCATTAAGGATCTGATGATGAAGAAGTGTAATTGTTAAAGGAACTCCTTAACGGTATACAGTAACTACCCTCTGTTTGGGCTTGATTAATTTGTATTGATTAGAACTTTGCACCTATGTAGATTATAAGTAACAAAACGGGTATATGTAGCTTTACACTGAAAATAATAAAATAAAAACTGCGTTTAAAAACAGACTTCAAAAAAACCAAAAACTAATAACAAATCAAAACTAAAAAGCAAAAAATAACAAAAAGTTATTTTTTGCTTTTTAGTTTTGACTTTTTGTTTGTTATTAGTTTTTGGTTTTTTTGAAGTCGGTTTTTTATAACTTCTCCATATTACCTATTAGAAAGTGAAATAATGCTAGTTTTCAAACTGATAATCTAGATATTGCCAACAATGACAGTCATTAGCCACAATAGACATTTGAGACTGACATACGGTACGAAGTTACTTTCGTTTTTATTGTGTAATCGATGGATTAGACCCGCGGGTACTTGCAAACGTTCAGCTGTCCCCACGACTTTAATGTACGCTGTACGCCCGCATAGACTTCATACGTAATCAAATTAGTAGTACTCGCAACCCCGCCTTTGAGCCACGGCTTTCAACTTGACAATCTGATTGCTTTTATTCTAAGTGATCGATGCTGGTGGCTAAGCAGACTGTTTGATTTACGATTGAAATCACGTTGTCAAGTTATGTAAGCTACTGCGGTATGCTGCGCTTGTAGCCTTTTGTGTAACTTGGAAGTAAGATTAATGTGAAGCGAGATTAGTTAGGGTATCAGACGTTGACACCGTTGTCTAAAAATAGAGGCATTTTACATAGTTTTTATTAGAAGTGCATAGTTACAAGTGACACGAGTTGAAGGATCAGTTTATTTGTAGGATTCAAGTACATGATTACGAACAATGGTAACACTTATCGCCTATACCAATGTATTCATATTTATCTACAGACAGCCTAAGATAGAGAAAGATTATACTATTGGTATAGATCCCTGTTATTAAGTTATAATACGAAATAAGATAATAACAAACTTATTAATACTAGCAGTAATGACGTAACTTGCAAATTACGAATTGCGAGAACATCGCAAAGGTTGGAAGAATTAGCGTTTGTACAAAACGTAATCGCAGTCTCGGTCTGTAAGCTAGACATTAATTATCTCCGTCCTTGCTTAAACGTTCTCAACCAGTTTCTATAATGAAGTGAACCTTGGCAGTATACTGAAACGCTTCAATGAAGAAGAGGAACAAGTATCGTTTTCTTTTGAATTGCTCATGATTCAGACTTCAAGTATCTTCGTATACAAAAATATAATATACGTACATACCTACATTCAAGAGCACGGATTGCTAAATCTTATAATCTGATTAAGAAGAAACACTCGTGTCTGGCTCGTATTTTTAATCGCTCGCCTAATTGGGTTCTCGGTATTTTGTTATTATAAGATTTTTTGAGAGCCTGCTTCTAAAATTGAGACTCGATGCCGCTCAACTCGTTGATTGCTTTTTAATGCTTTAAATTTTGGAGACTGCAGTTTAAAAGATGTCCTTAGAAAGGATATCGTTTTGATAAACAAACAGGAGTTAGTACGAGGTTGGTTAGTTCATTAGAGCCGGCCAACAACGCGTAAAGCCTCAGTGATGATACACCTATGATACACTGTTGAAAAGCTGTTGAAAAGGATTAAGGACTAAGTCTAAGGACAAAGCTGTAAATAATTATCTAGTTCAATAATCCCTGAAATGATGTCCGTATTAATTAAACTACTTTAATTTACGACGTAATTAAACCTACAATGCAAGTGAATAACTAATAAACATGGTGATACAATTAGTTTGTAACATAATGGGACGTGTAATTTTCCTTCTTATTTAATGTGATGATCCTAAAATAAATAAACTAATATAGACACCCATACAATAGTCTAAATATACATGTCTGTACGTATTTCAGAACCAATTAACTACCAGAGGGAAAATTACATGATAAATGAGTATTAAGTTGGCAAATGGAATCAAATTAACCCATTTGGATCTGCCGTCCCCATACGGGGACAGGTCTTCTTTTACCCGCTGGTTATTCATTTGTTTAGCTATCTTCAATTTTCATTAGTATTTTTTATGAGAAGTAGTGTACTTTCCTAAAATTATTAGAAGTTTTGACAAATTCCTACAAAAAGGGGGTCATATTGACAATTTTATCAAGAGGAAGTGAAATGGGAATTATTATCGAAAGCAGAGCCGTTTTATAGTATGTTACTATGAAGAATTATAAAACTTTTTTGTGATTATTGCTTGCTTATAGTGTCATTTAAAACAATATTGAAGAGTATCCTTATACTTTCAATTCCGCTTAGGGGAAAGTTAGAAAATATTATGGTGTCCCCGTTTGGGGACAATGGGCACATCTGTAGTATATTTATAAAACATTTATACCTGATTTGTATTTTATTTTCCAATTTATAAAGGTCACCTATAGGCTAAACTTAGTTATAGTTAATACTTGGTGACTACATATGCTAATTCACGATAAGCATCACCAATTCTATATCAAGTCTTATCTTTACGCGTTCATATTTAAAATCTGATGGGCATCAAGATCGACGATGCAGAACTCCATCTACAGTACCAGGCGTCGCATTCGATACCAGAATTCAGCGGTAGGGGGCATTTCCTCCAGCTGTATTCTGGTGTCGCCACAGCGAGGTCCACCCAGAGGATAGAGTAGCATTATGCCCTGTATACATTGAGCACCACCGTCTCCTCCGGGAAGTGATCGACGACGATAATCTTCAACGTCCAGCTTTGGTTCTGGTGGTGCGGAGCGAGGGGAAAACTGGAAAACCATCGCTTTCTGCGAAGCAGTCATAGTAGCAAGAACAGATCGCCGCCCAGAACCAGACCTGAACCTATAAGGCACGTGGCGTTACGCGCGCTCTTCGAAGTGCTATCAGACCGCCTTAGATCGAGATGGCTCAGTAGGACAGATGCCCGACCACTATGAATAACCTAGTGGGTCACCGGGGCTTCGGCTTGAAGCAGAATTGGAACGTGTTGGTTTTTAGCCAGTAAGAGTCCCCCAGGTGAAAAACGCAATGCATGATTTTTACCCGCAAAAAAAATACAGGCGCGTCACATCAAATTGCTTTAGACATTTTCCGCAGAGATTTAGTTAATATCTGATCCGACACGCAATTCTTCATAAAAAAACTGTGATATCAATGCAAATAATGCGTTAGAACCTTATGTGTCGAAAACAGTTACTACTTCGAAACGTACTACACATGAGCCCATTGTCCCCAATCAAGGACGGCATTTTTTTTAATACTTCTAAATATATTTTTTGAATTTTTTTTGCTGATATTAGTTTGTGGGCGTCATTTCATTGAGTTAATAAAGTTTTTTTTATTAAATTATGTGTAGTTTGCATTTGGTCCCAAATGGGTTAAAGTAAAATAATTTATTTTTATGGAGTTTTTAGCCCTAGAAAATTTTTATAGGTATACATAAGTTAAAGGCAAGAAATAAAATACTAGAGTTCAAAAATACGTATTATGCGGTGTTAATGGTTAAGAATGAATAACGAGCAAACCTCTATGCTGTATGTTGAACGATGGCCACAAGATGCTCCATTTGTTCGGTTCAAGTACCACGTCCATTCGTCAAATTAACGTCACAATTCTGTGAGTTCGTAGCCCCCGGAACGCCACACTGAAAAATGTATGTTCCCAAACATTTTTTTTTGTTTTATCGCCGTCAGTCTGCCACTGTTAATCATAAAAACTCGTAAATTTCGTTTGGAATTTCATTTTTATTTCTCTGTTTTCTGTCTCGTCTGGACATGGCATGTTTGAAAGGTGTATCGTTTTCTTTTTGCTTTTCAACCTTTTTTATCACCATTCCTTCAGTCTCCTAATTAGTTCCCTTAGTTAATAATCTTGCACGCTTTTTATGTTCGTAAATGTAATTTAATCTTTAAACTTTGACCTGTTTAATATAATCCAGATCCTCTTGTCAATGTGTACGCAGTGTTCCTTATCTATTATGGGAGTAATTTTAAACTGTGTAAAAGTTTATGACGCGTTAGACAATTCGAAATTGTGGGAACATAACCATTGTTATTTAAGTCTATCCACCGTTATTGTATTGTACGGGTTGTATTTTTATACGGAATTGTATTTTCTTTGTTATATTATTTACGGTACTCGTTGTAGTGACGTTCTTTCACGTGGATTATGTTATGGAAATGGGAGCTACAATAAAGAAAGTTTGTAATAAGAGTAAGAACACAAATTATTTCGTCATTTAGCACAATATTGGTTCGTGCAGTATCAAGCCAAGCGTAAGGAGTTTAACATTAACCTTTGCGGCCATTACTAACAGTCAAGACGGCCGTGGGAAACTAGCACCAGGCATACATAAATTATATTTGATGACACAAACACTCCGTTTGCTTGATGTCATAGGCGATGTAGAGTCGATTGCTAAGTCTGTGTGAATAAAAGATATTATGCTATTTCAAGCGAAATATGAAATTGGAGCACCGTTTTGATTTTGATCACGGAGTTGGTATTGCGTCGCACGTGCGTGCTAAATAACGCGTAACCTTGCTCTCCCCTCGTCCTGCAGGAACCGGTTGATCCGGAGCGTATACCGGAATTTCACTCGGAGACAATAGTGGATCCAGTCAGCCAGACTCTCCCGATCCCCCGATATGCATCTTGTGGATGTTTACAGACGGGATAGTAAATAATGGCCAGGGATCAATAAATCTGGTCATCTTACTTCAAACGAACTGCAGTAGATATATTCGCATGAGCTAAAACCAAACACTGCAATTCACAAATAAGGTTGACAAACGAGTAATCTGTTACATTATATATACTGAAGCTAATTTGAATATGAACTACGAGTGATATTCTATTTCAAAACGCAGTTTCTTTTTTAGAAACCTGCAAGTATATACGCGTGGGTTTTATCAAGGCTAGACCGACGAGTTGCAAGCCACCGAGTAAAATAGCATGTTTGTCTGTGACGTATTGCACTCGCTCGGTTTATTGAATCAAAATATACAATAAAGGAAGCAGACACGAACAAAAGTACGTAATACCTTCCGAGAAAGTAATCCAAAGCGCTTGTTTTGATTGGCTGTGCCTGCCACTCAAACCATAATTGATGAATACTCGACTCCTACAGTGGCGACAAAGAAAAATAGAAGCAGTCGACTTTCTAATTCCTGGTAAAAGCCTGAAAGCCAAGAATATAGATCATGCAAAATGAAAATCGGAAACAATTGTTGCTGCGAAGAAGCATGCAATAAAACAAACAAAGGATTTTCGAGTTAACCCACTTCCGTTTTACCGAGTAGTCGAGATGGCTCGAAATGCTCAACAAGCCGTAACAAGAGACTATTTCCCTCACAAAGCCCTTTCAGCTCTGCCGGTTCGACCCTAGGCCGGTGAGCGTGTAAGTAATTACTGCTCTGCCCTAATTCCTGGTGCCTCTCTGATCCCGGCTAGCCAGTCCACTGACCTGTTTGCTACCGATGCAAACTGCATCGCTCTTTTCAATCGACGTGTTTCAATAGAGACCGATTTATTGACCACTTCATAAAACTTGTTTACCATGGGAATGTAGGAATGTAGTGCTAACATTTATTCTGATCTGAATGATGAAAGATTATCAACTACCATTTCTGATATCTACATTGATAGTACGTCGAATGAAGTGACGGATGCAAGTAATACAATTACTGTACGTTTGGTGTCTGAACAATCGGGTCAAAATAATTACGCTATCAACGCCGGCAGCTATTACGAATAAGAAATAGCATCGTGAGTGCAAACAATAAAGTTATTGTTGCCCACGACTAACATACGCGTTTTAGTTGCGTCATCGAATGTACCGCGTGTTGTGATCATAATAGTAACATTTCTGGAGCTATTTATACATAAACCATGCGGTTGGTAACTAACATCAAAAGGATCGGACGACCATCCATAGGTATTGGAAAATTAATCAAAACCTGAAGCATGTCTTGAATATCTTGATCGCAAATTATTTACGGAACAAACTAAATTAGTGTCAGTATGACAGCATCCTTAAAATGTTCTTTCACAACATTCGTTTCAATCTGAGGAAACGTTTTAGTTATGTAAATTCATAACTTGCCAATAGTCTGTTAATACCGTACCAAATGAGAAGTGCTTTTATAAATCAATGAGCTGCTGCATTTTACAATATGCTTTGTCTTTAAGTCATGCAATTTTCATCTCTTCTGGTTTTGAATTTATACACTGCACTGGGCCTGTAGCAAATGGAACTCTGGCCAATGGCTTCGTTATAACACCTTATTATCATCTCCTGGCACTAACACGTAAATGAGTTCACTGTTCATAGCAGTCTGTTTGTTGATCAAACAGATACCCTTTGTTTGTTGGCCACACTTAAAATAGACGAGCTTTTTGTGTAACCTGCCGTGAAGACCTAGTTTCTATGCATTTTACTACTTGCCTATAAATAACACGGAATTGCTTTGAATAAAAAACAAATGTACAAGCGATATTTTACGTAAAAATACGTACATTCACAAAGCTACGTATTGCCTGACTGCTACTAATATACCTGTTATGTCGCGGAGAACCTAACGGGTAACCGGGGCTCCGGCTCGACGTGCAGGAGAAGGAACGGGGTGGTTTTTAGTCAGTAAGAGTCTGACACTCCCTCCCGCCTCACCCAGGCGGGAGCAGTCATTCGATGATTTTCCCCCCTTAAAAAAAAATATATATATATACCTGTTATACGTTTGTTTGAACGGATTGCATTGAACTGGCGACCTTTTGATTTGCAGTCAACAGTATTGATGCCATTATGCTAGTTCTTTATGTCTTGAATAGCACAACTTTTGCTCGTTCTTTTGATATCCTGCACATTTTTATCAATCCTTAATTCGTTATCATAATCCAAGGACTTGGTATGCGAGAGTTGTTTGTTACATTCCTTTGGTATCAATTCACATTTGCACAATAAAGTCTGAACGTTTTGTACTCTAAATGCATTACATGATTATTCATTCTTTTCTGTTATTATCAACTCTGTATAAATAGCGCTGCAGGAGTAAAATGAATTGCTTTCACAATATGAGCGATAAGTAGATGTGACTGCTTTTAGGCCCGAGTGCTACACCGCTGCACCAGAGTATTAGGGCTGCGATTTACGGACTCTCAGTTGCTAGCACTTGTTAGTCTAGGGATTTAGTAGGTGTAACTGTAACTCCATCGTAGCTTAACGCTCGAGTTTACTGACTTTGTGTAAAACTGTTTCAAGAGGGTCGAATGAAAAGCATTTTCACTAAAATAAACTTTGTTATGTCTCTCGTACAGTTCATGTTTCCTCAAAATTATATCCTTACGTTCAGTGTATATTTGGTAAGGGAAAATGTTACCAGCCCTAGCGATGATTCTTACCTACCCCCTCTTTATGTTTTGTGCATCTATGCTTACCACTTTACTCAGGCTCTTGTTTTATGGCTTGAGCTTCCCTATAAACTTACATTTATTATACTTACACATTTAGTAGATCTCTGGTGTTCACTCTTCTCAGTGCACATTGACATTATAATATGTGAAATGTTACTTTCTCGGTAAAAAAACCGGAAAACTTGTTTTCTGATAACTAGTTATTGTTATACGAAGTTAGTAATACTTCAGTGCAATTGTTTAAGAAATGTTTAAAAACACAATATTTATTGTTATTGCAATTCAATACGCATGCCTTTCTGTTCTAACTTCTACGTCACGACCGTGTGAAATTATATGCTGTTGTGACTTTAAATCATTGCTTTGACATTGTTACCAAATTATTACATTTGGTGTTTAAAACTGTATGTTTTCTTTATTTCTTTTTCATACTTTACCATACATTTCGAAATAATTACTTATATTATAATTACTTTCGAAAAAAGAAATTGTCTTATTATTATTATGTCATCTTCTTGTCGTTTAAATTATAAAATGTTTAGCTTGTAGTGTAGGAAAGAACAAGTATTGTGTAAATTCTATTGCAACAGTCAATAAAGAGGTAAATAATGCTTAACCCATTTTACACTCCTGTTATTTCCTCTGGAACAAACTACAACAACAATACATTAATTAATAGCTAAAAACTGACACGACAAGAACAACATTCCTTACGCACATAACTATTTTCCTGGGATAGATAGAGGGGCATAAATACGTCATATGTATTTAAAATACTATGTCAAGTATGTATAAATCAGAATACACATAAGGATAATTAATATTAAGTCCACTTCAACAACGTGACTTTTCACGTTCAAAATAGTAGCTTGTGGTAATGCTTATAACGTCTGCAATGACGAAACAAATCATTTATCCTCATTTAGTACACTATTTGTAAAACAAATAAACTTATCTTCTATGTTGTTATAAAGCTTACCACGTCCGCATAAAGCATAATTTACTTTGTTACTCTGATATTTTGTATGCAAAGTTGAGTTCTGCTTTTTGACTCATCTAGCTGTTCCCTTGTTCGTGTTTATTTAGTAACTATTGTTAGGTATATTTTACTAGATGCGGTTTATGTGATGCCTAATGAAGGAAATTGGTTGGTTAAACAGTCAACTTAAAATCAGGTATAGTAATAGTCACCTTTATATGCTGTATCCAGGGCAAGTATCGAAATGCGTCACAGGTATAAGTTATGTACATATTATGTTCCAAAGGTTTGAGTTATTGTGTTCATACAAATAATGTAACTGTTATAACACTGGTTGTACTTGCTCATGTGTTTGTTTATCTTCAAAATCAAGTACGTAATATTTTTAAAGAAGACAGCTCATAATATACCCTGCTTACTACTGCTATAGATATCCCTCCAAATATTTGCCCTTTCGATATTCACAAAAAGTGGGTCAAATCAGCGATCCCAAAATCCAAAATTGCGGATAAAATACCTCGAAAAGGTTTGCGTGCGGAACAGCATAAGTTCTCTCCCACGATATGTAAAGTAACGATATTGAAAAACAAAATGGAAAATGTAATGGAGCATTCGCATATATTTATGTAGATATTTATTTTCGAATGCGTTTTCCAATTGGGAATCGGAAAGTTGGGAAACACATTTTCGTTACGTGTCGGTTATTTGCGCATCATTTTGCAGCAAAGTTCCGGTGTAATGGCGAATGGCGAAACCATTAAGTGCGGTTAACTGTTTACGGTAAAATGGGAATAAATGTCACAATAATAACATATTTTCTACATTAGCAACGTTATAACGTCAATCCCTTTAGTTTTATTTATAAACCCTATTGTTGTTTGTGTAACTACAAGAGGAGTATTCATTTATTTGTCTGGATTTGATTCGATGGCGATGTTGGACACTTTGAACCTTGTATATTACTCTATTGACTCATAACATGGTTCGATATACGATAATGCATTGGGTGACCACACCTTGCCTACCCGCTGGTAGGCCATATTAGTTTCAGTTATTGGCATCAACTTGCTGGTAAAATTGGTTGTCAATCTAACGTCTTATACTCAACCTATGTCTTCAGGAAAATCGTTCTCATACATCGTACGTATTATTACCTACACATGTATAGGTACAGATGGGACAATCATCTCAGTTTCCCTTGCATCACACAATGAAGGAGTATCGGAAACAATTCATCTTGATAAGGCATTGACGTAGATATACAGCTATGACATATAATATTTAGTTCCGTTCCATTTATCTCCATGTTTTGTTATCTACGGAGGCTTTTATCCGATGTTTTGTATTCAGAGTAGTTGACAACCCTTAGAAGTCACACAAATATAATCATCATGTAGTAGCGTTCTGAATTCGTTATCATGTTGTTGAAAAGTAGGCTTTACTCTGGTTAGAGTAATATTTTTATAATTATCGCTAGGGCTGGTTGAATTAATGTGGCAAACTTTTTATTTAACAATAACTTTTACATAATTAATTTACTTACTCAAGTTCACAATCATTTTCTTAGTAAAAGAGAATACTTCTTCAAGAGTCTGGTTTATTAAGTGGCTATAACTGAGATTAACAAGTTTTATTTTAATCCCATTCGACGTTAGTGTAAACTACATCCAAAAAGCAATAAACCGAATGATTATTATGAAATGAAAATGATGATGAAAACTAAATTATTTTTGTTTTAACTGAACCGAGAAGTTCTAAAAGTTATACTAAAGTTGTTAAGAAAACATTCATCGTCGGTTGTGTTATAGAGCTTTCGTAATCGTGACTGAATCGTTCGCCTCTTTATAGATGATCATAAAAACATAACAGTTCAACCCAAATATTCGATTTCCTTATTAAATCATACGTTAAGTGCTGAAAAGTTTCGTTGCGATTGGGAGATTGTGTGTGACCAGCAGAATCAGACCAAACAAAGAAAATAATTTAGCTATAAAACTTTTTTAAGGTTCCTTTTTGCTGGTTCAATCAAAACAAAACAAAAGACATGCAAAATGAAACATTTTTTAAACGGTACACGCTAAAAAAATTAACATAACATGATACACAAAGTACTAAATTCAGAGATTAAATTGCTTCCACGAAAAATTGCTTAAAAACTGAACCGCTCGGGCAAGGGACGCGGTAATATCATTAATGTTTGAAATTCATCTCGACATCTCGAGCATACCTACCTGCTGTATGCCCGTATCAGAGTTCAAACACATAAACGTCTGGAATATCGCAAATATTTGCTGAAACTGGGACCAACCGTCCCATCCCAACTTTTAATGCATTACTGGCTTAGACGGTGAAAGTGTATTTCTAAGTGTAATTGAATTTTTATACAGACTATAGTGCTCCTTTCTTTTGTTTTTAGTGATGGTTTTTCATTCCTGGCCTTGCCTGATTCATTATTTTCACGTCAATAAATATTTTACTATTCAAATATTTTATCAGTGTAAAATTCACGGGAATATATAAAATATTTCCTGCATTCAGCTGTCAACGTAGTAACGAATTTTTAAACCAATAATCCACTTGCCTCTACTTGCCCCTATCACTGCACTCAAAATTCACTTTACACGAAATCAATTTGATTGAATAGCTGAGCTATTAAGCGATGCAGTTGTGCTTTGAGTCGCTATAATGACATTAGCATAGCGATCGTATGTAGTTGTACATGACACGAGGGGAGTTAGGGTTATAGCGAAACTAGGGACATGCAAAATTGTTCCGATTGGGGTAGCTTTTGGGCATACTGCTGAATACTGCTACATACAGTTTCGACGCTGAATCATCCTCAATAGGTGCCTTTCGAAACCTAAAGTACTAATTAACAAATATCAGAACTGGTTGCGGTCTGAATGTAATATTCAGACCATTTACCATAAAACATCCAATAATGATGCTATATAACTTTCAAATCACCCCGTTAGCAATGATGTAAAACCACATCACAATTTCATATTAGAAGCTTACGCATGATTACGTATCCATCTACAATTCCAGTTTACGGTTTCAAATGCATATTATTGCACTTAATGATATTTTAACGTTCCTTGACGCACATAGGTGTCCCGTTTATTCAATTTTGTTACTCGACGTTCCCAAGTTAATGAGAATCTCGGGTGACTCATACGTTCATTACTCACGCAAGCTGAAATGCCCGACCGGTGCTTAAAGTGCTAAATAGATTTAGTGGCCACTATAGATTATGTCGGTTGCCCAATGGCCATAAATATGCCCATTGTTTCATAGTACGCACATGTATTCTATAGGCAATTTTTTAGAAACGATACTCTTTGCCAAAGTTTTCGTATATTCCAGGATTATCTTTAAGGAAAAGTTTTGAAACTCTTTCCCGGCTTAGAATTGTTTGTAAAGTCTTTTATCTCTTGGCTACAGCACATGTTATTAAAGTTTATGATGTCTGTCTGCAGGCAGGGAACAAATGTATGGTGTTCATTTGAAAGTTAATTAAAGTTAATCCGTGCAGAAAATAAACAAGGGCAAAAATCTACTAATTTTAACGACTGAACTTTCTGCTTTTTATAACACAGTTATAGTAAACTGTATTGTCGCAATCTATGTCTGTAATTGCATGTGTGTGTGTTTACACACATGCAATTACTATAATTATGTAACTATTTTCCTATTTGTTATACAATATTTTATTTAGGTATCGATTATTCAACTGCTTTTGCAAAGCAATTTTATATGCCGTGTCAAATTCTGCTAAACTGTGTTGTGTTGTTGCATGCAACGTCGTCACAGTTATTTTGCGTTTGAATGTGGAAATATTTGTAAAGTAGTCATTGAATGATGATCCAAGAACCGACGTCATAGGATGCTGTCATTGTCAATTGATAGGTATTTATAGGGAAGACCTATTGGACATGATATCATGTACTCAGTTATAGCTTTCTTATTTATTTAGAACCTTCCGATTATGTCCTCCAATCGTACGCATGCAGTATGCGGCTCTTATCACCAGACGCTACCTCTATAATCACCGCACTGCACCGTTTTATTATCTCATGCTACAGTTAGTTTGTGCACAAATAACGATACAGCTGTTAGATAATGCATAAGCTCAAACCAGCTTTTACGTTGATGTACTTTGTCTTTGCTCCAGTTTTCACTTCGTAAAGATAAAACAACCAGCTTTGAAAAAAATATTTCATTTCGTTTTAGTGTACAAGTCTGTGTATGTATGTATGCCTATGAAGGAAGTTAAAATAACATTCGCTTATATGATTAATGTCCACGCGATTTGAAACGTATATTAAATAAATCATTATTTCATGATCTTTCCGTTATTTATGAGTACGATTTGTTAACGATATAACCCTATATACATTGATTTTCCGTCAAATTAACCTATAATTGTTCTACAAATAACTATGGGTTATACAGTTATCATGAACATACAGTATGATACCGAATCCGAATAAACAAATCGTCTGCAAAGGACGTTGACCTCCATTGCATGGTGCATGTGTTCTCAAACGCGTACAACTCATGAACTCACTTGTAAAAATATTAATAATAAAATAGGAATGCTTGAATACATGCAGCAGTAGTTCATTGACTTACAAAGAAATTGAATGGGGTCAGGCAAGGACTTATTGACTGTGACATCCGATAACTCGTTTCACATGCACGTCTCTTGTTGTAAAGGAAACTGTAATCATTTACTGTGTATTATTATTGTTACATTCTGTGTTTCTGGTGAGGTAATCACGAAATCCCGAGTACATTTGTAAATTTTCCTGAACTTCACTTTAAACGTAAAACAAACTCGTACTGAGGCACGAGTTTGTTTTACGTTTAAAGTAATCGTAACGAGTACGCGTTCGGCGCTGTGATTGGTTGGTTCATTGGTGCCGGCCAATCAGAGTGCCGAACGCATACTCGTTTCGAATACTTTGAACGTAAATCAAACTCGTACTAACGCCTCTGAACCACGATTATTTGTAAAGATAATAAAGTTACCGAAATCAATTCTTAGAAAGCAAATAAATAAACCGTTCTTAACCGATGCAAGAGTAAACAAATTGAACGAAATATGCATTAGTCTTGGAAATAAAAGAGCAAAGATCGTTTGAGTCAGCTGTGTTTGCATCTAGCCGGTGCGTCATCACGGCGTTTCTTTCTTTTTCAAGGAAGTAATGCATCTGTTAATTGTACCACGGGATATAAATAGAAAATAAATTAGTAAAACCATTAAAGTAATTAGTTAAATTACTAATTTACCGATATACATGCCCAGCTAAAAGTACAATATTATCGAATTTTGATAGTTTTTCCGCTAGATTTATTATGACCTAATTATTTGTTTAACAGGAAATCCTACTAAATCTAATACAATTATTCTTAAATAAAACCACGTTTTGTAACCAAGTTAACGCTTGAATACTGAAAGGTTACTTCAATTTTAAGTTGTAGGTACTTAAATATCGTGCCATCTCTCTAATTGTATAAAGAATTTCTAGTGACAGAACTATACTTAACCCGTCGTGTGTCTAAACTTGGATCCACGCGAGACACAATGTATTGTCTATTGTGTCTCATATCGATGCATTCAAGCAGTTAAGCGCGACTTAAAATTGCCTTGTATTCGGCCGTTAAACTGTTATTTAGGAAAATATTAGTTCCGATCTGCGTAAAATCTTAGATAGAAACTTCTGTTAATCTAAATCCACCACGTACCAAATACGTTTTATGGTAGCTATTTCATCTAACAGGGTAACTTTAAACCGCAAAGTTGAAGATACGACATGAAATGTTAGAAGTTTGACGCAAAACACAAACTTGAGAACAAAAACTCGTAACGGATTCTGTGTATCTGAACCACAAGACGTGAGATTAGTCAAAACACGCTGTTGATGTTATCATAACAAAGCTCAGAATAGATTCAACACTTGTTGGATTGAATTCTCCAATGCCTTTATTAGTTTCGAATTTATAAAGTAAGGTTCTGATATCGATGCCATGTCCACGATTGGATAAAGCAGGTTTATTTGTTTTTAAATTATTTAAGACTAGTGATGTATTAGTCTCATAATCTCTAAATCTTTCTTCATCTTCATGCAACATTGTAAACTGTTTTTCATAGAAAATCTACAAAATCTACCGTGATGCTATGCAGTAGATCAACTGGTATTTTTACTAGGAAACACTTAAAAACAAAACCAAGGCTATCTCAACGTCATCTTTATTGCTGCAGCAAATAGCTAAAACATTTCTTGAATGTCGTACAAATTCTGGAGAATCTAATCGTTTGTAATTCCCTGAAATTCTGTGTCCTGAATAGTAGATAAAATCTTTGAACGATCCAATTCTTCAAACTCATTTACAATCACTAATTCACTATACAGTGAGTGAAAACATGACAACTTCAATATTATTCCCGTCTAGACAGATAAAACTCGTATATTTCTTTCTCAGTCGGCTATTACGATGAATGACTTCATGTATTTATACAGCCATAACTCCTCAGTCCTGAGTTACTTGGTTTATTTATAAAATTCGAGTTACTCTCCCGCGGTGTTTTGATTTCGCGACAGCCCTACTCTTCAACTGTAGTAACGCGCCCTCATTCCGTAATGAAACTCGGTATTTTTCTGACAGAAATATCCTCACAATTTTACCGTGTTCCAGGAAATTGTGTTAAGTTTTGAAGGCTCTATTCCTTCCTTGCTTTTGTGCGGTTACCGCAGTATTATTTATTACTTAAAGGTGTGTGTTGTCTGTATTACACGTAATTACTTGGCGTAGTATCATTAGCAACCGGGTATTTGAAATGACCTTAGCCGGAGTTACGTACTAATTGTATGCTAAATACGCGAAACGCTATATTGCACGGAAATGCTCTCCTGGTCGAATTAACGCGTTAGTTATGCGAGTTCTACAATCCACACATGGTTAACACACACATCAGATATTGTGGAACACGTGTTGTAAGCGATTCGTGACATTATCTGTGTTCCTATAATAACAGAGGAAGAAAATATTTCAATTTATCTCTGGTATTGTAACTGCAAACATTCATTTTGGAATGTTACTGATATACGAAGCCTTTAAAATATCCCCTTATATAGCACAGTCAAGTTTTTATTGTTTATTTATAAACAAAGCGGGCCTGGACACCGGAAAGATTAATACGATATGGTTACTTCACTAACCTTCCCACTTGAGGCGAGAAAATAAACAACGATGCCCATGGGGCGACAAGTCCCACGGCTTTTATTGCTGGAAATATTGTACGAAATAAATCTTAACGGACCAAACATTTACCGAATAATGTTTGCTTTCTTGACCTTCTTTGAGTCATGGACGATGATTCAGTCACGAAGCGTAGCGATATTATCAAATCGTTATGCTATTGACGCATTGACTCGAGTTGTTTGATATCGAGGCGTCATGTTCTTTGTAATGTTTTGGGAACGTTCTGTGTCTTCATAATTAGGTGTTTTAATTGAACCTTTATGTGTTAATGCCTGTTATGATAAAGAATCGGTAAAATTAACATGGTATTGTTTACTTTAAAATTAAGGGAATATTAAAAAGTTATTTGATAGGACCGATCATTTCTTTTAATTATTGAACTGTGTCAAATGAGATTATCATTCAATGGCAGTCTTTTTAGCAGTTTTTTTTTAGGTACACAATTAGGTCAGAAATTTTATTTATTGATCATAGACAAAATGTTTCGCAGTTAGCTATAAATAAAACAATGTGGGTCATATCTCCCCATAGACTTGTGATAATGTCTATCAAGTACTGATACAAATCTTCTGAGAAAACGTTAAGGAAGAAAATAAATCATTCTGCTGTCACGACGTTTAATGAGTCATACGATTAGTTACAAGTATAAAAAGTACCTAGTGTACTTAAATATATGATGCATTATTTTGTTCATTATTTGCTTCTATTAGACGATGACTAACAATTGCAGGTCAGATGTTCCCATGTTCAGTATTTCCTCCAGGCAGCCGCAGCCTGTTATGCAACGTGATTCATTTGTGGAATGAAGAGCGATCGCTGTAGAGATGTGTACGCGCCGGGTCGAGGGTTATGGTCGGTCAGTCGACGTTACTTCTTTAGAGGTACATTCGTCAGGGTTCGCACTGGTTACACACAGTGATTCATAATGTTTCGAATTATCATTGAATACTGAAGTTGTATACGAGATAACAATATTTATACAGTACGTAGGTAATTATGAGCTTTTACAAATTACGCAGATAACATTACTCAGAAACAAGACAATCGTGATAATGATAATAATATTATATAGCATAGATTGTAGTAAAAGCAAAAGTCATTAACATTCTTCTGGGAAATTTTTATTTTTTGATAGTAATTGCACTAACATAGTACGTTCTACATACAATCTTACAATTTACGAATGTTCTTGCATATTAAAACAAAAACGAGTTTATCGACATCGACATTCCCTAGCCAGGAATATCTGACAGGATGTCGTACTCGGCACGATACGAGGGCGGAATATTAGCGATCGTTATAACACGACCAATTTATGTTGTGCACTTGTGACCTCTAGACGTGCCCGAGAATAGAGGACAACGATGTGCTGTTTTAAACACGGGATTTATATGCATGCATGGAGGGTATACTCGTAGGTGGCAAGAACACTATTGGCTATTTATAACGGTACAGCAAATTGTACGGTATTTTTTAATCTGGATTATGGTAACTGTATTCTGTAATGTTTTTTCTGCAAGCAAGTTTGTTTTTGTTTACTCTTTTTACCGCCAATCTTATGCTTTCTTGCACAACACGTGTAAGTAAACATTGCCGTGTGTATATTTTTCTAAGACCACGAATAGCTAACTGCAACTTTTCGAACATCAATCTTTTTAATTTAGTATTCTTTTTAATTTAATATTCTGTGCTGATGCCAAGGCTTTTTGCATTTTTTGCAGTGGCATGTGGTATCCACTCAACTTATCACATCCTTCATCCTTAGCACGCAAGAACGTGCTCGAGTGTTATTTTTTCTTTGGGTCAGTGTGAGGCGCCACAATGCCTTATTATTTTTGAACGATAAAAGAAAATACTGGCTATTACAGACATTTCACTAATTTGAAAGTAGAATACTCATTGTTTATCTACGTTCCATGTATGAAAATATTTTGAACGCGGAATGTGTGCCTGATTAAAAACTCATTTATGATTTGAAATGAGGTTGCAATTTCCGTTTAAAAAGTTTTTGTTGGCTTTTATTCTCTTCATAATCTCATCCTATTTGCGAGATTTATGATGACGGTTGTCACAATGGAATTGGGTCGACCTCAGAAGTTAGTTGTGGCTTTAATATTAATACTTTCGTCGCTTGAAGCAATGTTTAATGTTTTTCCTTTTTGTTCGCAGAGCCGTCGGTAAAACATGTCTACTAATCAGTTACACCACAAATGCCTTCCCAGGAGAGTACATACCTACAGTGTAAGTATACATACATTTTCAATCTAAAACTCATAAGTACATTACAGGCAAAGTTTTGCATCCTTCCTTATGAAAGTTATATAATTCAAACAAAATTTAACTAAAGATGTATTTACACAAGGTTTATGTATTGCGTAGATACTTGATTAGTTATTTGACCTATTTCGCAGTCGAATTTAACTTCGTCATACATTTAATTTCTTGAGCAACCTTCAGTTTTATTGGGATGTTGTGATTCTCAGTACTGTTGATCGTAAATTGATTTTATTGCTACGATGACTTATGTTGTTTTAATGAGAGCTTTTAGTTAATTTTATTGGTTTAACTACGTCAATAGGCCTATACTTAGCACCCTTGTTATGGAACGCAATTTTTTGATGGTGATCCATTAGTTCTCTGATATAGGCATGATAAGCTGCTCTCATGTAAAGCACCGACATGATAATTCAGAATTAATAGTCAGTTGTAAATCTTCATTAAACATTTTCCAGATTCGACAACTATTCAGCGAATGTGATGGTGGACGGCAAACCCATTAACCTGGGACTATGGGATACGGCGGGACAGGAAGACTACGACAGACTGCGACCTCTCTCCTACCCACAGACAGACGTCTTCCTTATATGCTTCTCGCTTGTTAACCCAGCATCATTCGAAAACGTGCGAGCTAAGGTGGGTCTTAGGAACAAATAATTTTATGCTGCCACAAAACTTGTCATTATTATCCTAATATTAACGAACATAATGAACATTTACAACAATAATGGTGGAACCTAGATAACAATGCAACCTATGTTGATATTTGTTGTAATTTATGTACTAAAGGACTCAGTCAACGTCGAACGTCACGGAACTAAGAAAAAACGTCTTCATCATCAGTTAGAAGATGTTCACTTCTATAATAGGTATCTGTCTCATAAAGGAGTTTGCTATAATAATTCCCATTCCTACGTTTGGCAGACGTCTTGAGGATCAGTTATGTCAGCGAAAATGAAATCCATGATCGTAGTAGGACATGCTCAAGTCTATCATTGTCTTGCAACTTTAAAAATAAATGTTACGTAATATGACTCCCTAATGGATCACAAAGATGATCACATTGATAACAGCTCACAAAGCAGCTGCATGTGTCCTCGATGTAGTTCTTTGTTCTCTACTTAATGCAATAATCCTTTCCATGAAACACCTGAGTGCCAACATAACCCATTTATGATTACGATGAAATTTAGCGTTCGTAATATTGTTGTGAAGAATGTTTAGATACTTTCAGATTTCTACGTTTTGGTCATATATTGAAACAAAATCTTAATACGGTTTTATATGGAATGTGACCTCTAATAGGAGGGAATACCCCAAGTCATAATGCAGTAGGGGGATAAATCTATTAGCTTTCAGATCAAAACTAAACTAAGTCTGACATAATAGGCACAATATGCGCTTTTGCCATACACGCAAGTATAACAAACAGTTCACACATAGGACCTACTTAGTTATTAGCCAAATTTCCGTGGTGCTTGCCGACTCGGCTTCTTCCAGTTATACCTCTACAGTCTCTTTTTTGTGCCTTTAGCCTTAATTATTATGTCTCCTGCAGTAATTCGCCGAGGGAAGTAGAAACTATAGTTTTTTTTGTTCTCTTATAATATCTTCTGATTCATTTCGTTGCGGGAACCAGGAAAGTTATTAAGTACCTGAGACGCGCCGCACTTCAGTGTTCCGGTGTTTTCATGGTTGTATCTACTGTAGCTCCAGGCTTACAGGAGTTGCAGCGGTTTAGGGAGATTGCGGCAGGCTTGCCCCATAAAAAAATAGGGACAATACTTTAGTTGAATTTTGTTACAACAAGGAAATCATCACAATAAACTACATATTTATATGTGTAATCAACGTCATAATTGTACATTACAGTGGTTCCCCGAAGTCCGGCATCACTGCCCGTCGACGCCCATCATCCTGGTCGGCACCAAGCTGGATCTTCGCGAAGACAAGGACACCATTGAGAAGCTGAAGGACAAGAAACTCGCTCCCATCACCTACACACAGGTATACTAGACAGACACCTTAGAACTTTTATTACTATTGTAATTAGATACTTAACTTTTTCGAAAAGTTATCATCATCAACAGCCTATAAATGCCCACTGCTGAGCCTCTTCTGACACGAGAAGGTTTGAGTATTAATCACCATGCCTGCACAATGCGGGTTGGCGATAACAAACTTATAGTTAAAATAATACGCCCAGATTTCCTCACGATGTTTTCTCTCACCGTTTGTCAGTAGTGTCTAGATAATCTTAGAAAGTACATATAACTCTGAAAAAGTCACATTGGTACTTGTCGTTGGTAGGTTTATACAATCCGATGCTTACTTCATGTGGAAAATATTTGACATTGGTCTTATGAAAGCATGATTGTATGTTTTGATATTTCGAACCAAAACATATCATCATAGTAAACAACTAGTAGCACTCGTAATAGTGCCAAAGTAAACAGAGCTCTGTTTCTATGACACTTGATATATTTTCGCACCGCCCCTCGTGTAACGAGGTGGGAAGTACCTGTCGCCCCCAGGATATTACAAATGTTAGCTCATGTTGTTATCATGCTAATGTGAAACTTATTTTTATTGTATTGTGGTTTACATTATAAATATACTTCACTTGTATTGCTACAGTGTAGGAATATCGAGATTAAAATGATCTATGTAAAATTAAACTTTGCAATGGTGACTTTTTTAACTTTGTTTCGAAGTCTACTCTATATAAACAAAGAAAACTTGATTTTAAAATATGATAACAGAATGGACTGATGTCGATTGACTGACAAAAGAAGAAGAAGATGTCTGAATGAATGTGAAGTTAGCATTTCCTGCTATCGGTTGATTGAAAGTACTGGTTGTAACTCTGCAATAGCGCCGCGGAGAACTTAACGGGTTACCGGGGCTCCGGCTCGATGTGCAGGAGTAGGAACGGGGTGGTTTTTAGCCAGTAAGAGCACTCCCTCCCGCCTCACCCAGGCGGGAGAAGTCATTCGATGATTTTCTCCCTTAAAAAAAACCTCTGCAATAGCACGCCTTTGGTCTTCAATAGCAGGGTACGGCATTAAACTGACCACTAGCCTTTTATTAGTTTTTGTATTAAGTGCAAATAAACTGTGATTCTTCTTCCTTTATCTGATCTAATGACACAATAATTATACAATTCCAGGGTCTGGGCATGTCTAAAGAGATCAGCGCAGTGAAGTACCTGGAATGCTCGGCGCTGACACAGAAGGGGCTGAAGACGGTGTTCGACGAGGCCATCCGCGCCGTGCTCTGTCCCGTGCAGCCCATCAAGCCGAGGCGGAAGTGTAGACTGCTCTAAGGACCGTCTTTCACTCGCAGATAAGGTAAATAAAAAAATATCTATTTGTCACATCGTAATAGGTACTTCACTTATTTCACCTTCCTAAAACCTACCATAAAACCTTGAGATGAACAACCATTTTAATATTGACAATATGTATGTGGATCGATTTCAAAGTTTGTCCATTAAGGGTTAATAACAGTGAGAGTTAGGGTGTTTCAGTTTTAACCTTGAAATGTCGATATATGATTGTTTATCATTATCTAAAAATTTTAGTAAAGAAATGCTTAAACTGTCAAACACCAAGTGGTCACCGGTGACCGCAACCTATTGTTCTATAATTGTGTCTATAATGACGGTACTCGACGAGTTAATGGACATTTTGATTATTGACTTTAAAGATATTAGTTTTTTATCTATGTTAGTACTTGAGAATGCAACCTTTATTTTGTTTTGTTGGTCATAATTGTAAATGTTAGGTTGGCAACATTTTTTATTCGTTCTCCCGCGTTTTGTCTATGACTGAATGTTGTGTGTAAAATTCTTGCTCAATAAAAACATATATTTTCCGTATTCTAAACAGTTTAATTTAATAATCGACCTCTGAAAATCTATTATTTATTATATTAGTACCTCCATTCTGCCTTAAATATCGTGTAATTAATTGTGTAATATGTTTGTCCACAGATAGCGTAGTACAGACGTGGATGCCAGTGTTTACAGCATAGCTTCCAATAGAGCACCAACATCAGAATCAATGTGCTAAACACGAGCGCTGTAATCAAATGGACTGCAATAAATGCATACATAGATGTTAATTTCTACTGTTAAAGTACGCATTATTATAATTATGTAACGTGGGTTGGTGTGAGTGAGTTCCGTACTATGTATAACGCTTTTTATATCGACCGGATATCCCCGTCACTGGCAGTTTTAGGCTGTACAAAGTGTGTCCTTTGCCTACTCGTTCGCAGTTGTCTATAGATTCTTTTTTTAAATTTTTGTATCAGTAATACTGTCGTGAATTTCTACCTCTAGCCACTGTTCGCCATTGGGTACTTTTATTGTATATTGTTTCACAAAGTAATCATACCACCGTCTGTCAGTGGCTGTAAGGTCCTATCCGAGTATAACTCATGTCTGGGTGCTTTATCATAAACCTGACCGTTGCTGTAACGAAAATGTTATTACATTCCTACATCTATGATATTCGGGTACAAAAATACTTTGTCGCTTCTATACGGTTGTTTAAAAAATGGAATTGTTGAAATTTGTGTTTGCCAGAGATTATATTTTTCGATTTATTATTGCTTTTTATTTGTTTCCACATTGTTGTATCAATGTTTTGCGGTCGAAGCAAACTCGTATACATTTTCGTCCTTATTTCTTGCTGTTAAGGTTCAATTTGTGTACGAGTTATCGGCTAAAACTAGTGGCGTAATAAGTACAGCATTCGTTCGTAAGAAAATGTTTAATCATTAAAGTTTCGTATCATTGTATATTTAATTAATTAAAACGTTATATGTACCTTTGTATGATGTAAACTGTATTTCGTTAATATATTACGCAGTTTCCGGTATAAATTGACTTCGATGTGATTCGTAGGTTATAATGTCTTAAATAAGGGAACCCACTGTACTGTACAAAACGTATACCCGAGCACACAATCCTGCATTTACTAATTCAATAGTAACATTTAATAATATTCAATTAACTACTGAAGTCTGCTTTCGTTGGAGTCAAATAGGAAATATTCGACCAATACGTCATCTAGAAAATAATAAATAGCTGTTACATTTTATCTAAACATCAATATTCAAATTTGATCCTAACGTGGACATTTTAAGCCGTATATTGCAATGTTGCGATTTCTTTCTCTAAATTGGCTAAAAGCTTGAGAGTAAAAGCGCCGCGTGAATGGTCAATACTTAGATACATATCGTTGGTAAAGTGTAGCTATGCTATCGTGACGTCATTGTGACGCTAGTGGCCATAGATTTGCGATTTTAGATCTTATCTGATAGAACATAATGTCGACTATTCCGTAAAATGTAAATAAATCGTAGAACTATGGCCCTTAGCGCAGTTCTCAGTAAGCAACAAGATTGTATCGCAAACGTTTAGTCTTCTACGGCTAATGAAACCGCACAACTACTTTTAGCATTACCCGACCGGGTCGCGATGGTCAGTCTACCGTAGTACGAACGTCTCGCTCGCCGACCTCCCCGACTCGGTCGCGTTACTGTCACGGGAGGCATTTTTCGCTGAAAATGTGATAAACGGGTTTAGGCTCTAATTGACTGTCTAGACATTTTACTCGGCCTCTAGTTGAGATGCTTTTTTTACCTTATACGCCTAACTTCACTATCGTAGAGTCTACAGATCGTTTCTTTTAGTAAATAAAATGGCACTAAGTTAATTACTGTCTAAATCCACTCCTAAAATATAAATGTTTATAATAAGTGAAACAGTACACGTAAGTTTGTGTTTAAGTGTGCAATTGTTGTTGCTTGACACCGACGCGGCACGCCGTATGTCTCGATGCCATACAGATTCTTTTTAAACTTCAAATAACTATTGTTTCGTTCTTTTCCAAATTTAAAAAGCTCTAACAATTGCACAGAACATCCCTAGCCGTAAGATTTTAATGTATGTATTGTTCAGATGCAAATATTTAGAAGAATCAGCATGTAAATAACGGTAATTTAGTATTAAATACAAAAATAAAAACACGCCATTTACTTTGGTGTGACATTTTTATACTAGATTCATTTTTTTTTTCATAATGTACCTATGAACATTTTAACGCTAATTCAAAATTAATTTTACTAAGTAGGTTTTATGTATTCTCGTATCGTAATACGTTTATGGTTGAATGGACTAACTATATTATGTCTAGGTATAAAGTATATAATTTTAATAATAGGCCAACAATATAAGAGATGTATCGAGGCAGCGACGGGATGAGATAAACAAACAAATATTTTTAAACTGAAACAAATACGATAATAACATTATTTTGTGAAGAAAACAAAGTATTTAGCAATATTTTTTCAACGGGTAAAGAGTGGAGGCGTTATATAGCCGATATATACGTGTAATCTAAAATATACCTTGAGACGACTATATTAAAGTATTGTTTAGTATGTCTGTTAGTCCAAATTTTTCTTATGTATGTTAGACGCGTTTATTTGTATCGATGTTGAGTTGTCACCTTGTTAGAAATATTTGTTGGTATGTAGTCACTTTGCCATGTACTGCGTTTGCTTTTCATACTACCAGCTTGTATAATATTATTTTTATACAAATTTGTATGTGTATAGATATGCGCTGTGTCTATAATTCGATTGTATTGATAACGCTGTCGAGTAATTCTTCCAAATATTGTAAAGCCTCTGAATAATTCAAAATATATTTATATTAACTGTTCATATTATTTGTTTTATTTATGTATTTATCCTGTTTATTATTGTGTCAAATCCTACTTGTAGATTGTGAAACATCTTCGAATTAAGTTTCATCAAAACTATTTTCTTACTTTATAGCTTTTCAATTACAAGTTCACGTACAAAACGTAAATATTCCCGAATCATTACAAACACACACCTCTCCTCCCTCACCAAGAGCATTCACGTGTAATGTAACATTATAGATTCGACTTTGAGCATTACATTACAATAATACCTCCCCAACTAACGAGCATTTGCGTGTAATGTAACATTATAGATTCGACTTTGAGCATTTCATAACAGGATGTCAGACATTGATGTTACAAGTTGTATCAAGATATTACACATTGTATCATTACAAGGTGCGCATTGTAACGTTCGGTTGTCCTCCTTCACTAATGTAATGTTCAGATCTGTAACGTTACATTACACGCGAATACTCCCGGTGAGGGAGCACCTTAAAATTACTAAATCCATTGGTAAAATCATCATCAAAATTCATTCAGCAGTTTCTGAGTTTATCGCAAACAGACGCAGCGGGGGACTTTAATTTACAATACGTGAGGATAAACATGATCTTAGTACATTATATCAAGTAAATATAGCTGACCTTATATAGCAATAACAATAGTTATATCGATAAAAGTTTTTGTCATAATTACAAATAATAATAGAGAGATAATAAAATTACGCAACCTTGGTAACAGATATCGTGAAAACCCAGAGGAAATTAAATATTGTACTTTATACGTGGAATAGAGATAAACACAAAGGTTCTTAAATTATATTTGCTGTTGCTGGGGGACGATTAAATAAGATTTCTTTCAAGATAGTATTTTGTGGTGCCGGATGCCTATATCCTTTTTGTTATTAAGGTTCATATCGATCGATTTGTTATATTAAATAATCTTGTCTGGCTGTTTACCCTGGCGAGTCCTACACTGAATTCAGTGCGTCGCAATATATTTACACGATTATTAACTTAATTTTTAAATCACCATCTTATCGTTACAGCTCAGGATCATACACTACCCACTGCTAATAATAAGTATTGTCTCTGTCGTTCTTTTCGTTCTCAACAATTCTATATCCTTCTTAACAGATCCCACGACATCATTCCTCTATCCTTTAAAAAGAAAAAAACATACCAGCCGAATTGAGAACCTCCTCCTTTTTGGGAATTTGGTTACTTAAAAAAGAGAATATCTATAGAAGAGAGTTGCGCATCATGTGTAAAATAAATACCTATCTGCATTGTAATGTGTTGAGCATAAAATTACAACATTGGTGCGTGACGACCCCGTGATTTTCGTGTGTTGCATCAAAAACAGATGATTAAACAATGAAGTACAAAGTTCACAAGTTGCATTCAACATCAACAGCTGTGTTTCAAGGTCTCTGCATATTTAGCTAAAGTAGGCACTCCTGCGCATCATATTTTATTTATTAGAAGCAATTAACCTACTATAACAAATGGATACACATGGGCACGTGCTAATGTCTAGAAAGAGAGACTATCGCTATGAAAAATCACTAATGATTAAATAAATATTAACTCTATATTCTAACTTTGTGTCACCACTGTTATTTGACCTTCTCCTCCACTCTCCATTCAAGACGAGTAAACACGTCAGAAGAGAAAAACAGAGTTCAATGTAAACTGGCTATGTGTAAAGATAGTAATACACATATGTACGTTTTGTAATCAGTCGCTTGAGTGGCGCTGCCAGTGAGCAGACCCCGTGCGTCTGTTTCTTGGAAAAAAATAAAATCAAGGAAAATAATCGTGTTACCCAAAATTTAACTTTCCTACTGAAAATATAAAGTTAAAATTGGCAAAATGTCGAAAGTGCTTCTAAGTAAGGAGTTGCCTGATATTGAGGTTGGTGTTATTTCGTTTTTTTTTTATCTTTTGTCCGAAGATAAACTGTTATAAATGTTCGTATCGATATTGTGTCATAGTTATCTCATCGCTAAAGTAAACGTATCGTTCGTTCTATTTGGTTTACAACCCATTTACCCATACATTTTGTTACACAAAAACAACTGGTTAGTTAAATACCGTAAATAAAATACACATATTATTCTTTGTCTTTTCTACGTTGCTTTTGTACCAAACACAAATAATTACACCTACACAAAGAATCGTACGCAGGTACTTAATCGAGTGCATAAATAAATTAACACGAACTTGTAAGACAAGTTTTAATTCACATACAAAGTATACGTTCAATATTACGTTCAAATTTTTAGTTGCCGCCGAGGCCAAATTATTTAGGAACAATTTTATAGCATAAGGAAACTTCATAGACTTTCTCTACGATGGTTTTATAATACGTTCCTGAGTCGGTTACGACATAGAACAGTATTAACACTGTATTCATGTTTTAATAATAATTGTACGTAACTCATGGCGGAACTTGCAGTGGTACTGTCATGAATAGTATGAGGAAATGACGAGCAGCATTGGCGCGTTGCAAGCTCAATGTCCTCTTGTTAATGTAATGAGTTAATGACTTACAAACATGGGCACGCCAATTTTTTGCTAAGTTGCTAATTGATTTACTACATCGTTAGAATGCGGTATCACACTAAAGGACAGAAAGGGGGTAGTCAGCGCAGAACAGGACTTTCATTCTACGTGAAATAGGTACTTACCTATCTAGCTATCTACTAATAGTCAGTTTATTTTAAAGAGATCAAATTAAGTAGGTATGTTCATCTTCATTGCGTGGGAAAATAGTGACGTAAAATTAAATTATTAAACTGTCAAACACCGCGCGCTCACCGGTGACCGCAACCTATTGTTCTTTAATAGTGTCTATAATGACGGTACTCAAAAAGTTAATACGCAACATACAAAATATTGTATGTAGGTGAAGGTACTCCCCGGTTATAAGTAGGTACAGTATCACGAGGGAAAACATATCACGATTGGTTGTTATAATATAATCTTGATCTATTAACTTTATGAATTATTATGAAAGGATTTGAATGTGATCCATTCAAATCCTTTCAGTAGTTTTCGCGTTTATAACTATTGTTAACATAAACTTAAAAATGTTACTTAATGTGCCCCAACCACCAACAATAAAGACAGTTTCATATTTTTAGATGTTTATTTCGTATCAAACACGAGACAATGATAACGCGATTAATTTGTTATTGTGTTAATGTCGAAAGGCTATCATTGATATGTGAGAAATATTCTCAAATATATACGCATTTACATGTCTACCAAGGTTATATTGTATCATTCATAATATTAGGAATATCCAACTGCTAATATGATTACATAATATAACATCACGCCTTTTATCCCCGAAGGGGTAGGCAGAGGTGCACATTACAGCACTTAATGCCATAGTACAATATAACACCAACTTTCACTATTTATATTATGAGTAATAGGGGATGAGTCTATTGCTATATACCGGACAGAATTCCAAACTGAGAATTTTTAAAACCCAGTAATATTTGCCCGACCTGGGAATCGAACCCGAGACCCATTGCCCGGCAGTAGCACTTGCGATCACTCAGCCAACGAGGCAATCTGATATGATTCTAAGGACCAAAAATTTTGCAAATAATTTTGGCATTTGAAATTTCTTACTGTAAGTACACACCTTTACCTGTAAATATTGTGGAGATAGGCAATAGACTGATTTCTTCAATGATTTCAGAACCTCCTAAGGCTTAATCCGACAACGAAGCCCTACACCAACTTGGTGCCTTCAGCCCAAACCAAGAGGAACAAGCAGCATTGGAAGAGAAACGAAGATAGAAAATGTACAGTAAGTAAATATTTTTAAATTTTTGTATATTTGTTGCCAAGTAATTGGCGCCACTTTCGTTTTATGTCTTTACAAAAGTCATTACAAACATTTGAAGTTGTTAACAGTTAACCAAAGAACTAATTGTTTAGTGAGTTGTTTATTCAATTTTAAATTAGTTAGTGAATACATAAAGGCATTTTAGACATATTATTTGTTTCAATTTATAACCCATAATAGGTAATGGTAATTATAGGTCAGAATAGGTAGGTAATGGTACATAACATTATATTAGCTTTGCAAATAATCATTTGCTATGAAAATGCACGAGCTCTTCAAAACGACCCTGTAATATTTTTGATATCATCTCACTTCTTTATCAAAGTGCAATATCATGAGTTAATATTTCAATGTTACTATCTCTGATAAAGTAATGGTCAGACGCGTGCACTTATTTCTAGATAATAACATTGATAATTTACTATTTGTTTGTAATACCTACTTAAATGTAATATAGAATAGAATACTCATGATACCTACATGTAGAAAAGTATTTACTTACAGTACCTACGCACATATTTAAGGCTGTAGTTACTAATTAGATGTTAGATAGCTGAGCCTCTTTAATCGTTATGACTGTTTCAAAACAAACAGAAAAAACAGCCAGGTTATCGTTGAAATTACAAAGATTATATAAAAATCTTGTTTAATTATTAACTACCTACCTAATAAAATGCGTTTATACTCACCGTATTACGTGACTATTTATTTAATGTAATTTGTGTTAAAACAAAGATTAAAACTATTTGTTCCAGACATGTCCATCGTTGACGAAGAATTTCGATGATATCAAACACACGACGTTTTCGGAACGCGGCGCGTTGAAGGAGGCCGCACGATGCCTCAAGTGCGCTGACGCACCCTGTCAGAAATCCTGCCCAACGCAGATTGACGTCAAGAGCTTTATCAGCAGTATTGCTACTAAGGTTTGTTGATAATTAAAGTAAAGATAGAGTAATCAATGGGAAATGTTTTTTGATCGATGCACCTTTGACTCGGTCATGGAATAAGACTACTCATTACTTGAAAAGCCTATGATTTTCTGTTCTGTCGTAAGTGCCTTATCCAACTGGGATACAGTTGCGAGTCTCAATAACTCGGTTGGTGGCTGATGGTTCTTTAATTCTATGCTGCCCATTATAAGGACTTACATTGTTACCTATGTCCATATGAAAAGACTGAATATGGAGTATCCATTCTTCGTTTAAAATATTTAAAATTATTTTGCAGAACTACTATGGAGCAGCTAAAGCGATCCTGTCCGACAATCCATTGGGATTGACATGTGGCATGGTGTGCCCTACTAGCGACCTCTGTGTGGGAGGATGCAACCTCCACGCTACTGAAGAAGGAGCTATCAACATCGGTGGACTGCAGCATTTTGCTGTTGATGTAAGTTTCTAGTTCGTAGAGTTAGCGAGAAGAAGGCTTTGCTCTGTCACTACTGAAATGTCAACCGAATGCCAACTCTAAAGCAAAACCCTACATTCGGGTAACCACAACGATATCCTTACTAATAACATTATAAATCGGAAAGTGAGTTTGTTTGTTTGTTTGTTCCACTATCACACCATAACTACTAAACCAATTGCTTTGAATTTTTGCAGACGTAAAGTTAGAAGTCCGGATTAAATAATAGGGTACTTTTTATCCCGGAAAAATTTGATATTCCCGAGGGAAAACAAAAGTATTGGTAAAGATGGCGCTGTGTGTATTGGTATAATATACCAATTCATAATAACATGTCACATTGGCTTTTTATCCTTTTGTGACGCGAGCGAAGCCGCGGGTAAAAGCTAGTTCTATATACATAAGAAATCTGAAATCCATTTTAAAATTCGATCTGAATTTAACCAACTTAATTCCAGGTATTCATGAAGATGGGTATCCCACAAACATTGGATCCTAAGACCAAGCCTCTCCCCAAAGGTGGTGACCAGAAGATCGCCTTAGTTGGCGGTGGACCCGCTAGTATTAGCTGCGCTTGCTTCCTAGCCAGGCTTGGGTATAAGAACATTACTGTGTATGAGAAGGAACAGTACTTGGGTGGATTGAGGTATGTATTGTTGGAGTTTAGGCTTAAATTATCTTTCGACTCGTTTGTTTTTAACTCATTGAGTACCGTCATTATAGACACAATTAAAGAACAATAGGTTGCGGTCACCGGTGTCCTCGCGGTGTTTGACAGTTTAAGGTACATGAATCCTAGTATAGCAAAACCTGACAGTTTTGAAATGATCTTCTAATACATTCTTTTAACTTTAACTACCTCATTGGCCGAGTGGTCGCAAGCACGACTGCCGGGCAAGGGGTCTCGGGTTCGATTCCCGGGTCGGGCAAAGTATTACAGGATTTGTAAAAACCTCATTAGTAGCAAGGAGTCTGGAAATGTGCCTGGTATATGGCATTAGGCTCAGCCAATCAATATGTTTATTGTTTACGCTACTGAAAAATAACATTTCAGTTCATCAGAAATCCCGCAGTACCGTCTTCCATATGACGTGGTGCAGTTCGAGGTGGACCTTGTAAAGAACTTGGGAGTCAAGTTCGAGACTGGCAGGAAACTATCCACGCAAGATATTACTGTTAATGTAAGTTACATTACGAATGTCTGTATTTTTTTTAAGTTAGGATAATCATCGAATGGCTTCTCCTGCCTTGGTGAGGCGGGAGAGAGTGTCAGACTCTTACTGACTAAAAACCACCCCGTTCCTACTCCTACACTCATTGTCAAAGTCAAAGTAAAAGTAATTTGAAATATTAATTTTGGTATATTTAATTAAAAAGTTGGAATTTTATAATAAACTGACTCTGACTTTCTCGGTGTATTCTGAAGTCTCTGAAACAAACTCAATAACAATTCTGTTATAATTATAAACTACGTTTAATGAAACAGAGTTCAACCCCTTCTTTTTTTGAAGTCGGTTAATTAATATACCTAAACCTTCTTTCTCCTAAGTCTAGCAAACATTTTTCTGAATACCGCATCAATATCGGTTCAGCTAATCGCGCATAAACATACACATAAGCATACATACATACAGGTCTAACTGAGTATCTCCTTCTTTTTCAAAGTCGGTTAAAAATAATAAAAATTTTCCATTTTTTTTGTATTTAGTGAAGTTGAGTTAATTCTTTTTCTAATTTAAGCTATTTTACTGTTATAGGGTCTTCTGGAAGACGGGCACGCAGCTGTATTCTTGGGAATCGGTCTCCCAGAACCAAAGAACATTCCAATTTTCAAAGGATTGAACCAGGAGATGGGTTTCTATACCAGCAAGGACTTTCTACCTCTTGTGTCTAAGGGAAGCAAGAGAGGTATGTATTATTTACGCTCTTCATAATGATTATTGTAGTAGAAACTATCGTTTTTTTCCTCTCCTCTTATAATATCTTCTGATTCACTTCGTTGCGGGATACCAAGACAGTTATTCATGACCCTGTGACGCGCCGGAACACTGAAGTCCGGCGTTTCATGGTTGTATCTACTGTAGATCCTGGCTTACAGGAGTTGCAGCGGTTCAGGGAGTTTGTGTCGGGCTTGTCCCAAAAAAAAAAGATTAATTTAATTTAATTTAATTTAAGTTTTATACAATTGCATAAGGAGGACTTAATGCTAACAGCATTCTCTGCCAGTCATCCTTTGGGTAGTGCAGAAATGTATGTGGTAGGTGGTAAGCTGCAAAACAGTCATGAGAAATAGTGGTATTTATCCAAATTAATAAAAGGGTATCAAAAGCATACATAAAATACGTAAATATAATCGTATAGATATATATAATTATATATAATATAAATATCATTATACATATAAATATATTTGTGACTCGTATATGAATTTGTCCTATGTTACAAAAAGATGAAAAATTATGAAAGATGTTATGAAACTGCCAGCTTTCCGCTAATGTACTCACGCGCCCTCCGCTTGAAACTCAGACGACTGGTTGCGGTTCTGACATTCGTTGGAAGCGTGTTCCAGAGAGAAATGACTTGAATGAAGAAAGAAGAATGAGTAAAGTTACTGCGATGGACAGGACAGTGCAACAGCCGATTATGCGAGGAGCGTAGATTTTTAGTATGGTTGTCACATACATACTGGAAATGGGAAGTTAAATAGTTAGGAGAATTGGGAGAGTCAAGCAGAGAAAATAAAGTTGTGAGTGCCCTTAGCTCTCTGCGCTGACGAATAGGCAACCATTTCAACAATGATCGCTGTGCAGACACATGGTCGTATTTACGCAAGTTAGAAACGAATCGAATGCAGTTATTTAGAAGACGGTCAAGTTTGTTGAGGAGATCTGCATTCAGGTCATAGTAACACACATCACCATAATCGATGATGGGGAAAATTAAGGTCTGCACAAGCATCGCCTTAGTGCTGGGAGGCAGTACATTTCTGAGACGGTACAGAGACCGCAGCGATCCGGTAACTTTTTGACTCACACTGGCAGTTTGACTTCGCCCAGGTCCTTGACGCTCTCACTATATTGGACAGGCGTCCCGTTGTACAGTACGGGCGGTAGTATAGTGAAGTTGATTTTGGCCATACTTTTACTACTACCAATAATAATCGCTTGACATTTGTCAGGATTGACAGCGATTCCAAACCTCTCGGACCAACTCTCAATAGCAGCCAAATCACGGTTGATGTTGGCGATGCACTGGTCCAGATCAGCCACTACTCCGTGACAGTACACCTGTAAGTCGTCGGCATACAGATGATACGCACACTGAAGATCAGAAGTTATAAGATTGATAAAAATAGAAAACAGAAGAGGAGAAAGTATGCCGCCCTGTGGAACGCCATTGTGCAGTGTGGCCCAACCCGATGACGTATCATCAACCTGCACCATCTGCTGACGCCCACGAAGGTATGAAGAGAACCATTCCAATGCTCCATCAGAGACCGACAGATAGGCCAGAACAGCTAAGAGGATATTGTGACTGACCATGTTAAAGGCGTTAGAGAAATCAACCAGCACCAGAACAGTCACCTTGGCGTCCTCCATTGCTGCCCTAACATCGCCAGTCACTTTAAGGAGTGCAGTGACAGTGCTATGACCAGGCCTGAATCCAGATTGCAGTGGTGAAATAAGTGAGTTCCGATATATAAAACCGGAAAACTGTCGATGAACGCAGGCCTCGAGCACCTTGGATAGGAAAGGAAGGATAGAAATGGGACGAAAATGAGAAGGGACAGTGGGGTTGGTGACTTTAGGAAGCGGCCGAATATATGCTCTCCGCCACAAGGATGGGAAAGTACAGGAAAACAAAGAGAAATTTATTATATGGAAAATCGCCGGTAGGATGTGATCCAATATTGTGGTGATCATGAAACGATCATGAAAAGATTATTGTAGTGATTAGAAATTTAATGATCTAATTTGGTGTTGAGCATAGGCCTGACACTAGATTAATAAACTTAAAAATGTATTCCTATGCAGGCACCGGAACGAGCGAAAATTTGAAAAGGCATTAAAACCTCGGATATCGTGCCTTTAACTTTTGCGTTACTTAAATCTACCTCTGTTAAAAATGTGTCCTGCTCCCCATTTTTTTTTTGTGGAATAAGCCGGTAACCGAGTCAGCAGATCACCTGATGGTAAGCAATCGGCGCCGCCCATGGACACATGAAACAGGACAGCATAGGCGTTACAAGTGCGGAACCGGCCTTTTGGGGACTAGGAATTTGAAAATTGTTGGGGATTCGGGGATTGGAGAGATTAGGGATGGGGGTAATTGGGCCTCCGGTAACCTCACTCACACGACGAAACACAACGCAAGCGTTGTTTCACGTCGGTTTTCTGTGAGGCCGTGGTATCACTCCGGTCGAGCCGGCCCATTCGTACCAAAGCATGACTCCCATACCACCTGTAATCAACCACCTACAAAAAACCTCTGTAGCTGTAGCCAAATGCCATTTAGCGCTGGTCTACTTGTAGAATAGAAAACCAAAATATATGGAATTGACGTAAATTTCGACACCTGTCAGTGTCATCCCCATACTTACATTTTTCTACTCCCACTGTCGACAAGCGCTAAAGTGGCGTTTGGCTAAAGGCACTGTATTATTACCTTGTCTTCTTTATTTTTAAGGTCTATGTGCCTGCAAATCTCCTTTGCCGTCGTTACACGGCAACGTGATAGTACTGGGCGCCGGCGACACTGCCTTCGACTGCGCTACATCGGCATTGCGCTGCGGCGCCAGGAGAGTCTACGTCGTATTCAGGAAGGGAGTCACTAACATCAGAGCGGTTCCTGAAGAGGTAATAATTTATATGAGACTAACTATTGCCGCATACCTAGAATATGAATGTAATTTTTGAACATAACTTTTTTGTTTAAATTTAAAAACAAAAGTAGCCTATGTTACTCCTTAGTACATTAGCTACATGCAAATAAAAGTCTTACAAAATCGGTCCAGCCAGTACGTTTGTACTGTGTGACTAACATTAGTTATAAGTAGATTTTCTGTACTAACAAATTTACCGTGGCTATGGACTTTGTGGTCTGAAATAAATGATTTTTATTTTATTTTTATTGTTTAGTAACATGGTTTCAATTTTTCTTTAAGGTCGACCTAGCGAAGGAGGAGAAATGCGAGTTCATGCCGTTCATGTCACCGAGAGAAGTTATCGTAAAGAATGGAAAGGTAAGTTCTCATGTCTAAACTTCGACTCAATCAAAATATTCTGAAACGATTAAAGATCTTTCTAGCTATATTTTTATCGAATTGTGGACTAGATTCTTGGCAAAATACTCATTAATTAGATACCTATAGTCAGAATTTTAATTAGATTCCAGATTTGACAATAGCTACTGTCATTTTATTTTGTGAAATAATGATACCACGTATAATAGTGTAGTGATGGACACAAAAATCGATAAACAATCAGTGTGTGTGTTTTATAATAAATGTTACAGAAAGTGACAGGATAGCGATAGCGATGACGGCGACAATTTATAAAATAACTTATTACCATAATACATTTATCTGTTTTATTTGTCATGTTCCTTCATGATTACATTTTTTTAGTTATTTCACACACAATTATAAAAGAAAAGTCTCAGATCGTTAAGTAATCGTCAAAACTAAATTATCGGTCAGAAATATTTAATTTCCTGATATCCTTAGTTTACGAGAGTAAAATTATAAACGAGAAGAATCGATCCAGAAATATTGCATTTCCATATCGAATAATTTCGCAACGTCACTATTTAGTACTTGTCGTAACGTTGCAACACTGAAATTGTCAAATCTGGAATCGAAATAAAATTCCGAGTATAGGTATTAAGTCTGAGACCATAATTGGGTAGGTACTTGCCAACTTTCGTAGGTACTATCGAACTGTCAAAAACGACAGTTTTCTATGAATTTTTTACTAGATTATATGTTGTGACGTCACGTTTTTTAGCGTCAAACAAGAAAAATGTTGCTGGAAAAATACTAAAATTAAGTTGGTCATACAATCAATTAATGAAAGTGATTATTTTTTAATATTCTATTGTATTCAACAGTCGAGATAATTTATTTTTTACTAGCGACCCGCCCCGGCTTCGCCCTTGTGCATCATGCATGTATAATACATATAAACCTTCCTTAAGAATTACACGATTTATTAAAAAAAACCGCATCAAAATCCGTTGCGTAGTTTTAAAGATCTAAGCATACATTGGGACAGACAGATGGCGGATAGCGACTTTGTTTTATACTATGTAGTGATTAAGGTAAGCACCCGATTCCAAAGATCTTTACTTCCTTTCTAAAATACTTATACAGTATTTTTTTATTACTGTTTCATATTCCCAGATTGCAGCCCTAAAGATGTGTCGTACAGAACAGCTAGACAACGGAGAATGGATTGAAGATGAGGACCAGATCATGCAGTTAAAAGCCAACTTCATCATCTCTGCTTTTGGCTCCGGACTTTATGAAGCTGATGGTAAGAGATTTTATCCTAACGTTCAAGGATACTTTGTTGATGCTTAGTAATTAAATCTAACAGATCGCTCTGTATTCTTGCGGATGCCGTTCTTCTGCTCCCTATAGGATTATCTTGTTTTAATTTTTTTCTGGTGCAATTGCAACTTAAAAGACTTTGATTGCACGGTTGTGCGGTGGCTGGGCACCGGCTACCGTGCAACGTGTCGCGGGTTCGATTCCCGCACGGAACAACACTTTGTGTGATCTACAAATTGTTGTTTATGGTCTGGGTGTCATTGTGTATGTGAACTTGTATGTGTGTAAACGCATACATGACACAGGAGAAAAACCTAATGTGGGGCGACGTATTACCCGTTGTTATCCAATCCCCTAAATTTGGTAATACAAAAGTAGTCTCTAAACATTAGAAATAAGGTCTATAATGTAATGTAATATTAGTGGAAAGCGGTCACCGGTGACCGCTTGGGGATTTATGGGTTAAGAAAAAAAAGACGTACTTGGATGACGTAGAAAGTCCAAATCTACCTACCATTAAAAATAACACCTCATATATAATCATAATTTTTTAATCTCCAGTGAAAGACGCGATGCAAGGAGTTGCCCTAAACCGGTGGGGATTGCCAGAAGTGGATGAGAACACCATGCAGAGCCGAAGCAATCCGAAGGTGTTTGTTGGCGGAGACGTCGCCGGGGTCGCAGAGACCACGGTCGAGTCTGTCAACGATGGGAAGACGGCCGCTTGGTACATGCATTGCTATTTACAGGTTAGTTTTATAAATGCTATTTTTGTTGTAAGACTAAACTATTGTTTCAATTTAAACTGTCAAACACCAACCGGTCACCGGTGACCGCAACCTATTGTTCTATAATTGTGTCTATAATGACGGTACTCGACGAGTTAAGCTGGATATTGGTATTATTTATGGAAAGAAAGAAGAAAGAAAGAAAAATAATTTATTCGCCATGGACATATACATGGACCACCGAAAATTAACATACAACATAAACATTAAAACACAAAAATAAATAGAATCTGTAATATGTTAAATATTTTAATTTTAACTGCCTCCATTCTTGGAACTGGAACTTGCATCGAAATTGTAGCCACACTAGCCATAGCACAAGCTACAAGGATTTAGACCATCGTTTAACAGAAACCAAGAAGCAGACAGCTCTGAAAAGAGCTCTATTATTCAACGTTTTTGACCACCTCTGTTAACACAGACAGCTCTGAGAAGAGCTATTTTATTTCACGTTTTTGATATGCTCTGTTAACACAGAAAGCTCTGAAAAGAGCTATTTTGCTGAACGTTTTTGATCCTCTGTCGACAAGAGACGAAGTAACTCGCCGACGCCGCTGCCAGTATCACGCGCCGACCAACGCGCGTAGGTATCGCAGCGCGGCACGGCGCACGGCGTTTACATCTTCACGGCTCGACGGTCGCAGGAGGAAAGGACAGAGGCACGCGTTACGCAATATTTATAGCGGCGCGAAACTCAGTGCGCGGCGCTGCGGAGGCGCGTCCTCTTGGCACGAACCTCACACTCATCGACTATCTCGCTCTTTTATCGGCTATCCTTTTCTTTCCATTGTTCACGATGTAAACAAAGTTCTGTCCTAAATAGTGTAACGCTATTGGCTATAATTTAGGCGATGTTATTGGTGTACAAATATCTAAATTTTATTTATTTTTAATTTAATAGTTTTAATTGGTTAATGTACAGAATTAGTTGTAAGTAGCACTAGTACCAATTTTTGTATAAAAACAACCACCTCCGGCTAATAAATTCATTCGTTCTACGACAACAAGTTGTTTCACTAATAACAACCGATCTCCAAAGTGGTGACCCCGAGCAAGAACAGCAAGAAGAACAAATCCCTGCTGGAAGAACGAATCCCTGCTGGAAGAAAATTAATTATTATCCAACATCAAGATGGCAAATCCCTCCCCGACGGAAGACCTAACCCAAACCGTAGCGAAGACGGAAACAGCTGGCATATCCCTCACAATGCGCATTCCACCATTCTGGCGTGACCGACCACGTCTATGGTTCATTAGCTTCGAAGCAGCTACCAACGACATGAAGAAGGGACAGGCTCAGCTCGCCCAGATGGTCATCGCACAGCTCGAACGTCAAGACATCGAGCAAATCATGGACCTCCTATACAACCCGCCGGAGACGAATCAATACGACGCAATCAAGGAACGTCTCATATCTGCCTATGAAGAGTCCGACAGCCGACAGTTCCAGAAACTACTGTCCGAGATGGAACTCGGCGATCAGAAGCCTACGCAGCTACTCCGCCGCATGCGTAACCTAGCCAGAGACAAGGTCCCTGACTCCACGTTACGACTCATGTGGACCAACCACTTACCATCACACATCAGATCCGTCCTGGCCGTCAGCGAATCATTTAGCACAAAAACTGAGCTGGAAGAGCTCGCTCTCCTCGCTGACAAAATGATGGAGCAGTCCGCGTCAACTACAGAAGTCTCAGCAATACAACCAGCACAGTCCACGTCATCATCACACACCGATACACAATACCTTATCAACGAGATAAGAAAATTATCATTGGAGATCGCCGAATTAAAGTCAAGACCAGCATACAACCCCGACTACCGCCGCCGCCGTTACCCATCTCAGCAACGCACACGCAGCACGTCACGTTCACGGAATCGTGATTCATCATCACCTTCACCATTCTGCTACTACCATCGGCGCTTCAAAGAACAAGCTCGACACTGCACACCTCCCTGCTCATTCAAAGCAACGACCTCGGAAAACTAAACCGAACGTTGGCGGAGGCGGCTACCGGCGTTCAAGAGAAATCACACCGCCTACACATCACCGATAGAAACACAAACTTATCTTTCTTAGTCGACACCGGAGCCGACATATCAGTGCTACCGAGAAGAAAAGGAGAAGTTGGAACACCGCTACCATTCAAACTGTACGCTGCGAACAACACAACTATAGCTACGTATGGCGAGAGAACACTAACTCTCGACTTCAACTTACGACGTCCGTACAAGTGGACATTTATAGTAGCTGATGTTTCAAGGCCAATCCTCGGAGCAGACTTCCTCAAACATCACCAACTCATCGTCGACTTAAAAAACGGAAGATTAATCGACGGCGTCACGAGCCTAAAAGTCAACGCCCCGGTGCGAGTGTCAGACGTACCTACCGTACGCAGCATCAATATGTCACAATCATACCACGACATATTAGCACAATATCCCGGCATAACAAGACTAACATCAATGAAATTAAACTCTAACATCAACGTGCAACATTACATCGAAACCCGTGGACCACCAGTTCATTGCCGAGCTCGACCAATCCCACCTCATCGATTCGAAACAGTGAAGAAAGAATTCGAAAATATGATTGAGCAAGGACTATGCAGACCTAGCAAGAGTCCTTGGTCATCACCTCTACATATCGTGCCTAAGAAAAATGGCGATATTAGAGTATGTGGTGACTATCGCCGACTCAACTCGATCACTATACCAGATCGATACCCAGTGCCACGCATCAAAGATTTCACTCACCACCTATCGGGGAAAACTATATTCTCCACGGTTGACCTCAACCGCGCTTATCAACAACTCAGTGTGCGAGAAGAAGACGTCGAGAAGACCGCTATCATCACGCCAATGGGACTATTTGAATTCCCACGTATGTGCCCCGGTTTGAAAAACGCGGGACAAACGTTTCAACGCTACATACATGAAGTACTACGAGGATTAGACTTTGTTTTCCCATTTATCGACGACTTACTACTTGCATCTGAAAACGAAACTCAACATCGAGAACATCTCCACACCGTATTAAAACGCTTAGAGGACAACGGCATTACCATCAACCCCGCTAAATGCAATCTAGGCAAACCTGAAGTACAGTTCCTAGGTTACACCGTATCAGCTGATGGAATCAAGCCGCCGCAACACAAAATCGAAGCAATCACTAATTACCCGAAACCAACGAACATCGAAGAACTAAGAAGATTCCTCGGCATGATCAACTTCTATCGTGATCACGTACCGAACGCCGCATCGAAGCAAGCACCACTAAATGCCTACCTACACAACGTCAAGAAGCGCGATAAGACTCCGATCACGTGGACCGAAGAGGCGACGCAAGCATTCGAGCAATGTAAAGCTAGCATCATAAACGCAGCTCTACTCGCTCATCCATCTCATCACGCAACACTCGCCTTATTCTGCGACGCATCAGATAACTCTGCCGGTGCCGTACTACAACAATACCTACATAATACGTGGCAACCGCTCGGATACTTTTCCAAGAAATTCAACGACGCGCAGAAGAAATACTCCACTTTCGATCGAGAGCTACTTGCAATGTATATGGCAGTCAAACATTTCCGGAAGATATTCGAAGGTCGCCATCTCATCATATTCACCGACCACAAGCCGCTTACATTTGTGATGTCCAAGACTCAATCAAATTCCGAAACTCAGAGGCGAACAAGACAGTTACTATTCATCAGTGAATTTACCACCGACATTCGACACGTGAGCGGCAAAGACAACATTGTTGCCGACACCCTAAGCCGCATAGAATCCATCACATTCCCATCTGCAATCAACTACAACGACATAGCGAGTGCGCAAGACAAGGACAGCAACATTAAACAACTGTTATCACAAGAAAACGTAACTTTGAAGAAAATACCTATACCTAACAGCGACATCGAACTATACTGCGAAACATCGACCTCTTATGTACGCCCGTACATACCTAAACCATATAGAAAACAAGTATTTGACAGTGTACACAACATCAGTCATCCCGGTACACGCACGACTCGCAAACTCATTACTCAAAAATATTTCTGGCCATCAATGAACGCAGACATCGGTTGCTGGACTCGAACCTGTATACTTTGCCAGAAAAGCAAGATACAACGTCATACGCACTCGAACGTCGGATCTTTCCCGCCAACCGAGCGATTCCAACACCTACACATTGATATCGTCGGACCACTACCTACAACACCTCAAGGCCACAGGTACTTAGTAACGATGATCGACCGACTAACTAGGTGGCCCGAAGCAATACCTACCGACGAAATATCAGCTGTTAGAATCGCCGATATTGTGTACCAACACTGGATCGCCCGATTTGGATGCCCGACTACCATCACAAGTGATCAAGGTCGTCAGTTCGAGAGTCAACTATTTCAAAACCTAACTAAACTAATGGGAATCAAGAAAAATCGTACTACACCATATCATCCACAAAGCAACGGCATAATTGAACGTTGGCATCGAACACTCAAGACTGCATTACGCGCCAAACTCGCGAGCGCAAGTACATGGACCGAAGTACTACCTACTGTACTACTAGGACTTCGAGCCGCGCTACACTCAGACACAGGTGTGAGTGCCGCCGAACTTACCTACGGCTACAATCTACGTCTACCTGGCGAATTTTTCACTACAAGTACCACCTGCACACCTGCTACTTTGGATTATACCTACGTTGACAACCTACGTAATATAATTCAACAAAACAAACCGCAAGTACCTACGAAGCATCACAGCAGCAATAAAAGCGTATTCGTGCATCAAGACCTACTCACGTGCAGCCACGTATTCATAAGAACAGATGCAGTAAAAAAACCACTTCAATCACCATACGAAGGACCCTACAGAGTGTTACAACGTACTGAGAAGGTATACACAGTACAATTACCCGAGCGTCAAGCAAATATATCAATCGACCGATTGAAGCCTGCATTTATACTCACCGAAGACATTCAAGATACTTTACCTCCAACCTCCAGTACAGTTACCTTCACATTACCTCAACCCAGCGTTACCAAGCAATTACCATTACCTTCAACCACCATTACCGAGAAAACCAGCAAGATTACCAAGAAAACACATGTACCGCAACCAACAGCGACGTCACATCCCGGCGATAAGAAAACTCGCTCGGGCCGTGTCGTCAAACTGCCGGTACGCTTCGCTTGAGGGGGAGTACTGTAGCCACACTAGCCATAGCACAAGCTACAAGGATTTAGACCATCGTTTAACAGAAACCAAGAAGCAGACAGCTCTGAAAAGAGCTCTATTATTCAACGTTTTTGACCACCTCTGTTAACACAGACAGCTCTGAGAAGAGCTATTTTATTTCACGTTTTTGATATGCTCTGTTAACACAGAAAGCTCTGAAAAGAGCTATTTTGCTGAACGTTTTTGATCCTCTGTCTACAAGAGACGAAGTAACTCGCCGACGCCGCTGCCAGTATCACGCGCCGACCAACGCGCGTAGGTATCGCAGCGCGGCACGGCGCACGGCGTTTACATCTTCACGGCTCGACGGTCGCAGGAGGAAAGGACAGAGGCACGCGTTACGCAATATTTATAGCGGCGCGAAACTCAGTGCGCGGCGCTGCGGAGGCGCGTCCTCTTGGCACGAACCTCACACTCATCGACTATCTCGCTCTTTTATCGGCTATCCTTTTCTTTCCATTGTTCACGATGTAAACAAAGTTCTGTCCTAAATAGTGTAACGCTATTGGCTATAATTTAGGCGATGTTATTGGTGTACAAATATCTAAATTTTATTTATTTTTAATTTAATAGTTTTAATTGGTTAATGTACAGAATTAGTTGTAAGTAGCACTAGTACCAATTTTTGTATAAAAACAACCACCTCCGGCTAATAAATTCATTCGTTCTACGACAACAAGTTGTTTCACTAATAACAACCGATCTCCAAAGTCCGATCTCCAAAAAATCTTTGCCAAGCGCTAATTATGATGATTATTTTAAAAGAATTTAGTTGTCTACCAAAAACTTTGCACGATATATTAAACTAATGATTATAATCATAATCATAATCATTTATTTATTTGTAACATAGGTAGTATTACATGGATGTTCATAAGTTAATAACAGGTTTAGTTACAATATGTTTCGCCTTACTTGGCGTACAAATATTAATATATCATATTTTAATTGAATTAATACAAAGAAACAAAGGTTAATTAAAGTCAAGGTCATATGAAATTAAAATTGAACAAAATAAAAAATATGATGAACTAAATATTACTAGGTCTACAGCTAATAAATTTTCGTATATACAGTAAGTACATTACGACATATACCTCTAGTTTGCCTTTACAGACAAGATTATACAGATAACATTAAGATTAAAACAAAACCGTATATTGTCTTTCCAGGGTCTACCATTTACATCGCCAATAGAGCTACCAAAGTTCCACTGCGCCATAGACGACGTAGATCTATCAGTAGAAGTGTGTGGTATAAAGTTCGAGAACCCGTTCGGTCTGGCCAGTGCCCCGCCCACTACTAGTACTGCGATGATACGGAGGGCCTTTGAACAAGGATGGGGATTCGCTGTTACCAAGACATTTGGATTGGATAAGGTAGGACTTAGGTTTAAGTTCTTTATGCGTCACTGCAGGGGTGCCCACTGAAAATCAGTGCTGGGTGACTTGTATGCCTAGCTTACACTGAGTGGGTAACCCATTTAGCATAGGCATCTTGTTAGCGTCTCTCTCATTTCTGATTCTTCTGTTTTAATTTTTTTATGTTTTTCTTATTTCCACTGTTGTCTTTTTACCTTTATTGTCTTTTTATATTTTACTTATGCCGCATCGTGCCTGGTGCTGAATAAATGTTTTTCCTTTTTTCTTTCTTGTAATAATGCTTTGATGCCTCATTGGCCGAGTGGTCGCAAGTGCGACTGCCGGGCAAGGGGTCTCGGGTTCGATTCCCGGGTCGGGGAAAATACCTATAACTGGGTTTTTTTTAAATCTCAGTAGTAGCACGGTGTCTGAAATTGTGCCTGGTATATGGCAATAGGCTCACCCCCTATTACATAGGACTCATAACATAAATAGTGAATAGTGGGTGTTACATTGTACAGTGGCATAATGTGCACCTCTGCTTACTCCTTCGAGGATAAAAGGCGTGATGTTATGTTATGTTATGTTATGTCTTTCTTGTAATAAGTAAGTATTTTTAGTTATTAAAGAATAATGTGATTAGAGAGAAGATAGATTGTGTGCCAATGATGTGATAAGAAAATGTCTTGTAAGGTAAAATTAAAAGGAGACGTCTTATACTCGAGTAAGGCTTAAGCCGCACTATGGTCTTTTTCCGAAAGCAATCACCCACTCTAACCGTAAAACAGTACTCGATTATAAACCGTGAAAGCCTTACGTCAAGGTATTTTCAACCCTAAGTCTATCACACTATAATTCATTCAAGGTTGCTTTACACATTAAACTTAATATTTTATGTATTTTAAGCCGTTTCATTTTTACTAAAGTTTTCTAAATAACCTTACAGTTGATAAAATCAATGTTTTCCCTACAGGACCTAGTAACGAACGTATCCCCGCGCATAGTCCGCGGCGTGTCGTCAGGCGAGCAGTACGGTCCGGGACAGGGCGCCTTCCTTAACATTGAACTCATCTCTGAGAAGTGCGCCGCGTACTGGTGCCAGAGCATCACTGAACTTAAACGAGACTTCCCAAATAAGGTCAGTACCCAAATATTTGTCATAGGCATCCTAAGAGCCCACCAAGTGTGGGAGAGCCATGCTTCGACACAAATGGGCAATGGGCCGGCTCGACCGAAGTGATACCACGGCCTCACAGAAAACCGTCTTGAAGCAACGCTTGCGTTGTGTTTCGTCGGGTGAGTGAGGTTACCGGAGGCCCAATTACCCTCCCCTTTCCCAATCTCCCCAATCCCCAAATCCCCAACGAAAACTCCTAATCCCCAAAAAGCCGGTAACGCACTTGTAACGCCTCTGGTGTTCCAGGTGTCCATGGGCGACGCCGATTGCTTACCATCAGATGATCCGTCTGCTCGTTTACCAGCTTATGCCATAAAAAACAAGTGACTGACTATCCCCTACTTACTTGAATAGAGACCGGGGAGCAAAGCTTCCTAAAAAGTATTGTCTGATTAAGTAGTCAACAGCTGTAACTTGCTGAACTACCAAGTGGTCCAAAAAAGGTTTCCTAAACTCCAATCTCCAATCCATCTGTCAAGCGTGGATATCAAACCCTCATAAACCTACACGCTTGTTTTACATTGGAGTATGGTCCAATATAGGATCGTCACGAGTCCCTATTGATGATACCCGCAACACCAAACGAATAGTAATTTATGCCTTTAGTAATAATTATAGATGTGGTTAATTGTAGTGTGTAACTAGGTATCTTCTTTACTTTATAAAAATTTACTAGATGTATTGTAATAAAAAAATGTATGACAAGGGCACGGATCAAAAGTCCGTGGAGAAATCTGTAAAATTAAAAAAAAACACCAAACGAATTGCTAGTGCATTGTCAGTCTTTTAGGAATTAGGATCTGGTCAGCTCCAGACTGTATTATTGTCCTTAAGTTATTTTCTTTTTCAATCATTTTGACTGGATTTTAGTGTTACATTGTTCTCGTACAATCCAAACAGCAAAACTATGTAACTAGTAAATTGTATTGTGAACCTGATTGAAAAAGAGTAACCTATGAAGTTTCTTGCTCGTTCTTCTCCATAGAATCTACACCTTGGAATGAGCAAATAGCTTCACTTTTAATTTTTTTTGTTGACATTCAAGTGCCATTCTGGCCTAATTGAAATAAATGATTTTGACTTTGACTTTTGACTTTGACTTTTGACTTTTGACTTTTGCCTTTGACTTTGACTTTTGATTTGACTTTTGACTTTGATCGCGGAAAGGGAATGGGGGCAGGATTGGGGATCTGGTTTACTTACTCACACAGCGAAACGCAACTCACACGCTGATTTAAAGGTGTTTATCATATGATTAATTGTTGGTGTAATGTTTCCAGGTGGTAATAGCATCAATCATGTGTTCATACAACGAGGAGGACTGGACGGAGCTAGCGCAGATGGCGGAGAAGACAGGAGCCGATGCACTGGAACTCAACCTGTCCTGCCCGCATGGAATGGGCGAGTCTGGGATGGGACTCGCTTGTGGACAGGTTAGATATTTCTTTTTTAACCAACCCCTCGCGTGTTTCTCGTACACGCGGGTGTACGAGGGAGTTGAGTGCCCTTCGCGCAATTGTACACACGAGTGTACGAGAAACGCGCACCGATTGGATATTTTTTCTGTGACGTATATTTTCAAGTTTGCAACCCGTTCTTTATTTGATTGAACAGAATAGTTAATTCGCTTTTCTATTAAAATATTTACCCTTGTCTACGAGAGGCGAACGAGAGGATAAAGATTAAGTCAACTCACTGCGATTGATTTTCGTTTTAATCACAAAAGATTAAAGTTGGGAATCTATTAAAGAAAATCGATTGGAGTAGTTTCACCTAGCTACTGGTATCATAAACCGTGCCATAACCATATTACATTGAGCTTTTAATAACTCTCGTGGATAGACAATGGTATCTAACCATCCTTCCGTATCGTAAAATATATACATAACATAATATCACGTCTTTTATCCCCGAAGGGGTAGGTAGAGGTGTACATTATGGCACTGTACAATGTAACACCCACTTTTTACTATTTATATTATGAGTCCCATGTAATAGGGGGTGAGCCTATTGCCATATACCGGGCACAATTCCAGACTCCGTGCTACTACCGAGATTTTTTTTTAAACCCAGTAATACTTTGCCCGACCCGGGAATTGAACCCGAGACCCCTTGCCCGGCAGTCGCACTTGCGACCACTCGGCCAACGAGGCAGGCGTAAAATATATGTACATCATTGTCCCTGGTCCGAAGTTTGTTTCAAATTAAAACCTGAGACAAAATTTAATACTGTGCTCGACGATACGATAGTTAATTACCAGCCAAATAACCTTAATTGTACCTCATTCTTCAGGATCCTGTATTAGTGAAAGGAATATCGCAGTGGGTGAGGAAAGCTATCAAGATCCCGTTCTTCGTGAAACTGACGCCCAACATCACTGACATCGTCAGTATTGCTACAGCTGCTTATGAAGGTACGAACTTCTATCTTCCTACTTTAGGTCTTTTGAAAATATTCCTTTTTGGAAACTGATTTTTTATACATAATACATAGGTTTTTGATTATAATTCTTCACACAATCATAAACATTCAAAATTCTGTATTATCGCTTTGTTATTATATTCATGTGCTATTCCAATATCGAGAGGCGTGCCAAGAGGCTCATCAATGATAATGCGCTTGTGAAAGCTCGGCTTCAAAGCCTCGAACACAGGCGTAAGGTTGCAAGCCTTTCAGTCTTCTACCGGATACATTTCGGAGAGTGTGCGGGGGAATTGCACAACTTGATTCCCCCTATTCTTTTCAATCATCGTACCACAAGACAATCGGCGAAGCGTCACCGATTCATGATAGATGTTCCACCCACACGCACGAAGCGCTTCGCATCAAGCTTCCTTGTGCGTACTGCTAAGGAGTGTAATTCTTTGCCAGAGTCTGTATTTTCTGAAGTGTATAACCTGGGAGTCTTCAAGGCCCGAGTGAATAGGTTGCTTATGGGTCGACGTGCTCGCTTACCACCAGGCGAGATACTGGTCAAACGTCAGTCCCATCTAATATAAAAAAATGCTTCACTTTATTATGCCTATAAGAATATAATGTCTACAGGCGGCGCAAGTGGTGTGTCAGCCATCAACACAGTGTCTGGCCTTATGTCTGTCAGATCTGACGCCACTCCTTGGCCGGCTGTCGGTAAGTTTTTCCTATTTTTATATCTATAGACTTATTAGTCTATGTACATTTCCCTTGCAAGGCGGAGGGATTGTGGCCATAAAATCATTGCGCTTGGTGTCTACCAATCTTGAGATTGACTTTGACATCGCAATATGCGCACGTGCCTAACATTTTTAAAACACTGCTATTCGTTTGTCGATGGTTGGTAGTAGTTTAAGGATGTACCATCGCGAACCAAATTGACAGTTTTGGCGATCGTGGAATGAAACCTACGTAATGAATTGATTTATTATCTATTCATTCTATAACTCCATTTCTTTTATAATTTCGAAGTCTCCTTACTTCAAACCCTGTTTCCACCAGGTGTAGAGAAGCACACGACTTACGGCGGTGTATCAGGTAACGCGACCCGTCCCATGGGACTGCGCGCAGTGTCCGCCATAGGGAACAAGTTGCCCGGGTTCCCCATACTCGGCATCGGAGGGATCGACTCCGCCGACTCCGCGCTACAGTTCATCATGTGCGGGGCGCCAGTCGTACAGGTAAAGCCATCATTATACAAGTTTACATATATAGATTTACGTTAGTACTTAGATATAGATACATGTCCTTTCCTCTTTACCTCAGAGGGATATCTAAGTAACCTTTAATATATAATGGTAATCACTTTTAATAAGACGGTCGCAACTCCTATAGTATGGCGAATATCTATAGGCGGCGTTAACGACCGCAAAACGGGGTAAATAGAATTCGAGGTGTGAATAGATACAGGTATGGGGTGAATATATATTAGAACATTTTCTCAATATTTATTCACCCCATTTTAAGTTACTTATTACCAAGAGGTCCATCTAAACTTCTGCTCACTATCCCATAAAAAACATAGGTAAACGCATAGGTTTCTTCTTCTTTCTTCTTTCAAGATATATTCCTTAAGAAAGTAGGCTAACCGTAACGACCGTAACCGTAACCGTACCGAAACCCAATAAAATTTGGGAATCGGACCCGAAACCTCGAAAGTTATACTTACTGTAACCAAGATAAACAACACTAACTAGAATAGGCAATGCACCAAACTTTTCAGTACTTCCAGATTTATTTTTCCTTTGGCTGCCTCGTAGGCCGAGTGGTCGCAAGTGCGACTACCGGGCAAGGGGTCTCGGGTTTGATTCCCGGGTCGGGCAAAGTATTACTAGGTTTTCACAAAATTCTCAGTAGTAGCACGGAGTCTGGAATTGTGCCCGGTATATGGCAATAGGCTCACCCCCTATTACATGGGACTCATAACATAAATAGTGAATAGTGGGTGTTACATTGTACAGTGGCATAATGTGCACCTCTGCCTACCCCTTCGGGGATAAAAGGCGTGATGTTATGTTATATATTTTAATTTATGAGGTTTTATCAAAAATGATAATGACACCCTCATGAGGATAGACTTATGCCCGAATATTGAAAGGCTACTCAATTTTACGTCATACTTAAATATCGTGCCATCTCTGTCATTTTAAAACAATTTGTAGAGACAGAACTATACTTAAGCGCGAATCAATATTGAATAGCGTTGAGTATTTCGACATTACTAACTTATAATCTACGCTTACTAGCTAAATTAACTAATCTATACAGTATTTTAGCCATGATAGCCATTATTTAGATGATAGTAACCTATCTAAAGACGATGTTACATTTACCAAACTCACTAAGATTAATATTGTGTTCAATGTTCTGAGTGCCAAGCACGAATTATTATCGCACTAGCTTTTACCCGCGGCTTCGCTCACGTCACAAAAGGATAAAAAGTAGCCTATGTGACATATACCAATACACACAGCGCCAACTATACCAATACTTTTGTTTTCCCTCGGGAATATCACATTTTTCCGGGATTAAAAGTACCCTATTATTTAATCCGGACTTCTAAATTTACGTCTGTAAAAATTCAAAGCAATCGGTTTAGTAGTTACGGCGTGAAAGCGGAACAAACAAACAAACAAACTCACTTTCCGTTTTATAATATTATAGTAAGGATAAGGATTCGTAACGTAATAGTATCGAGCGCATTCGGCGCTTTGATTGGCCGGCACCGATGAATCAACCAATCAGAACGGCGAATGCGGTCAATACTATAACGTTACAAATGGGATAGTAATTCGTGCTTGTCACTCAGTTCAGTTAATTTATTTTCCAGATTTGCAGTGCCATCCAAAACCAAGATTTCACAGTAGTAGAAGACTACATAACTGGCCTGAAAGCATTGCTTTACTTGAGGTCTAAAGGCCTGGACGGATGGATGGGTCAGTCACCGCCCACCTTCAAACACCAGAAAGGCAAACCCGTTCAAACACTGTACGATGAAAACGGCAAGGTAATTTGAACCTTATTTTGTAGAAAGTTTCTTTTAGTTACATAGGAATATACCTAAAAGTTGAATTAAATCTTATGACTATAAAATACTCTACTATTAAATCAGTAAGGTCATTTGAACCTTGTTTGTAAGAATGTAAAGTTCATTATTCATTTACTTATGAAAATAAAACTTAAATTAAATCTTATGACCATAAAAATAAAACACATTATATTATTGAATGTCTTAAATTCACAGGTCCTAGCCCACTTCGGGCCATACAGCAAAAAGCGCGAAGAATTGCTCCACGAAGCTAGACTAAAAGCAGACTTATTGGGTGACAATAAGGTTCAAAGTTACGTGCCAAATGGTGTAGCTAACGGTCATGAGGAAGAGCGTGGTAATGTCCCTAGGATAAAGGACGTACTGGGTGAAGCATTGCCCAGAGTAGGGACATACAAGCATTTGGACAATACTAAGCAAGTCGTCGCACTTATTGATGATGTAAGTAGTATTTAATTCCTTTAGTTATCTACTGTATATATTACACCTTAAGGTCTAACGTAGACTGGCAGGGGTGCGGCGAGAATACTGAGAATAAATCAATTTAAAATAAACCTTAAGTACTATGGCATACGGACGAAAACGGCATACCAAAGATGGGAGGCGCTTGCGTCTTCAACCTTTTTTTTAAAACGTTGTCCCACACTAGGATTTTCTCCTGTATCGTGGGTGCGTTTACAAACATACAAGTGCACATACACATGACACCCAAACACGAAACAACAATTTGTGTTGTTCCGTGCGGGAATAGAACCCGCGACACGTTGCGCGGCAGTCAGTTGCCCAACCACCGCGCCAACCGTGCAGTCAATATATGTAACATCCGGCAGCCGGCCCAGCGTGCACTATCCGTGCAGTCAATGTCCTTGGTATGCCTCAAGGGATAGACAGAGGTTTTTCAATGTAAACACGTGTTGCGGTTGTCAATGTCAGCACTATTATACTTACCATCAGATGATCCGTCTACTTGTTTGCCGACCTACCTAATAAAATAGGTATAAAATTGTTATGAGTACTTATGAGTGAGGGTGGAATAGCTAATAGCAGTTAACACCTATTCTAACTAAGGGCTAATTTCTCAATCGCCAGTTAATTCTTAACTGTAGAAAACAATTGACATTTGACAGTTATTAGTATTGAAGAATTGTCAAATATTCAAAGTTATTCCTGTGATAAAATTTTACCGAGTATTCCAAAATCGGCCCTTAATAGTCGTTCAGTGTCCTTACAGTAAATTAATGAGGTATAATTATAATTGCACTTCATTTTATTAAATTCTCAGTAGTAGTATTAGTACCTATAATGCGTCAAGCGTGTCTTTGTATTGTTCTCACATATACGTACAGTATTGGAATATGTATCAGAGACATTGTAGAACATTTATTTTTTTTATTTTTTTTATTTATTTATCATCACACTTACATCTATCATTACAGGTTTAACCTAATGTGACAGAGAAGCTACTTACATTAAACAAAACATGCAATAAAGTTAATAATAGCAGTATCCTTAGACCAAACATACATACAAGCAAATAAAATATATACCTCCATAATTAAAACGAAACCACAATACTAAATTATCCTAATAACATTAATAACATATCACCGAATACGCTGCCCTTGTGAAGTCACTCACCGAACAGTGAAACAAATCGATCTGCTCCGCTATTGCATTTAGTGTGCGTATCGCGCGTGTCATCGGAGCTTGCTTTAGAAGCTCGGTGCGGGCTGTTGGTACCACCGACAACTGCGGCCGTCGCCGACTCCACACATACCTATCCGGCACGCACAGCCTAAGCTCAGCCAATATCCTCGGATTATAACATTTTCATCATGTAAATAAGTAGCCAGCATTACTTCTCGCCGAGCTTCTAGCATATAATAACCTACTGTACCCAGCAAATACAATGTCGGATACAGCAGCGGATATCCCGGGTACACTCCATATGACTTTAAGTAAAGAAATCTCAAGAACTTGTTCTGAATTCGTTCCAACATGGTTGCGTATTTGGCTTCATTTGGACTCCATATAGTCGCATTGCATTCCATATGACTTTTTACCAATGCTTCATACAAAGCCTTTAGTGCTTTGATATTGCTGAAGTCATTGGCCTGCCGCAGAACAAAACCTAAATTACGATAAGCTTTCTTACATACTTTTGTGATATGCTTCCTAAACGTTAGATCCGCAGTGAAAGTTATCCCCAAATCTCTAACCTCGGTTACACGCTGTATAGATTGCCCTTCCATGTGATATGAACAATGACTAGGGGTACGAGCCCGAGTGAATGATAAAATGGAACATTTTTCTATGTTAAAATACAATTTATTTTGCCTGCTCCAATCCATAACCCTATCCAAGTCCCGCTGCAGCAAGCTATGATCTGTATTTTTATCTCTGATAACCATACTTAGTTTAAGATCATCGGCAAAGAGCAGACATTCGGAATCTTTAACTATTTTAGATAAGTCATTAATCATGAGAACAAATAGTAACGGACCCAGATTACTTCCTTGGCTGACACCAGATCTTGTGAAGTAAGGCTCGGAATGATATCCGACGCAGTCGACAAATTGACGTCTATCGCTCAAGTAACTAGCGAAGAATTTTAGCATGTGAGGAGTGAAACCCACATCAGCCAGCTTACAAAGCAAGACGTCGTTATCGACCGTGTCGAACGCTTTTCGGAAGTCTAGGTACGCAACGTCTACTTGTAGTCCAGCATCCACTGCCGGAATGACAGTCGCCATCTGATGCAGTAGATTGGTTGTCGTACTCTTTCCCGGGCGGAAGCCGTGCTGCGCTTCGGATAAGTAACTACGAACCTGTGCGTATATATTGTTGTGTATAGCTGATTCGAATACTTTTGCAGGTGTTGAAAGAATAGCCACCGGTCTGTAATCACTAGCATCTCCACCCAATTTGCCCTTTGGTATTGGTACAACACGTGTCAGCTTCCAACGGTCGGGAAATTTCGCCTTTGCAATGCATATGTTAAATATATGCAACAACGGTTCGACTAATGTCAGCCTACAATCTTTAAATATAAAGGGAGGGATGCCATCCGGCCCAACCGAGCGCTTAGCAGGGAGATGTGCAAGCGCACGCCGCACCTCTAACCGGTCGAGACGGCCGAGATGCGTCCACGCACCGGCAGCGTTCGGCGTCCCCGAAGCACTCGCCTCCGCCACATCCAGAGCGGCCGGTGTCGTGCTGTACACTGACTGGAAGAATTGTGCGAACTCGTTTGCCCACTCGCGGTCTGCCAGTAACTGTCCTCCCTTAATTAATTTATATTGGCTAGTGTTGCTCCGTTTCGATCTCATAAAGCTCCAAAAAGTTTTAGGATCAGAAGCCAAGTTCTGCTGTACGCGGTCACGATAACAATCATGGCATGACACTAGGGCGGCCCCTAGTGTCGGCTTTAACTTTTGCCCTGCATCGCGAAAACGCCTCATAATCCACAGGTGACTTGGTCTTTTTATATTTTTGTGAAGATGGTGTTTAGAAACAATGGTTTTAATGATCTCAGATGAATACCAAACTGGATAATTTCGTTTATTACATTTAGAATTCGTATTTTTAAGAGGTATACATATGTTAAAAGAGTCTGTGATTTTATCATAAAAAAAATTAAGCGCCAAATCAGGATCCTCAATACTGTAGATATCATTCCAATCTACAGTTGAAATTATGTAATACAAATAACTATAATCAGCTTTAGCAAAATTCCACTGTTCAAACAATACACGGCGGTCATGAGTGCTACTTAAAGAGGGCAGAGGCTGCGAAGATGACGAGACCGCAGCCGTGGAGACCGCAACGACTACCGCGAGTGGTGGATGATATGCATCCACTGGTTGTAAACCCTCTGGCTCTGCCTCAACCGATACATTACTGCGCCCGCTCAAAACCAAGTCTAACTGCCTATTATTACAATTTGGTACCCTGTTACACTGAATAACTCCACAATAGGCCGCAAAATACTCATAACAATTACTTATATTATTATTGCACGAAAATAAATTAAAATCTCCTAATATTATTACGTTATTATTATATTTGTTACAAATTGTTTCTAAAATTCTAAACATTAATAGGTACTCATCCTCATTCGTTTGTGGTGGAATATACACCACACAACAAAAAAAAAAAATTTAGAAATTTTTGTTCCGAGTCCTCGAACATTCTGGTAAAATATCTTCAAAGGTCTACTACATTTTTGTTTGTGCATAGGTTGAAACTGCAGTTTGGCGTCGAAAAAAGATCCATTCACTAAACTCTGTGTTTCGTGGCCATACGTCTGAATTACACAATTTGTTGAAATTACTTTCTATTACACCTATTTTAAAGGAGGCATAGTCTCTTTCAGTCTTTGGTTTTAGTTTCACAATAGATATTTCTGTGTCATTTCCCAGTAAATTCTTAATGTACTCTAATAAATTATCTTCCGTTGTAGATTTATCTAATCTCCAGACGTGTAAATATTTCTTACGTTCAATTCAATCAAGAAGGAGCAAAATCAATCAAGGGAAAATATGATTAAAATGAATATCGAAGTACAGGGTCGACTTAATAGTTTGGAGCAACAATCCAGGATGTGTAACCTGGAGATACAATGCGTGCCGGAAAACAAAAGGGAGAACTTGTTCAGCATCGTAACACAACTTGGTCGAGTAGTTAACTGTAATATCAAGGAACAGGATATCATGCATTGCTCGCGGATTGCTAAGGCAAATACCACCAGTGCTCGTCCACGGTCGATATGGCACAACTTGCGACACCTAGGATTCGTGATCATATGCTGGCTTCAGTAAATAAGTACAACAAAAATAATCCGCAAAATAAATTGAACTGTTCTCATCTGGGATTCGCTGGGGAAAAGTTTCCAGTATATGTTGCGGAACATCTATCTCCAGCGAATAGAGCCCTCCATGCAGCGACCAGGATAAAAGCCAAAGAAATGAACTATAAGTACGTTTGGATCAGAAACGGCAAAATCTTCGTAAGGAAAACTGAAGGTGCCGATTACATATTAATAAGGAGTGTGAATGGCTTGGAAAAAATAATGTAATATATTATCATCTGTTTGTTATTATCTGTTAGTTATTTTATTATTTAATTGTTTTTTCTTAGTTTTGTGTATCCCAAGATTTTGCTTGACTGAGTGTTACTAAATTCAAAATTCAATAATTTGAATGTTTATTACCAAAACTGTAGAGGTCTTCGAACTAAGACAAATACTTTTTATGTAAATCTTTGTTGTATGAGTTATGATGTAGTAGTACTGACGGAAACTTGGCTAAATAGCAATATACTAAGCAGCGAACTGTTTGATGATAAATATATGGTGTACAGGAGGGATAGGGAGGCGAGGGGTTTCAACTGTAACAAGGAAGGAGGTGGAGTACTAATAGCGGTTTTGAAAAAACTCAACTCTCAATCTAATCTGGAATGGCAGAGTGAATGTGAGGATCTCTGGGTCACCATTGACGTTTCTGCTACGCGTAGTACACACCAAATACTTATGGGTGTGGTCTACCTTCCGCCGCCCGTATGCCTATTGGCAGTTGAGCACTTCATTGAGAATTGTAATAAAATTTTCGAAAGAAAAAACAATTTTTCAGTGTGCATATTTGGGGATTTCAACTTAAGCAGAATCGATTGGAATCCAGAAGCTGCCACGGGAAGGAATTCAAATATTTGCCAGCAGCTAATCGAATTCATACACGTAAATCAACTCGTCCAACACAACCATATAAAGAACTGTTCAGGGCGTATTTTGGATTTGATCCTTTCTACAATACCTTCGTGTTCGGTGAGTAAATCGAGCTTGGCATTGATCGTCCCGGATAAATTGCATCCTCCTCTTGATATAAACATATCGTTGGTAGGAGACTCTTATCTGCCATATAATAAATTAAACCTTAGATTGAATTTCTATAGGGCCAACTATGACCAAATTAAATCGTACTTAAATGAACAGGACTGGCACCAAAACTTTGTAAGCAAAAAAGACGTGAATGATATGGTCCAAGTTTTTTACAATGTCTTAAACCACGCAATTGAGAAATTTGTTCCAAAATGTAAGTCTACTACTAACCGCTATCCACCCTGGTTCGACAAAGCGATGATACATTCACTTAGGGAAAAAAATAAGTTAAGATTACGATTCAAAAAATATAAAAATCCAAGAGACAAAATCGAGTTATCATTGATAACTAAACGCTGTGAAAGTATGGCTAAACACTTGTACCAAAAGTACATGGAGAATTTGGAATTGGGAATAAAAAAGAACCCAAAACTTTTTTGGTCTCATGTTAAAGCAAAACGCGGAGGGACTAGTACTTACCCCCTAACTATGACGGATGGAATGATCACATCGTCAAATGGCCCAGTTATCTGCAATCTCTTTGCTCAGTATTTTTCATCTGTTTACACTTCTGACAGTGACTCGGTTTACGACCACTCTGATTCTGATTACCTGCGCTCATTACATAACAGTCAATGCCTAACAATCCCGGAAATGGATAGCGATGATATACTGAGGAAACTGAAAACCTTAAACATCAGTAAAGGAACCGGCCCTGACGGCATCCCCCCATTTTTTATTGTGGAATGTGCGTCGGCACTTGCCGTTCCCTTGACACTGATTTATAACACCTCCTTATGTACAGGAATTTTCCCAGCTGAGTGGAAGAGAGCCAAAGTGGTGCCGGTATTTAAATCAAACAAAAAAGAAAGCATTTCCAACTACAGACCCATCTCGCTTCTATCAATTTTTGCTAAGGTCTTTGAATCCATGATATGTTGTCATGTTCAGCGCCACTTTGGCCTTTATATTAGCGACCACCAACACGGCTTTGTTGCTTCCAGGTCCACAACAACAAACTTGTTGGCTTTTACAGATCTCTTGGTGCGATGTATAGACTCTAACAAGCAGTGTGATGTTATATACACCGATTTTAGTAAAGCGTTCGACAGGATCTCACATGCCATATTGATACATAAGCTGTCGTTGTATGGTATTACCGGATATTTGTTGAAATGGCTTGAATCGTATCTAACTGAACGTGAATTCTATGTTGTTGTTAATGGTTTCCGTTCCGAGACTTTCCCTATAACATCCGGAGCTCCTCAGGGTTCCCATCTAGCCCCAGTACTATTTAATATTTTCATTAACGATCTCCCCCATTGCCTTCAGTATTCGACTTGTTTTCTTTACGCTGACGATTTAAAATTTGCGAGATGTATCGAATCATCGCTCGATATTGGGCTCCTACAGGAGGATCTGAACAAGTTATATGAATGGTGTACTTGCAATCGGATGGAGCTAAATATTAAAAAATGCTTTTACATCAGTTTTTCCAGAAAGAAGATTCTTATACGCTCAGAATACATAGTGGATAATAAGGAGATTAATGGGGTGGAAAGCGCCAGAGATTTGGGAGTCCTGTTCGATAATAAACTGACATTTATTCCTCACATCGAAAAAATTACAACAAAGGCTTCAAAAATGTTAGGGTTTGTTATAAGAAATACGACGAGTTTTAAACAGAGTCGCACTAAAATAATGCTGTACAATAGTTTGGTTCGGAGTATTTTGGAGTACTGCAGCGTGGTTTGGAGGCCACACTACGCTACACATATGTTGCGCTTAGAAAGAGTCCAAAAGCGTTTCCTATGGCATCTAGCATTTTCAAAAGGCAAAGCTAAATGCCTTCCCTCATACAACTCCCGATTGCGATGTTTCGGGATGCTACCACTGTCAACCAGAGCGAAAGTTACAGATGCTATTTTTGTGTATAAATTAATCAGGAATAAAACTAATTGCCCCATATTACTTAGCTCATTTGGATTTCGTGCGCCTTCCAGATACCCACGTGGTCATATAACACCCCTCTGTACTCCACTACGCAGAACAGTTCTTGGTGCAAACTCAACCATTACCAGATTAGCGAACGTCATAAACAATTGCAGTGACGTGATAGATATACACCACGACAGCCTTGGTAGTTTTCGTAAATCAATTATTACATTATGCTCCCAGGGTCGCTTATAATAATAATAATTATCTAATAATAATACAATTTTATATCAAAAATTTAATGATATCTATTGTTTCAGGTGCCTAATTACGTTAGGTACCCTTGTCTTGGTTGTAATCCTACACATATCGACTGTAATGAATTTCAAATTTGATTTAATTTAATTTAATCCCATAATTAATTGAATTAATCGATCGCAACTTTTATGTTATGTTGCTTGATCGTGTTCGAATGTTATAATTTTTTTTTATGTAACTTATTCTAACCGTTTTATGTGCATGCTGTGTTAGCCAGTAAGTAGTTGTTACACTTACCAAAGTATTATTTGTTATGATGTAATGAATGTATGAGTGTAAATAACTGTTGGTTAACCTAATAAATAAATAAATAAATAAATAAATAAATAAATTCCTTTTATTGACATAACTAAACTGTTTCCACCTCTCTTAATTGGATTTTTCCTTTTTACTTCTACTAACTAACTATCATAAGTTTCCGCGTCCGCTGTATTCCTGGCCACAGAAGCATACGTAATATCGTATGGCGCGGGCGACGGCCGAAGCGGCGGCGTCGCGCGCGGTGTGCGAGCCACGCGAGGCCGTGGATGCGGCCGCGGTAGGCGCAAGCGGGCTAGCAGTGGCGCTTATGTTGTTGCGCGGTTCCGTCTCCCGTTGTTATACAATATTTTTCCTTTCCACTTTAAGAGCTTTAATTGTCTCTTCCAAACCGACACATTTCCTACTAGCAATATCTAAATTTTATCTTAGCTGAGTGTTTTCAAGCTCCAATTTTGATAGGTACTGTAGTTTTAAATTCGCGAATAAGTTTAGTTTCCAAAGCCTTTACTTGTGCTGTAATACTATTTTCAACCATTTCTACGAAACCTGACATATTATTTTTGATTGCATTCTGTATAGCTAACGTGATACCCTCGATGCTGACATTGTTCTCCAAATATTTTTTGGATTCTTGTTTTTCCAGACCTGATCTCATCCCTCGAACTGGAGTATCATCTGTTACTCGGACTCGTTGTGTTATATTAGAACATGAATCGCACTTGTAATTGGATTTGTAATTGGATTTTAATTGCGACTGCTTTTCCAGGTAATAAGCAGAAGTAATATTCAAGCAGGAATAATGGAATCCCGCCTTACATCCAGTACATTTGAGCATCTGCCCAAGTACAATTCATTATTGTAGGTATTAACTTCGCAAAACTGAGTGACCGAGATGAATATATTGTCTCTCTTCTAGGGTGAAAGAGATAGCGATAGCCGCGCGCCGCTGACCGTCCCGCGTAAACACTTATTCTCTGGAAACTTTAATGTCTAATTATGGACAAAATCTTTTGAATTAACACTGTACTCCATTCGTAGGATTTTATAAACGTTCCTTAAACATACTTTTTTAAAAAAGAGTAACGAATGGAGTTTCTTCCTCGTTCTTCTCTATTCGAATGTACATTTTGGAATGAGCACCTAGCTTCACCTAGCTTTACTGACGGACTGACTAACAGACAATTATATAATTTGTATTTGTTGACGTTTCAAAAGTACCAAATTATGGTTTGATTGAAATAAATGCTTTGACTTTTAGCACGGAGTCTGGAAATGTGCCCGGTATATGGCAATACACTCACCCCCTATTACATGGATCTCATAATATAAATAGTGAAAAGTGGATGTTACATTGTACAGTGGCATTAAGCGCCGTAATGTGCACCTCTGCCTACCCCTTCAGGGATAAAAGGCGCGATTTTATGTTTATTTTACCTCTGAATATGTATGTGTGTAAAAAAATTTTGTGTTACATTGTTCTCGTACAATCCAAAAAACAAAACCTGTATTGTGAACCTGATTGAAAAAGAGTAACCTATGGAGTTTCTTGTTCGTTCTTCTCCATAGGAATTTACACCTTGGAATGAGGAAATAGCTTCACTTTAATTTTTTTTGTTGACGTTGAAAAGTGCCTTTCTAGTCTAATTGAAATTAATGATTTTGACTTTTTTTTAAATGTAACTAACTATGTTGTATATTTGTTTCAGGACATGTGCATAAACTGCGGTAAATGTTATATGGCTTGCGCTGACTCCGGATACCAAGCGATTGAGTGAGTAGGACTTATTGAAATTATTTCTTACTAACCACTTCCGCGCGGTTGCACCCGCTCTGCTCGGCTCCTATTGATCGTAGCATGATGTTTTATAACCTATAGCCGTCCTCGATAAATTTACTATCTAGCACAAAAACAATTTTTCAAATCGGTCCAGTAGTTCCTGAGACAATAGTGCTATTAAACTAGTTACAATTCCAGGTTAGGGTTAGGGTTAATTAAACCCAATAACACTACGTAAAATACAGGAGTCGACTTCTGTAGAATAGTATGTATGTGGTTAGATTGGAACTATTTTAACGATGCATCTGAGCACCTATAGGTACATGGCTGTTATATCGAAAACGAGATCTTTGATCTACAGTTGTCTTGCTGACCCGGAGGCTTAACTTTTTCAGTCACACTTATCTGGTAACGAATATATTTCATTAATTATACTGAAATTCTTAAAAACAAAGCAAAATATTTGAAGCATAGGTACTTCAAAAATTTAATTTCAATGATAAGTAGGTTACCTACAGTGATTGAAGGAGTTAAGAAGCCCGTTTCTCATGCATGAGAGTGCGGGGTCAAACCCTACTACACGGGCCAACGTAATGTGAACCAATGTGTGTGTACCAAGTACCAATGTGACTTTTTCCAAATTATAATAATATGTAGGTACTTTCTAAGATCCTCTAAACACCACTGGCAAATGGTGAAAAAAAACATCGTGAGGAAACCTGGATTTATCATTTCTAATTATAAGTTTGAAATCGCCAACCCACATTGAGCAAGCGCAGTGATTCATGCTCAAACCTGCGCCGTGCGAGAAGAAACCTTTGGTCAGCAGTGGCTACTTATACCTAGGCTGTTGATGTTGCTATTTGTGTGGACTTTAAAAGAGATGGACCTCTGAGTTTTTTTTTTATGGCTTAAGCCGGTAAACGAGCAGACGGATCACCTGATGGTAAGCAATCGGCGCCGCCCGAAGCAATGGACACCTAGAACACCAGAGGCGTTACAAGTGCGTTACCGGCCTTTTGGGGATTAGGAGTTTGAGGATCGTTGGGGATTCAGGAATTGGGGAGATTGGAAGGGGAGGGTAATTGGGCCTCCGGTAACCTCACTCACACGACGAAACACAACGCAAGCTTGGTTCTGCTGCTTCACGTTGGTTTTCTGCGAGGCCGTTGTATCACTCCGGTCGAGCCGGCCCATTCGTGCCGAAGCATGGCGCTCTCACACTTGTTTCGGCATTTCTCCTTAGAGTAATCAGTTACAAAATTTCGGACTCATCGTTCGCTTAATAAGATTGACGTATAAAAGTGCTGCCTTGTAGTATATTTGCAGAAATAAATTCACTTGTTTCTCTTGATGATGTGATCGACAGTTGTACACGTAACTACACAACAATCGAGGCAGTCATAAAGGAAGGAATCTTTATTAATTTTGTTATTTTAGGGATAATAGTGATTACATAATAGGCAGGACTTTATCAATAGTTATTTCCTTTGACGATAAGAGGATAATCACGTTAATAATTTTCGAAAAACCCAACATTAGATTGTTGTCGTTCAGGAACCCAACACCCTTTAACAATCGCTTTAATAGGTACTAATCGAGCAACGAAATAATATCATGAATCAATTATCTAATACATATTTTTTAGAAGAGACTGTGCTGTATCTCCTGGTTTCGGTATTTCTTCTTAGAGTTATCAGATAGGAAATGCCAACTGACAACTCCATCTAATTTAGTTTATGTTAAAATAGGAACGTGGAAAAATGCTATCTTGTATTGTATTTACCTAAATATTTTTTTATTTATTTCCAGCTTCGATCCCGAGACCCACATACCGCATGTTACAGACGACTGCACTGGTTGCACTCTCTGTCTGTCCGTGTGTCCTATCATCGATTGTATATCGTGAGTACATTATTTATATTGTAGTAAAATAGGTCTTAAAGTCTAAGTGTTACGATTTAAAATCGTTTGCTGTTGGGTTTGTAAGTTTCGAAGAAAGTTACGTTTACTACGCAAGATATAGCTGACAAGCTTATGGCTTAGTTTTTAAAAGCGTGTTTAAGGTTTTAATCTTAATCCTTTTTTGTGTTCCAGGATGGTCCCCAAAACAATTCCTCATGTCATCAAGAGGGGTATCCGCTACGACATCCTTCCAGTCTCACCTCTAGACGGTGTTTGCCAATAATAAACAAAACAATTTACATCAAAATGTATATTTACGTAATAAAACAATACAAAAATATCAATCTCCATTAATAACTTTGTCATATATACTATCGGCACTACTTTTGGCGTATTCCCAAGAGTACACCCAAGTATTATCAGGATTTACATCTAAAGTCAAAGCTGACAGTGGCTTAGGACAATCGTAGTGACTCTTATTCACAATATGTACTCCTATCTGACCATTAATTTTATCATGCAATCTTTCACAAATAAAACATTCGAATTTATCGATAATTTTCACACCATCGTACTGATAAGGTCTATAGCTATGCTCATCCAATAATCTCTGATTTGTAATTAACTGTTTCGTCTTATGTTCTAAATATTCTTCGTACAACCTATCATTATGCATCAACACCTGAATGTGTTCAAACAATTTCTTTGGTGTAGGGTAGTCTTCTAATAATATTGCAGACTTTTTATTTGGTAACCAATCTTTGATCGTTGGGGAACCGAAATATATGGGGACGGAACCTACTTTGATGGCACGCCAGAACTTTTCAGTTACGTAATCGTTACAAACACCATTCTCTATCGCTATCACAAATTTGTACCTCGCAATAAACGCCAAGAATTCATCTTCATTCAAATTATTCAAGTAGTCATCCTTGAATTTCGGTGGCATTTCTTTATTATTTAAACAGCTGCCGTAAGAATCTACTTTTATAAACTTCATTAGTTCTTTAACATATGCATCTCTCTCTGTAGATGTTTCACAATCACTTTGTAAGTACATAATTGGGGCAATTTCATTTAATAATTCATTTTTCTTGCTTGTCTCTATAAAGTACTTCTTGCTTCTTATATCTTCAAATGAGTCTATATGTTGCAATGGATAAGGGACGTCACTGAATCTACTAAATGTAGCGGAAAAATTAAATAAACTTAACACCTTTTCATGTAACAATTCCTCCACATTTCTAGGGGATTCCTCATGAAATAAACCCCAGATTACATCTTTAGGCTGTCTTGGTAAAGGAAGACTCTTAAAATCTATTGTGCTTGCATAGAATAAGTATGCTCCCACATTGTAATATAGCTGCATAGCCTCGTCATTTTTGCCATAAATGTTGCATTTTACACCATTGGAGCAATATTTAATACTTGATGTGCCATGAAAGTCCATGTTCCACCAGACTATTACAGAATACCTGGAATCTATTTTAATTTCACTTATAGTTCTCACATCACTGAACATCCAAAGTGTAACAAGGGACACTGTAAAAATACACACAACCCACAATAGCACACGCAGCCGCACTCTCATAATTTTGTTCAATAAAATGGCTAACATTTGTATAGTATAAGAAACAATAGTCCATGTACAGTGTTTTACTCTTTTCCACATTATTTGATTATGGCACATTGGTTACCCCTCTTTATCATAATTTGTCATACACCCACACATACAGGATATAGCTGGCCAACATTATCAGTACTTGTAGTCCTATTCATAATGTTAAAATAATACAATAGTACAGATAACAAAAATTTTAATTTACAATCAAAAAGTGAAGCCTCTCTCTTGACGCATGTAGAATAAATCCAAAGAGAATGCTATTATTAAATCTGCATAAAACAATCCATATAAGGCTCCTATCAGTTTACCAATAATAAATAGATTAATAAGTGCCAATATGGTTAAAAATAGCTCAATGACGACGTAATAAAACTCTGCCTCATATTGTACTTGGTCCACAATATAGAGCACCATTAAGAGTGTGGAACAAATGACAGTGGGCCCCGCCACCAAGCAATGTAACAGGTCCAGAGGCTCCACAACGTGAGGCAGTATATTGAGGAGCAGTGCCACTACCTAAAAGTAAGAGACGGACCCACTTGTAAACTTCTTTAGATAAATAATCTAATAACATAAATATCACAAAATGGGTATTATTGCATTTCTACTTTTGAGTTCTTAAAGTTCTAGTCATATTGTATTAACCTGTTACTTTTAGAGAGGTGTCATTTTAAAGCTCAAAACTACTCAATAATACGAATTGACATGCTTGCTAAAGCATTTTATTCAACTTTTAACATTCAATCACTTCCGAATAATGCAAATCCTCTCTCTTTTACGACCAAGAACAGATCTATGCTCAGTGCAATGAGTAGGTGACAATAGAATAGGCCGTATAGTGTGCCGCTGGGGCTAGTGTTTAGCACTACAAACATAAATGCTAGTAAATTGAAAAATATTTGTAATATTAAGTATAGTTGTTCGGCCAGATCATGCACTTGGTCCACTAAGTATAGCACGGCGAACACAATCGCCAAGACGAGGGTCGGAGCAACGGCCAGGCAGTGAAAGATGACAGGCTCCGTCAAAACAAACGGGATAATCATGAGGACCATTGATATAACCTAAAAGTAACAATTTTCATGACACTCTTTGCCTTCATTTTTTGTGACTTACCTATTTATTGTAGCGAAATTGTTTAGCGATCCTTAATTTCAGATTTTAATCATAATATATGTAATTTTTGTAGTGCATTTTTACGCTGTTGTCGTATATTATACAAAACAAAACAACTGAGGCCCTGATTATTCGTTTGCGACGAAGGCGAAACATAGATCATGTCACTATGTTTATTTTGAAGTGCAATTAAAAACATTAGTGATCTTTAAGTTATTCATACAGTATTTATTAGTATTTGCAGTTAACTACTATCTAGTTCACTAACAGTACACAGTGTTGTGTTGTTATTATTAGTTTGTCAAAGTCACATAACGTTAATGTTATCATTATGACAGATGACGCAGAGTGACATCAGTGTGTATGTTTGTGATTGTGACAATTGTACTTTATTTTTAATTTATTGTTGTCTAATTCGTGTGAATAATAATAAATATTCAGATGAAATATTCACCAAAGGGCAGTCGCGTGCAGGTCAAGGTTCTAGTATTGTAGCTGTATAAATATTATTCTAATTGACATGACAGAAAATAAAATGTTTTTTTTTTACTAATATTAGGTTTAATCAAAAGACATATATTCATTCATTCAATATTATATTAAAATGATATTTATGCCTGGTACACGTAAAACTGATAACTTTATAAATTATTATTATGCGCAACTAAAAGTACATCCTCTTTCATTAGCAATCAGAAACAAATCAAGTGTTAATGCACACAATAATGCAAAATAAAATACTCCATAAATTAACCATAGCCAAACTCTAATTAGATTTAATAAAAAACATTGAATGAAAGCACCAAAGGTAAACAAAATTTGAAAAAACAAATACATTTTTTCCATAAATAATGGCACTTTTCTTCGTAAATATAAGATTACAAATAATAGAGATATTACTAATGTAGGACCAGTTGCTATGCAGTACATATGCCCATGTGGTTTTGGCATTACTAATGGTAATAAAGTAATTACAAGTGAAATCACCTACAAGGAATAAAAGTGTAACGAGTATCAAGGAAATAATAAAATAAATTGTAAAATATTAATTAATTGAGTAATATACTTACGAATTCAACGAGTTTCATAATGAAAATATTATATCTTATTAATTCATTCCATTTTTTGTCGACTGGGACCGAGTCTAAAAAAGGGTAAGGGTGATTTCTTAGAAAAAAATAGAAACAAGTTGCAAGTACTTATTCAATCTATCCTCAAACATATCAATAATAATTACGCTGCGACAGAAAACTAATTTAAGATCTTAATTTTTAAGCAATTATTTTAGATATAACTTTGTAGGTCAGCATTATTACCATTTATTATCATATCCGACATTTTTGAGTAGTAATATGTATCCTTTGTCCTTTTGAGATAACTTTAACGATATGTAATTTATTAATTGTACGGGTTTAACAGTGAATGTTGATAAAAATCATATTTACAAAAATAAATAATTATAAAATAAACCTTTTTAAACAATATTTACGAAAATATGATAGACATTTGTCAAATCCAATTTCGTTTATAATTTCAAGATGCCATTTTTTGCCAGAAATTCATAAAATTCTTTCAGTATCTGAGGTTTTATGTAGGTATGCCAAATCAATAATTTTCAATATTTGTCCGCTAGGTAACACTAGTAGCGGCTTGCCCCTGTCAAAAATGGTAGAATTTGTAATTTTAATAACTGCAACTCAACTTTATAGTCTATGACTTACGCAAGGAGTATAAGGAGTTTTATTACCTACTTATCATTCATTCATCTGTAGTAATTAAGTAATCTGTACTGTCAATCACATTTCATCATTTACAAAGTGGCGTTTACTGTACCTACGACTAAAACGGTGGCGTTGTGGTGTGGTGTTTGTAAATTACGTAAAATTACGGTCATGTTATAGTTTCACTACACTAAATAAATATGATTAAAACAGAAGAAGAAGATCCTGTCGTGCAGGAGGTGATAAAATAGTTTTTTAATCAATAACAACGTGGTAGATGGTTGATCACGAGGTTATGTTATTGTGTGAAAAAAGTTATATTTTGGTAATGTTTTGTTTATTTTTCGTTACAGATCCCTGTGTTTCTGTCGCAGGCATTAGCACAGAATCTTTACATATATCAATATCCAGTGAGGCCAGCAAATAGGGACTGGAAAGATGTGAAAGTAGTGAATGCGTGCGTTAAGCCTAGGAACAAGATGGTGCGGCTAGAAGTGGGCTTGGACACGTACAGTGATAGGTACTGCTCGTCTAAGGGCGAACAGATCGCGCTTAACACCGATGGTCAACAGGTACGAGTGAGTTCTTCATGTTATGTAGTTATTTGTTCCTCAGATTGTACACGTATGCCAAATATGACGATAATCAACCAGTACATAACAGTGGTGACATACCACTGTTATGAACTTCATAAGTTGATTTAGTTTCAATGTATCAACCCATAAAGGTACACAAAACACCGCTAATTAGTTAGCGGCGCCACACATCGACACTACTATCTTTTACACAGTGAACATGTGTGGGTAATTTCATATTACTGTGTATAAAAATATTCGTCCACCACATTCACATTGGTATTTTCAATCTTGTGTCGGTATATGTATTTTTATAATTTAATTCACGGGTAAGGTTAAAACTATTTACAATCATTGATATGACCCGACATTTTGACGGGTATTTAACATAGTGTTCGTGGTCGACTGGTTAATGAGCACGCTTTTATCGTCTTTCAATGATCAATGATGATGTGAGTTCTATTCCAGCTGAAAGATTCTTTTTTTATTTTACTATGTAGTTTTTCTTATTATTTTTATTTTTGTTTTTTGAAATATTAGATCAGGCTATAAAAGAAGCAGATAAGTAGGTAAATAAAACAATACTATCTTTTATTACAATTAATTTATTTATTATACAAGTAAGTGGTTTTATATTCAATATTTATAATAATTAATTATCATACCACAGTTAAGTTCTTAAAGTTCTTTAAATAATAATTAATCAATATGCCAATAAACCTTATAGTCGAATTGGGAAATATCATGCGATAAAGTTTATACTTTTAAAATTAACATAAGAAGATTTAGAAAAATAGGATAGAAATAAAAGAAAAATAAAAATAAAAGATTAAAACATTGTTTCAAATTTTAAATATTTGATTAATGAATTCTTGAAACTACTTGTGAATGCTGGAATCGATCCGGCGGCACTTTACTGGAGGTGATAACCATTACGCCAAACGCGCTGTGAATGAGATCATCGAAATATTGTATACCATTCAGTAACATAAAAATACGATGAGAAAACACTATATTTATATGGGTATTGTATAGCTCGATTGCTCATTATTTGATTTTGATTTATTCAAAGTTTGTTATAAGTTATTTTTATCTTTACCCTCGTTTTTATTTAAACTTATTTACTAAATAATTACGTATACCGACACAAAAATGATATTTAAATACCAAGATGTGTGTGATAGACGAATGTTTCTATACATATCTATTAATATAAAATTACCCACACATGTATATTGTGTAGTCATACTAGTGCCGATGTGTAGCGCTGCGAACTAATTAACGGTGTTTTGTGTACACATGCTACATTTTGATACAGTAAAAAAATAAGTAGCATTTTGTGTTTATATTGATTGTAGAGAAGGACATGTCATAAGTCTGGCATTCTGTTTTGTATCTGTCAATAGATTTGGATTCTATTGCATCAGACAACTAGAGAATCTCAAATTCCCTAAAAGGCGTGCAACAAACTTGTAACTGCTTTTGTGTGGATGATCCTTAAAGAAATATCTTAACTAACAATAAAATCATTGAACCAAAAAAAACTTTTTTTTTTCATTTGCTTTACAAAAAGGTTTTATGTCATAGGAATCATCTTGGCACATCAAGGAGAAGGACAAGTCTCAATACTTCAAGCATGGAGTTATGGATAAGATTGTCTATGAGAGCAGTGCACCTGGCACTGAGACACAGCACTATGCAGTGGCCATTTTGCAAGATAAAGAATTGCACTGCACACCAATACAAGGTATGTGGTACTTTTTGATAAGATCATAATAGACAGTATGTAATTACAGAATTAAATACTATGAAGGATGTTTCCTTTTGGACATAAATATGGCATACTATAGAATAGTAGTAAAAATGTATATGCACCTTTATAATACCTGGAAAAATCTAATGTACAAAAACATTTTCACAAACAAGAGAAAGACAGAGAATACAATTGGTAAACAAACAAAATTGGACACAAAAGATATTTTATCATTTAATCTTCAAATGTGCACAATAATGAAATAGGTGAACTTTCTCAAAAGGCTGGCAGCTTTGTTACATTGTATTGTTATTTCTAGTTGTCAAGGTTGGCTCATTCTGTGGACAAAAGAAAAAAAAATGGTTACATCTTTTGTTCAAAGAACTAGCTAGCTCTCTAGTCAAATAAGGACTTAACTAATCTGCAGACAATGGCTGAGTAAATTTTTTAAACACAAATGGCTAACCGACAAGAGTACTTTATTGTTTTTTTTTTTAGTTTTTAATAATTATAGATAGTTCAATTTTTTACCATATAATCAGCTTTAACTGTCCAATCCCCATGCGGTCAACAGAGTCCACTCTCCTCACCTTATTTCCGATTTTTTGGGACTACTATTGTATGAACAAATTTTGTGGATTTTCGGCATGATATATCAATGCATTAAAATTTTTTTTTTATAACGGCGGGGAAACCTTCTACAGGTGCCTAGCTTTTTAATGTATTAAAACCTATCGTAGGTTTCTTATGTGTTTACAATGTTCCTCCAGTTCTAGATCCTACCAGCCTACTATCAGCAAGAACTAGGAAAATGTAACTTTTGTTAATGTAATCAGTATTGCTTTGTTTGCAGGAATCATCCAAATGCGGCCTTCATATTCCTACTATGACAAGCAAGACAAGAGAAAAACTGATAAAAACAAAGCTGATTCTGAAGATGAAGAGAAAGAACCTGAAACCCAGCAGGTAATTAAAATTAATTATTTTTAATAAAATCGCTAGCTTCACCACTATACCTCTAAATATGTACTGTAACTGCACTATAAGTAACTAAATGACCTAGTTATTTTTCACATACTAGACTGCCTTATTCATATAGTGGTCATATTTGGCCATGGGTATATTATATGGTTGGATTCCTGGCAATCTTTATTCGATTTTTCTGTTTTTGAAATTCTTGGTGAGAATGGATGAGAATGGAGTTGTGCCACATTCTGTACTATTGCCCTCTAGTTTTTTCTTATGTAGGGATTAGTGGTGTTTATAAACACATACTTTTATAATATTTTCATTTATTTATAATATTTTTTATTGCAGGTTACGGTGAAATTTGCGCGCCAGGAAACTGAAGTATCTAAGAAGGCCAAAGAGAAGTCGTATGAGACTATCGCACAGCGCATCAATGTAGAACCGTGGTTCGATGCTCTCTGGAAAAGTTCCGAAACTGATCATGCTGAGGTATGTTAACCAAAATTCTGTCTTCATATGTGCTTTTCCAACATTACCAATGTAAATATTTCTTTGGTCAGGAACTATCAAAGAAATGAAAAACTAGTTTTATCTGATTAGCTGCAGTCATTTCTCCTCCACCACTCGTAGACTATGCTGCCGTTGGTTATTGTGTCCTGTGGCCAGTGGAAGGCAACTGTTTCTTTGTTCTGTTGAGCGCGGCACAGCTGTCACTAAATTAACTCGTCGAGTACCGTCATTATAGAACAATAGGTTTCGGTCACCGGTGACCGCTTGGTGTTTGACAGTCTACCTGGTTGACAGCCAAAAATATTCAATGACCCTCAGTCCAATGAAAAAAATAAAAGATGAAGAAATTAAATTACACCTTTTTATTGAAATTTATATTACACTTTTATGATTTTTATTATATTATTAATATCATTCACATATAGCCACACTATTTTTTCACTATTACACACAAACACGTATCCTGCAGAATAATTATTTTATATGTATGCTTTATATTTCATTTCCTTTTCCTTGAGCGGCTTACCGCCGTCCGTGAGTCACTGCAGGGTGCCATCTGAAAATCAGCATTGGGCATGTACGCTTAACTTAATGCTGAGATGGAGGCCCTTTTGGCAAGGGCATGCACCGTTAAATGTTATTTATTTATTTATATCTTGTTTTTTTATTAATTTTTAATTATTTTGTTAGTATTCTTGTCACTGTTTTGTTATACGTTGTCGTTTCTTTGTGTTTTTTTTTCTATATCTGTATAAATAAGTGTATTTATTTGTTATTTTCTTTTTTAATTTTGTATTTTTTTTGTATCTGTGTGCGTGCCTACTGTCGAATAAATGATTTTTCTTCTTCTTCTTTCTTCATTTAGATGTTATGGGTGCACAAAATGTATTATTGATTCCTATTTAAATATTTTAGAAAAACAAAACATACAGATAGACATTCTCCTATATAAATAATACATTGTATGCCTGAGTATTTAGAAATGTGTAGCAAAATATAATATTTATGTTTGCAGTTGGAGCGATTGAAGCTATTCAGTGCTACTTCATCAGACGGGTCGGCATTAACGGTACGTGCGAAGGAGTACGTGCGCGCGTTAGTACCGGCTCCACCTGAAGATGAGGCCGACATAGCGCCCACTAAGCCACCTTCACCGCACGAACAAATTAAGGAAATATTGATGAGAGGTGTGTTATCATAATTTCATTGTAATTTATTGAATAAAACTTATACTAGATCATTTTGAAGTACTTACGAGAAAAACTGCTGTATTTTGGTAAAGTTGGTAAAGTTGAGTACTTAACAATTTCATTATTAATTTTCAGCAAAATTGATGACATTCAACGACCTCCGTTCCTTGGTCCGCACGGAGGAAGGTCCCCTGACGCCGGCGGTGCTGCTGTCGGCGCTGAGTGGCGCGGCGTGCTGCGTGCGCGGGCTGTGGGCGGCGCGCTCCGCCGACCTGTACACGCGCGCACTGCCTGTACCCGCGAGGTTACTCTGTGCTGCCAGGGACCACGTCGTATGTATCAGACACATATTATTATAAAAGATTACTGGAACTCAATTTTGCGATTCCTGTGGAAGTTGATCACGAAGATGAAACCCCAGGAAGCTAGTTTTTCTGTAATACTTATTTGCATCTTGTGCTACCTAACCTACTAAAATAAATATACGTGAAGTAGAGTATATCTACTTATGATTTCATAAATATAATCAATTTAATGTTATAAAAAATTGAATGTACATTATTTTCGTTCAGTAATGATTTCAAATTACTTCATTGTATATTACTTTTTTTTTCAGTTGTATCTCTTCACTCAACATTCCTACATCGACCGACGGAAGGTAGCTGCGGCAGTTCGTCTGCCCCCCGCAGAGGTGTTAGAAATTATCCGCTCAGTTGCGAAGTTCAATCCTAACACTGGCTGGGAGCTGATTATACCACCTGACCTCGCGTTCGAAGCTAAATACCCAGAAGTTGTACAAAGACAGAACTTGTACTGGGAAGCTCGACAGAGGATGTTCAATGAAATGTTGATTGGAGAAAACATACCCAAAAGGCAAAGAAAGAAATCTCAAAGAGATTCAGTTTCATCCGACACAATGATGAGTCCGAAACCTCGCTGCAACAGTGTGACTGAAGAAGAAAGTGATAAAAAGAGACACAAAAATAAATCTGCCACTGGCAGTGGTAAAAGGACTAGGAACACAAGTTCCAGCAGTGTGCAGGATGCGACGTGATTCTCTTCATAGCTAGGTTATCAAATTGTAGTGTAGTCACCCACCAGCTTAGTGATTGTAAGTGAACTGTGAGCCTAAGCTAACTTGTTGTTGTACATTGTAAACATTTTGGTGCTGCTAATCAACGTGTGTATGCGACATGATAGTTTATCAATGGACTTCCAAACATTTTCAGTTAATTGCAAATAGAAAATATCTTTTATAATATCCGTAAAAAAGAAACCTATTGAAGCTGTTTATGGAATGTTTAGTACTGAACTCTAATCATAATTTATTTGTAACTATTTTAAAACATAATTTTAACCTTTAATTGCTTTATTTCTTGTTTGTATTTGAATTCCTATATGCTATTTATTTTCTCATTTAGTTTCTATCACACTTCTTTGCATAATTATGCACTTGTTTATTAATCTTAGTTGAATGTTTGTTGACTAGAAAATCTTAGTTAAATGTTTTAGCTTTGTTGAGTATCAGAGAGTTCATGATCTACGTGATATTTTTACAAATAATATTTAATATACATCAAGATTTGAATGTTATTGTGTTAATATTCTTGTAACACAGTTACATGCATCGTGAAGAGAATCTGGACTCAGTTCCATTGATTACTCCAAACTAAGCATAAAATAATTTAATTATGTTGATAACTAGTAGACTGTATTTTATGAAATAATGTTATAAATAGTGGCATATGTTATACCTATTACTGCATGGCAGTTTGAAAGTCTAGTAAAATAATATAGGTAATGACTAGCTTATTTTTAATATTTAAATCTGGTAGTGAATCAACATGAAATATCCATTTAATATGCAAAGGAAATGTGCCTAAATGATGTCTCTGAATAGTTTGTGGAATCTGAGATTAAAATAATGTTATTAGCATAATTTGTATATAATATTTTACCATCACAAAACACTGTATATTATAAATCTACTGTTGACTTGTGCTCAGTTTATCTGATTATGCTGAAATGAAATGTATTCGGATAAATCAGTTGTTAAAATGAATGGCGTCCGAGACAAGCTTTTACACGGCGCTTATGATTTATATCGAAATGTAGTCTAAGTAAGAAATGTTTTAGGTTTAAGTTGATTATTTTTTCTTCAAATGTACTGATTATTAAAAGCAATATCTGTCTCCTTTATTTTATTTACTCTAGTAAAAGCTTGTTTTGGCCAAAACAATACCATTGGCACATTTTTTAATGTAACTTCCGTTGTTTATCCTGAATGACTGCTTAATATCCTTAGAAGTACCTACTGAAGTTCACATTTTATCTTACTAGGTGAAAAATGGTCAATATATTGCATTTGTATATAATTGTCGTTTGTATGCTATCATAATGTAAAATTGTGTATGAGCAATTGTGATTTTATCGATAAGTTGTTAATTTTGTAAACGAAATAAAAGGAATGATTATTATTTATTTTGTGTTTTATTTTCATTACCTACGACTGGTTTTATCCTAGACTGCTTGAGAATATTACAATATCCCCAAATCTAAAGGTGTAAGAATACGCACCAGTAATTCTTACACCATCTTATGACCATGTAAGAACATGGTCACATAGTGGTGACGGGATAATTTATGGGCCTATTTCACCCCAAGGTCATTTCAACCCCATCTGTCAATCAGTATAAATGTTTTTTGTGGGGTGTGTGTTGAGGTGGTTACGAAAATTTCGCCCTTTGGCTAGAATCTCTAGATTTTGAGATATCGCAAGATTGATATTTAGGGGTTTATATGACACGGTGGAACACTGTAGAGGCATGCCCTGCGTGGATTAAGCACTGTCGGGCCCTCAGGGATGCATGCGGCGAGCATAGGTAGCTCGCCGCCCGACCAGAACCAGATCCGAGTCTGCGGTGTTAATAGGGCTGATGCCGATACGGAGCCGCGGAGGACTTAACGGGTTGTCGGGGCTCCGCGCTCCGGCTCGAAGGGCAGGAGTAGGAACGGGGTGGTTTTTAGTCAGTAAGAGTGACACACCCTCCCGCCTCACCAAGGCGGGAAAAGTCATTTGAAGATTTTCCTCGCTTAAAAAAGGGGGCTTATGTAAATAGGTAGGTAAATAGTATGAGAAAATAATATTACAGAATCTAGTTTAAAACGTTTAATTTCAACTATTAGATAGTTCTATTTGGTGCGAGTTACAACAACAACAATATTATTATTCTCAAACGTCAACATTAAGCGTTAACTTAAAAAGTAACAACTTTTGTAAATACATAATTGTGCTTAATTATAAGTTCTTAGTATGAAACGATAAAATAGATAAATAATTATGTAAAATTAATAGAAAAAAATACATCTAGGTAATATCCATGACAAGTATTGATAAGCCAAAAAGGCTTATTTAAATGCACAACTGTAAAATCAGTGTAGTTTCAGATTACACAATGTTGCTCGTTTAAAACATTTATAAGTACATTCTTTCAAAACACAATATAACAATACTGACACAGATGAATTAATAATAGAAATATAAATTAGATTTTTATAAAAAGCGTGCGTTACATTTTTTATTCTATTATTCTTCCATATACATTACACACATTTAAACAACAAGTAAGAAGTTACAGAAAACGTGTATTTACAAAAACTTAATAAATTGTTATGCACAGAACATTTATACCCTAAGGGTTGTTATGCGTTATTTTTGTATTTGTAAAATAATATTGTACCATAGAGGTGCGAAAGAGAGGCAAAATTCCGACTTCTAATTTATGGTTTCTTACGCGAAATGGCGCGAGAATGAGCGCGCAAAACAGAGGTCACCGATAGGTACCTACCCGGTATTCGGTATAACAATGACAATAAGCGCGCGAAGACAACTTCTGAACAGCCATTTTGAAGTTAGCATCGAACAAAACAAATTGTTTTTTTTATACTATGGCTAAGTAATTATTTTCTCAACATGAAAATAAAGATCATTCCTTCTATTGGACTTCTTCTGACTATTTAAATAGGTACGTCTGTATTTTGCTGCTTACAATACATTTTGTCATATCTGCGTAAATTACGCTCATAATGCTGCAGCATCTGATTAGACTTAATTCACTATAGCTGTCTCCTTTTATTAGTACAAGAAAGAGATAGGTACCAAGACGTTTTTGTTCTTCAAATTGGGTGTCGGTGTCGCTTGGTTGGATAGCTTCTGTTGAAGCTGAATGACTAATATGCACAATATTCTATCGCTATTTCTTTCTTTCCTTAGCTGCTGTTAACGTTATGAGAAAAAGAGAAAAGCAATTTAAATTACAACGGTTACTCAGAAATGGCGCGCAAACCACTAAATAACAGCAAAATAGAAAACACATTTGACTTTGACCTATTTTCAATTAATACATCTTATATCCTGATGACGTAGCTAACTATAAAACCAAGGATAGCAATACTGATGCCAGTTAAACCATTCAAATTGTTACCGGAATTACAAAATTTGAGGTCGCAGTTTTTCGTAAGGTCCCCGTAACGGTTCTTGATGAGTGACCAATCACAGAGCCCGACTCTACAGCCTGGCAAGTTCATTGGTCGCTCGTTCTCTAGGAATAGTACCTGATATTCTTCGTTCACTTGGAAGTTGCCGTTTTGTGTGCATCTGGAAGAACATAGTGTTTTTTTTAGTGCGTTATTCTATTATTATACGGAGCCGCGGAGAACATAACGGGTTGCCGGGGCTCCGGCTCGACGTGCAGGAGTAGGATCGGGGTGGTTTTTAGTCAGTAAGAGTCTGAGACTCCCTCCCGCCTCACCCAGGCGGGAAAAGTGATTCGAAGGGGGACCCTTAATAAAAATGTTTGTGTTTATGACTTGACTCACGTTATCGAAATGAAAGAAAAAAGTAATTCTGAATTTTATCTTCAGCTCTAACATTGAGATCTGTTCAGAACCTACTTTTTTTTTTGAGTATACGTTATTGAGTAACGTGTTCTATCACGTGATATTCGTAATCTGCACATCTTATCCACCTAACCATTTAAATCAAATGTTATTCAAGACCATTTTGCATTAATATGAGTACCTACAAAAATGCTTAGTAGACACGTCAAAAGAGCAGAGAGTTGGTTTGGGAGATGGCATGATAAAAAATGGTTAATACGGGCCACAGCACAGAAATTTATAATATAGCTATGGGTCACAGTCTAGTCTACCCGAGCGAGGGAGGCAAAGACTAAAGAGTAATAATAAGTAGAGTAGTAAACTAAAGAATTGATCTGAGGCTTTTTTCTAGGAACGCCTATGCATTCTATTGTTTAACTTTGAGCGCCTACGTTTTCTAGCTGAGTCAAACTTTGTGGTCTATGTTCCTAGGTATCATTGCATTGTTTTTTTTGTGGTAAAGCGAATCATCACTCATCAAGTCATCACGCTTGGTAGGCACCTTACTACTCAGTCAATGATTCATCATCGGGTGGTAGGATAGGTAGTAGGTAAGTAATTGGACTTTTACCATATTAAAATTACTGTTTTTTAAAGGTATGATTATTGTATTGTAATAATGTTATTGTAATTCTGTTTCTAACTACTCTGCACTATTACTTTGGTTATTAAAAGTGGTTTGTGGTCGTAAACAGAGAATTGTAAATTGAAAGATGAAAAATAGGTCTAAATACTTTCGGCAAAGTTTATGGATGTATACTTTTTAAACAAAATCCTGTGGGATACTCGTTATCCATCGCACTGTTTTCCCTGGTCGCTCGCCGAGTGCATGTAAATATCACTTAATGACGATGGGCCGCCAACTTTGTTGATTGTACCTGATTTGTATTGATTGAATCCAATCGAGCATTGTCCTCGAACAAGCTATTCTGTAACTGTCAATTTGAACTTTTGAAGTAAGTTCGATTGCATTCTCGCCCATCATTGGTCGAGATTATTCCCACAACAAATGACATGACGGACCGCGATTAAGTTCACTTCGTCTTTCAAATTAAAATTTACAAAATGTTCTAGCAGCTCATAATAAAGGCCCCCATCGTGGCTTGAATCTAGTCGAGCAAAGTCCTGGAAGTCCTGGAACAGTTACATAAGACGTATATAGAGTTATAAAACTTACTTGTATAGTACAGCAGCTAAGTTAGCATTGAATGGAGTCATGGTGGAAGTGGTCCATTTCCTCGACTGTACCACGGCGGAGTGGTAGTTGTCTCCAGTGAGGGGGGCGGAGTCTTGGTGGGCGCCCATCGCTGTTAGAGTCATCAGCATCATCGCCGCTTCGGTGAGGTGGATCGTCGCACGAGGGTTTAGAGGCGACTGGTTGTCTGAGAATTGAGATTTTTTTTAAACTGTCAAACACCAAGCGGTCACCGGTGACCGCAACCTATTGTTCTATAATTGTGTCTATAAAACCGGTACTCGACGAGTTAATTGACTATCCTCTTGGGTGTTGAAAGTTGCCGGTATAGTGTGTTTCAACAGATAAAAGGGTATTTGGCAAAAAATATTATTTTTTGTGTTCAATCCAATCACCACGGATTGGGTATCTTAAGTAATCTATAGGAATCTTGCATGAGCTTTTTGGTTTTTGTTAAGTTATCAAACGCGAATACCGGTGCATCCTACTAATATTATAAATGCGAAAGTTTTTGAGGATGTACCTACTTATGTGTGTGTGTGTGTGTGTGTGTGTGTGTGTGTGTGTGCTTGTTAGTCTTTCGCGTCAAAACGGCTGGACGGATCGAGGTGAAATTTGGAACATCGATAGATTATGGTTTGGAGTAACACATATGCATTGTGCTACTTTTTATCCCACGGGAACTTTCTTTCTTTCTTCTTTCTTTCTTTCACACTCGATTTTTGATTGGAAATACAGAGATAGGTACCTATGGTGTTTAGTTACAAGTAAGTACATACTATAATTGTTGTACATTATTGTGAAAAAGAAATTAAAATAAAAATTACTTCAAAAACAGATTTTGTTTCCTGTTAATTACTTAGTAAATAAATTACTCATAAGTCCAATTAGTACCCATAAGGAAGTAGTTGATTGGAATAATAATAAATTATCAAATAACAATAAATTACTCATAGACCACACTACTTATGTTACAATAGCTGAGGGCTTAGTATAATTTTGCTTTACGTGTTAAGTAATCGAAACGAGACCGCGTTTAGCGCTCTGATTGGCAAGCTCCAATGAATCAACAAATAAGAACTCCAAACGCGGTCTCGTTTCGATTACTTTTAAAGTCGTACTAAGCCCTCAGAATACCCACAAATAAAATAAGTAGGTACGTGGTCAGTAAACGAATAGTTTACGTCAATTAAAACAGGATGTTTACAAGGTTAAAATATTTTTGTCACAATAAAATGGCAGTTTCTCATCACATGGTCACTCTGCGGATAATTGATTTAATTAAGTGTGGCGTTAGCACTCATTAGTTTGGTTTCACACACGACAAATCGTTTATTCGCGAGTAAAATAATGTTTGATTATACATATTTTTTTATGGGATACGCCGGTAAACTAGCTTACGGATCAAGTGATCCGTCGATTGCTTACCATCAGGTGATACGCAATAACCCTTTTTTTTTTTTTTTTTTTTAAGGGGCGAAAATCATCGAATGACTTCTCCCGTCTGGGTGAGATCGTCTCGCGATCCCCGACGCCCGGTGTGTCCTTCGCGATGGCTGGGTTGCGAGGAGGCAGCGCTTCGCTGCCTCACGCGTCCCGCCTCCTCCTTAGCTAGCATCACTGCTTCGCAAAAGGAGGAGACGGCATCCCAGTCCCCCTCGCTCCGCATCATGGCCTGCACTAGGCCCGGACGCGAGAGGTCGCCATCGCCGATCACTTCCCTGAGGACACGGCGGTGCTCAGCCCACGAAGGGCATTCTCCTACCGTGTGTTCCACCGTGTCCTCAGGGACGCAATAACCCTATTGGGCCTCCAAATACAATTTAGGTAACTTTTTGACACAAGATGAAGACTTGTCGTAGAAGAGTGTAATAATATATCGTAAAAGTCTAGTAGGTAGTAGGTAGTAGGTACGGTAAAACCGATTCAAGGACATATATTTACTGGACTTAACTCGACAGTGGCGCCAATTAGCGGCTAAAAAGACTGAAAGTATATTGTTCGATGCACAAAAATATGAACCCTTTTAAAGATCTAAAATATCATGAAATATTCAATGTCCACTTACTATTGGTAACATGTTTCTCGAAGAAGGTCATCATATCCTTGACGAAGGTGCATCCAACGTCCTTGTTCATTGGAGACCCGTAGCCGTATCTATAGTACGTATCTAAGTCTTCTGCGTACTCCAGGCGTTTTAGGTCTTCGTTGGTGAAGGCCTGAAAATGCATGGTGAGGAGTTGAGAAGTGTACTATAGTAGGAAACTATTTCTGGGATAAGCGACAGAAAGAGTTGCAATTAGGATTTATTTCACATACAAAATTGATGATGAAGATTAGTGATGATAAAGTCTATTGGCCCCCCTATCTAATTAAAATTGGCTCTATCTTGTAGATCTATCCGGAAAAACTAAAGTGTGGTAAGTATGCCAAAATTCCGGGTTTTGTTGAACCAGTGGTGTTGTAAGATACATCGTTTAAAATGGCTAACATATACATCTTATATTATCTTATATACCTACTTATTAAAGCGTAAGAGTTTGTTTTTTTGTTTGTTTGTTTGAACGCGCTAATCTCCGTAACTATAAGTCTGATTTGAATAATTCTTTTTGTGTTGGATAGCGCATTTATAGAGGATGGCTATAGGCTATAAAACATCACGCTACGACCAATAGGAGCTGAGCAGAGCGCGTGAAACCGCACGGAAGTAGCTAGTATAAACTATGTATACTCACAGCACACCAAGGCGATATCTTGCTGACATCCCACGCCTTGTTGTAGCGACACATCTCGTAGATGCGGAGAATGATCTCCTTCTGAATGTCGTAGTTGAAGCCTAGTCGAAGAGAGATGTTACTGATCATCTGCAAAGAACATCAAAAAGAAGGTTTTATTTACAGATATATTAAAGACAGCTTATACCTCATATACATGTCGCGGAGAACCTAACGGGTAACCGGGGCTCCGGCTCGACGTGCAGGAGAAGGAACGGGGTGGTTTTTAGTCAGTAAGAGTCTGACACTCCCTCCCGCCTCACCCAGGCGGGAGAAGTCATTCGATGATTTTCCCCCCTTAAAAAAAAAAAAAAAAATACCTCATATTCATACCTCAGGCTGGGGGGATAATTAATAAAATTTTAGGTAAGTACCTACACACACTTTCCAACACGTAAGTATTTTTATCGACTTCAAAAGAAGGAGGTTCTCAGTTTCACCTGTATGTATGTAGGTACGTATATAATTATGCTCGATTCTCGCGATTGGCTGAACCGATTTTGGTGCGGTTTTCAGAAAAGTGTTTGTTATCGACTAAGGCTAAAAATAAAGAGGGGGAGGGGGGGTCGAAGTCGGTTTTTTTAAACGTGATGTATAAAAGAATTATATGAGTCCTATATTTAGGAAGGGAATTAATTACCTAGTTTATTGTCACAAATGACGTATTATTTCAAGTTCTGTATTATTGAGTTTTTTTTTAAGGGGGGAAAATCATCGAATGACTGCTCCCGCCTGGGTGAGGCGGGAGGGAGTGACAGATTCTTACTGACTAAAAACCACCCCGTTCCTTCTCCTGCACGTCGAGCCGAAGCCCCGGTTACCCGTTAGGTTCTCCGCGACAGTCTATGTTGTCTTGTGCATAACTTTAATTGATGTAAAACTGGTCAGTATCCCTATTATTTTCTATGTTTGTGTTGATATTGTTAACAAGTTTTAATAAAATCAAAAAAATAAAATTCGACAGCGATCAGGCAGCAGCGTGGAGATTGTGACAATTGACAAGTTCTCTTTTTGGACTCGGTTCGTAGTCCAACAGTGGATTGTTACATTGATATTGTTATTTGCACCTAGGTATACGACAACTGAATATTTTGTTTTGTTTTCTCTACGTTCTTACCTCTTTAAACTCCATCTTAGATTCGAAGATGTTAAGCTGTGACACCGTGTCATTGTTCTCTCCGACGCTCTTATTCCAAGCTGGGCAGAACTTGAATGGCTGTAAATTATTTGAACAATCATTAAAGTTGAATGGCTACGCGCGTAATAGTGAATATTTTATAATTTGCAGTTTATTTTTTTTTCTTAAAGACACCCACACTGACTGTCCCAAAAAGAGGATGTAGGAATGATTAAGGAATCTTATTAAAAAAACTATGATATATTTACTCTATCACTACATATTATAAAACAAAGTCGCTATCCACCGTCTGTCTGTCCCTATGTATGCTTAGATCTTTAAAACTACACAACGGATTTTGATGCGGTTTTTTTAATAGATAGAGTGATTCTTAAGGAAGGTTTAAACTGTCAAACACCAAGCGGTCACCGGTGACCGCAACCTATTGTTCTATAATTGTGTCTACAAAACCGGTACTCGACGAGTTAATGTATAATACATGTATATTGCACCCGCGCGAAGACGGGGCGGGTCGCTAGTTCATAAATATAAAGAAATTAACTCACCCTAAGCAATTTTTCATCATTTTCCTTGGGTATATCGAGGCTCTCCGCTTGGTCTCCGAAAAGACCTTCAGTGAACGACTTGAAGGTGTTGCTTGAACGCTGATCATTTACGAACTTGAACTGCAAACGACAAAAAGCACCTAAGACAAAACTCTTAGAGAACAAATTCGCTCATACATCCCAGATTCTATCACGCAAGAACAATAAATGATTAGGTACAGAAGTCCTACTAACCTACTTCCATTATAAAATCCTATAAAAATAGCTAAAGTTCCATTCAAACAAAGAAAGCCACGCATTTAATAAGAAAACGGCACCAATGACGTCACAATCTACCAGGGAGGCATGACTCGCATACAATATGTGATGTCACTGAAAATATAATACAACTCCTTGGAACTAATGGTTCATGGAGCTGCTCTGTAGTTAGGTATCTAGGGCAGTTCTATGTCTAGATGCCTGAGTTAACGATCGATGAAATCGGTTAGGAATGACTGTTTTAAACTAAGTTGATGAGCCTTTTCGTAATAGAGATATTTGTTTGAATGCAAAATTGTATTGAAGAGTAGGAGATGCTAGAAAATATAAGTGACTATAGTAACTATGTTGTTGTTCTAAGACTTGGTATTTTGAAATATATAAGACAATGATAAGTGAAGAAAATTTATGTCTATGATAATAATGGATGAAAGGGAACGAGAATAATTTATTGTCAAAAAATTAAAAACCAATATAGCCATAAAAATAATGAAGATGTTAGTAAGGGAAGTTCTTTTTAATATTTCCGTGAATATAGCCGATTAGACGATCGAAGTGTGGGAGAGCCAAGCCACGGAGGGGCTGGCTCGACCAAAGTGATACTACGGCCTCGCAGAAAACTGACGGGATACAATGCTTACGCTGTGTATCGTGTGAGTGAGGTTACCGGACGTCCAATCCCTGAATCCCCAAAAAACCTCAAAAGACTGGTAACGCATTTGTAACGCCTCTGGTGTTCCAGATGTCCATGGGCAACGCTGATAGCTTACCATCAAGTGACCTGTCTGCTCGTTTCCCGGCCCATAAAAAAATCGTCTATGTTGAAAAAAGCCTGTTGGAAATGTACAAATAAAACTAAAGAGAAAGCTGTTAATTGATATTTTTATCAACACATATTATCCACACAAGTAAATTAAAGAACCCGCATGATGAGTGTTGCTCCATAAAGTTTAGCTTTAACGCAATAGGCATTAATTTTTACTTTGTTGTTAATAAAATTATTTGCATTAGCTTTCGTTGTTTAAGGGGTCTCTTATGTTTTACGTTTTCCTACTGGAAGGAAGCCTAATGTGTGGAATGTAAGGTGTGGACAGTAGTCCATGACGCGCCATTTGTCGAATGCATGTAGGTTGCCTACAAAATTAAATGGTGGATTTAACATCTCTCCTTCGTGGACAGTTTTCATTGTTTCTAAGGAAGATAGTTACAAGTATTGGCATTTGTAGGTCGTCTATTGTTATTTGTAAGCTGCATGCATTCGTTAAATGACGTGTCGTGGACAATAAGCCTTAATATTAAAGATACTACAAGTGCATTACTGATTATGTCCTAAGTTCTGAAGCTATTTATTAAGAGCAAATATTTCGAATCGATTTTCCTCGATCGACTTATAAAAGTTAATAGCATTGTCGGTAGGTGTTATTTTCTTTTTAAACATTCTTTGCAGACCAGCTGTTGTATACACACCAGCATTTGAAGCTTCACCTTCAATACCTAGATCTTCAACCTTATCTTTTAGCAATAAAGTTGATTTCTGATCACAGAATTTTGTCAATTTGGTATAGTTTGTTCTACTGGTGTCCAGTTACGTAACTACCGAGGCATCCGTAGGTTTTATTACCGTTACAGACACGCGTCACGTAGTGATACTCGTTTCGTTGGCGTTGGGTAATGTCTGTCCCGAATCGGTAATCGAACTGTCGCGGTTTTATAAAAGGATTTCTTTAAGGTAGGAAGTGATAGGTAGTTTGTAATATGGTCAACTATGGTCGATGTTATGTAAACAATGATTAACAGTATTCTGTGGTTTTCATTTGGCTTGACTGTTGTGATGTGAATGAAGTTGAATGAAGAACAGTTTCAATTCAACGTTTGATTCTAGTTTTTAAGATACTCTTGGCAAGTTTTGTCATTACTTTTTCTTAACTTTGCCTCAGAGTTTTATCCCCTTTATCACCGAGCTCTTCTTTCAAATTTAAAGAAACCCCCAAGCAAAGGTGAACCTTTAAGTGACCCCTAAAGGTAGGTCTATACCTATCTTTAGGGGTCACTAAAGATAGGTACAGTACAAACTAACCCCTTACCCGTGTAAGGAGTTAGTTTAAGTGCTAAAACACGCTAAGTAACTCTCAGTTAAAACATTGTTTAAGGGTCGGTGAAGACGGCAATTACAGTCTTAGATTTGTTTTCTACCCTAGGATATTTTTTTTATATTCGTTATATGTATAATATTAAGCACTTACCAAATAGTTCTGGCTGTTAGATGTCATAAGTCCAGGGAACCTTTGCTTCCAGGCTTGTGCAAACTGCTGAGTGGTCATATACCCGTCAGAAGTGAGGTCTCCAGCAAACGTCAGGTTATGTCGATCGTCCCATCGCCATTGTTCCAGTAGGTTGAGGTCTGATGAGCAGATACGTTGCTGTGGACAAAATTAAATAGCGATGAAGCTTTCAAGAGTTATTCAGCAATGATGAAATGTCAACTTTGTGTTTTAAAATGTCTTGGAGTTAGTTCACTTTGTTCGGACATTGAGTAATAAGTATTATTAGTATTGTAAATTTTTTTTCATCAATCATACACAAAGGTGCTAAGGAGAATAAAAAATGTACCTATATCAATGTATGGTGGTCTGTGCCTTCACATCTATAGTATTTCTAATAGAAAATCATTTAAATAAAGTTCAACCACTTCTACAACAGTTTAAAGTCTTTGAAATTAATACCATACATACTTAATGTACTGTATACTTATCTCATACATAAAATGAGTCAGACAGACATCATTGACCCTCAAGGCTAAAAAGTACCAATGAACAAACAAGGTGCTAATAGTGACCTTGAAGGGGCTTCACCTAAAACCGACCATGTAGGTACCAATGTACAACAGTACATTTCCATACCATAGACAAACTTCCACTTTTGAAGTAAGGCAAGCAAACTATTGGATTAGCGGACATGTTGGCGAAAACCAAACATAAAACAGACTTAAACAATTTTCAACGTTACCGATTTGTGGTAGAGTTGAAAATGTAATGGAGAAATGTTAGTTTTGGGTATCTTGATGTGCTGGCGTTGCACATTATTGACATCTTTGGACAATGCTGTTTGCTGTATAGTTCTGTCGTCTTTCTGCATTTCTGTTGTCATAAAGATGTTTGCACTAAGAAATGTGATGAAATATTTGTTTTAGTAACGTAGATTGTTTAAATAGAAGGTGCTGGGTTGTTTAGAGGAAAAGCCATAAAATTATTCATCAAATTAAAGGCGATCTTCACAGTTATTATTCTTCAAACGCGTGGGTAGAGTAGATACACCTACTATTCGGTTTTACAGAGTCCAAAATCAATGAAGCCGATGCAAAAACATCAGCGTACGTTTAAACAATTACCCTCGTTTCTCACATTGCGTTACGAATTGTCTATCACAGAAGCAGGGGTCAATATTAATGATGATCAAGTATCGAAACTTGAAAATACTTTAGATCTATTTTTTTATGGTATAAGCCGGTAATCGAGCAGACGGATTGCTACCTTATGGTAAGCAATCGGCATCGCCGATGGACACCTGCCTGAGAACAGCAGAGCCGTTACAAGTGCGTTACCGGCCTTTTAGAAATTAGGATTTTGAGGATTGTTGGGGATTCAGAAATTGTGGAGATTGGGCAATGGGGGGGGGGCGGGTAATTGGGCTTCCTTTTTGGAAGTACTTAAATGAATACTCACATTAGTATTCCTAAAGTTGCCATTTCTGTAATTGGTGACGATATTGTTCTTGAGATCCCCTAGTTTCTGCAGTTCCACTACTTCATTCGCCTCGGGTTTGTGAGAGCCATGTCGGTTCAGTAGCCAGAAGGCAATCGGTTGGCAACCTGTAAAAATGGACATTGTTAAAGAAAAAGAAAATTGAAAAGGTATAAAGACACAAATATGATAACGTCTATCCTGTGTAAGTAACCACAAAAAATGCTCGTGTTAATTTCTTAGGTCATAGGTCTAACTTAAGACTTCGATCAAATCGCGAGAGGTTAAGCTTGATGAAATGATAACCGTGTACTACAAAAAGAAAATTGTTTATCAGACATTCAACTAACAGAAATTACAACTCGAACTTGCTGACCAGCATGCAACCATTGCATTAACGAGACAGTTTATATTTTAACTAATTTAAAGCAACACATGCCTAAAACGGTGGTCTATTTATACATGGCTATTACGTCAATACGTCCGGTGTTACTCGTCCTCGTAAAACCATTACAAAGTACTGTCGGCAAAGTTTACGGGAGAACACTTTTTAAACAAAATCCTGTGGCAAACTCCCTATCTACATACACCACCCTGTTTTCCGTGTGGTCGTTCGCGGCGAGCGCTTGCGAATATTGCCAAATCATGGTCGACCGCCAACTTTGTCGATTGTACATACATCTTCCGAACATCGTAGCATATCAAAATATACAAAACTAGTTTATTATGGTACCGCTTTGTATCATCTTTTAGTATATTCGACGGTCAGTTTACACTGGTTTTCTATAGTTTCTGTAACCGTGTGTTTATCGGTAACATCCTATGAAGTTCCTAGAAAAAGGTAATGTACTAAGGAATGGTCCCAGGCAACGCATTAAAGATAATCTATTTTTGATTAGCTTCCATCCATGGCGGTTGATTGTAGGACATATTCCCATGGCCTGTATGGTGTTTTATTTTTGATGTGTAGAGTTCTTATCTGTGCTGATGTCACTGGTAATATGAGATATGGTCATACTCTTTGGACATATCATATTTTAAGAGCTCTTTAACATCGCTCTTTAGCGGTCTTTAACCCTTTGTCTGTGAACCGAAATTGTCAGAAGACCTCTAATATTTATTACTCCTTTTCAAGAAGTGAAACACGTTAAACGACATTGGCAGATACCGACATTAAATCGTTTTCTGTGGTTAGAAACAACTCAAAGATACATTACTACATACATAACCCCACGCCTGTCTGATACGGAGGTAGGCAAATTGCAACGACTCTTACACACCTCTTTCGTTTCATCAACAGTCAGCAGTCTTTTCAGGCATGCTCATCAGTTAAGGGTACTTTTAATTTAAAACATTACTAATATCTACTATATCTATTCTGATGAATGATGATTACAAATAACCAATTACACGCTTTCTTGATAAAAGCTTAACACAAAGTCGGGTCGACCTCATAAACAAGATTGATCGACTTATTACCGACCATTTGTCAATCGAGCCCACCTATTAGATCGATATTTGCCACTATTGCTCAACTTAATTTAGATTATTAGTTAGAGCATATAATTGTGTTAAATAGGTCATATTGATAGTAGTAAATGTAGGTCACGTATTGTGATCTATCCTGTCGATAAGTGTTATGAGTTCTGCAATGAAATGAAGGCATTTATGTGGTCAATAAATTGCATGATGATGGTTCTATTAGATGGCAAGTTATTGGACATTTATTTACTGTTTAGGAAAAGGAATGTTTCATAGAAAATGAAGGAGATATAAGTAGCATTCTATAAGTGTGCCATTTTGTTTCGAATGCGCCAGTCCAAAGAGTTGGTTATCCTAGCGTAAGAATAAAATAAGATACTACGGGACGTCGCCGCATTCGTGCACGCTGTTCATGAGGAAGGGTGTAACTGTGACTTGAAACTATTAATGCTTTTCTCAATATTTACGTGATTTTTCTGAGTACACCCAAAACAACCTCCACTTGCTCAGTGCCCCATTCACCCAAAGGTTATCGCGGAGAACTTAACGGGTTACCGGGGCTCCAGCTCGAAGAGCAGGAGAAGGAACGGGGTGGTTTTTACTCAGTAAGAGTCTGACACTCCTCTAAAAAAATTTACCCAAAGGTTGCCTGGCAGAGATCGCTTTGAGTGATAAGGCCGCCTTTGTGGTTACTATTCTCTATTTCATGTATATTTCATATATTTCATTGATTTAAGGTGTACAATAAAGGTTATTATTATTATTTTATTCAAAGAAGAAGAATCAAGAGTCCAGAATTCCAGATCATTTTAACGTCCTGTCCTACTTACACAAAGTCTTTCCTCCTTCCCTTTGTGTCTAGACACATAATGGTTTTCTTGAAACAAAAGCTTCCTTCATGTACAGTAGTTAAGAATAGCTTGGAAAAGTGTGTCATACAACCTACCTACGTCGGCACCCTTTTATTTTTTTTTTTTTTTTTTAAGGGGGAAAATCATCGAATGACTGCCCCCGCCTGGGTGAGGCGGGAGGGAGTGTCAGACTCTTACTGACTAAAAACCACCCCGTTCCTTCTCCTGCACGTCGAGCCGGAGCCCCGGTTACCCGTTAGGTTCTCCGCGACTCCGAATCGGCATCGGCCCTATTGGGCCCCATCTGTGGTGGTCTGATGGCTCTTTGAGGCGCGCGCGGAACGCGACGCGCCGTACGCTCGGGTCTGTTTCTGGTCGGACGGGGAGCCACCCATGCTCGCCGTCCGCAGGCCCGCGCTTACGGTGGCCGGAGATCGTCCCGCGATCCCCGACGCCCGGTGTGTCCTTCGCGACGGCTGGGTTGCGAGGAGGCAGCGCTTCGCTGCCTCACGCGTCCCGCCTCCTCCTTAGCTAGCATGACTGCTTCGCAAAAGGAGGAGACGGCATCCCAGTCCCCCTCGCTCCGCATCATGGCCTGCACTAGGCCCGGACGCGAGAGGTCGCCATCGCCGATCACTTCCCTGAGGACACGGCGGTGCTCAGCCCACGAAGGGCATTCTCCCACCGTGTGTTCCACCGTGTCCTCAGGGCGGTCCTCGCAGTGATGACACCCGGGCGTTTCCTCCCGCCCCATCAGACACAGGTACCTCCCGAAACTTCCATGTCCGGTGAGGACCTGCATCAGGCGGTAGGTGAGGACGCCGTAGCGTCTCTCAAGCCACTCCTCAAAGAGGGGACTTACCGCTGCGATGGCAGCGAGCCCAACGTCGGCACCCTACTGTCATCCCACAGAGCGTCGGATGTGGTGTAAACTTAGCTAGATAGATTGGCCTTGTCCCAGCTAGTTAACTCGAGAGCGCTTTATGGAGTAAACTGTTAATACCTCTTTGGTATATTTTAAAGCAAATTATGCATTTTTATTGACAAATATTAGTTCTTAGTATCTTTTCTTTATGATAATGTTTAGTTTTAGTTAATGAATGACCATGAGACGACGAATTCAGGGGTAAAGCAGAAACCGTCTAATTAGAGAGTAAGCAATCGTCCGTTTCTATAAAATCTTAAGGGAACATGAACAGGGAATGCCTCGTTGGCCGAGTGGTCGCAAGTGCGACTGCCGGGCAAGGGCAAATTATTACTGGGTTTTTAAAAAAATCTCAGTAGTAGCACGGAGTCTGGAAATGTGCCCGGTATATTATGGCAATAAACTCACCCCCTATTACATGGGACTCATAACAATAATAGTGAAAAGTGGGTGTTACTTCTGTGGGCACTTGTGCCTACCCCTTCGGAGATAAAAGGCGTGATGTTATGTTATGTTATGTTATGCTGGTTACTGTTTATTCTGAATTTTCTGACAGTAACATATTAAGAACGTTTACGTGTTCCACGACTTTCACGTACCTAACTGTTCACGGCAAGTTAATTTCCAAAGACCCATCGTTCCTCGGCAATGAAGGTAGTGACATTCTTGGACCAGCTCCAAATATTAGAAACAGATTAAAATTTAAATGGGGGCATCGCGTCATGTGCACAATGATACAGAAAACTGTGACACAGTATCAATAAACAGTGGTACAAGATTAAAGGCATCGGAAATATCGTGCAGTACGGGAATTGAGGTGGAATCTTGCATAATGTTTTGGCAGGAGGGTAAATACTGATAAAGATTCTGTTTTGATGATTGACTTTAGTCCAGACATGACATCACGCCTTTTACCCCCGAAGAGATGGGCAAAGGTGCACATACGGCACTTATTGTCACTGTACAATGTAACACCCACTTTTCATTATTTATGTTATGAGTGCCATGTAACAGGGGGAACCTACTGCCATATACCGGGCAGATTTTAGGACACCTTGCTACTATATAAGTATATATATATATATATATATATATAGTGAGAATTTTAAAAAATCTCAGTAATACTTTACCTGGCCCGGAAATCGAACCCGAGACCCCTTGCTCGGCAGTCGCACTTGTGAACACTCGGCCAACAAGGCATTTTTCCATGCCATATTTTAGCTATAGGGTAGATTGATGAGACTTCATATCTTCTGTAGACAATTGCACAGGATGAGACAAACAACTGCGTTGAGTCTAGTTAATATTGTACGCAAATAACACATTGTACCTACAAAGTCTACAAACATCGACAAAAATAGAGTAGTTTCCTATTTTATTAATTTTATTTTAATGTCCGTCTTGTACACAAAACACCGCTAATTAGTTAGCAGCGCCACACATCGACACTACTATCTTTTACACAGTGAACATGTGTGCGTAATTTCATATTACTGTGTATAAAAATATTCGTCCACCACATTCACATTGGTATTTTCATTATTGTGTCGGTATATGTATTTTTATAATTTGTATGAGTTGTTGAATGATTCTCACACAACTTGGAGTCTAGGTGGAAATAAGTCGCTTGATAGTCCGGTGAGATGATATTTATTGATACACTAAACTAATACGTCGACTATATTATCAACTAAACTAATGATTGATGAGTACTGATGTATTTGAGTGCTGAACATGTACTGAATACAAATTTATTGCTATAACTATAATGAAATGAATAAACTAAAATCTGCTGACATGAAGCGCGCGTGCGTGTGATGTACAGTCGCTGACTCGTACATATTCCCAGACGAGAAAGATGAGATGAATGATTAACAAATTTCTTATGCTAAACTTATAAAATTTCACCCAATTATAATTCATAACTTAAATCTATGTTTACAATTGATAATTAATCACTATCACTAGGCTTAGTGAAAATAGGAGGCGTGTTCTTATGACGCTTCACACTACTAAGTATTCTAGAGAAGTTTGATAATTCTACTGCTTCTTGACCGTGTGGCGGTGATGGCTCCCTTCTTGGTCGTGTCACTGGCGCGCAGGAGGCGTTGTCTTGTCGGTGCATGGCTACTATCGGCACCGGCTGCGGTCGTTCGAAGTCCGACTGTAAGTTGGTGCTGCCCCGCCCACGACGACAATACCATCGAAATGTGAAGGCTAGCGCTGACATTACTGCGCCCAACAATAGAATGTAGATGATCGAGTATTGATGAATATCGTGGGTGGACATGTCAGGGATGAGAGCATTTTCTGACTTCATTTGATCTATCTGTTCCTTGATGTGTTGTAGTGAATCTTGCTGATCAATATAGGTAAGATTGACTCGTGGCACCGAAACGTTGATGATTTGGTTTATCGGCGCGATTACCTCAGGCAAAGATTCAGCTTCGGCAGATATCGGCATCTTGTGTGAAAATACAGTAAAATCTTGACCTTTGATTACACAATCGGAATCCAATGCTATGACACCGGCCTTTGTTATTTGCGTCGCTGTAATTTGACGCTCACATATGATACGGATGGTACACTATCCGCAACAGTAAAATAGGTATGTGTTTATTTTGTTTAATTCAATCCAATTATTGCGGCATGCTGCAACATCTGTGAGACACCTGTCTGTGTCCTTGCTTTTGACACATAGGCTGTCTTCTGATTTAAATTGAAAGACAGGTTTTCGAGAATGGCAAAGACGATTGTATTCTCCATTCTGAATACATTGTTGTATATCTTGCTTCGTCATAGCTAGATATGTATCCTTACGTAAGTCAATGGCAATGTAATCTGAGACAGGAATGACGGTCACTGTTGTGTTGCCTTGTTGTCCTGGGATTGGAATTAATTGATATAGATCGTATCTTTCTCTATTGACCAGTGGTATTCTGATTTCAAATATAAGATACTGCTTTGTCATTCTTGCTTTGACTCTCAGGAGGGGAAAAACTTTCGATAGTTCAGTTTGTGTGTTTTCTATTGGTAAAGAAAGTTCTCTAGATAACTGTCCCGATATAATGCTAAGTTGGTCACGTAGTTGTCCTGGCGAGAGTACATGTGCACTGAACATGCCATGGTGAATGTCTGTTATGGAGTCAATCAAAATGTCTTGTATTGACTTTAGTTTTGAGAGCATGTTTGTTGCTATGATGGTCGATAGAGCTAACTCATTCATGACCTCTTGTTCTTGTAAGTTTTTACTTAACGTATTTGTGGCCTTTGTGAGATTGTTCAGGTGCTGGTGAATAACTTTGTGTTGGCGATTAATCGCAGACTCTGTTCTTTTTAGTAAATTGTACTCTGCTTCCACGACTGATGTCTGATTTTTCCATAAACGAGCCAGGGTTTTTTCGTTTTCCTTAATAAGAGAAATATCCTTTTCATATTTATCCGCAAATCGCTGATCTAACACGCCGAATAAGCTGTTAGCTACGTAGCCTACACCGTCAATGAGGCCCCGTCGCTTGCGCATGCTTTCTTTAAAATGCTGACTGAGTAACATGGCGTCATAGTATTGTAGTTCGTCATATGAGTGATTTAGTTGGAGAAGGATGATGTCACAAACTGCGTTGTTGGATCCTCTTTTGCATACGTTGTTAATTTGTTCCAGGTATTTATTGAATGTTATTGACCCTTCCCAGTACGGATTCATATCGTAGTACACGATGAGTTTCCATTCATCTCGTATAAACTGCATATTTGATATTTTATCAAAATAAAGTGCTTTGTTTATTTCTGTCAAAGTGTACGATAATGTTGATTGTTCCTGACTGAATGCTGTCGTAATGAAGAAAAACAACGTGATTATAGTCGTTATCAAATGCGATCTTAATCCAGGTCGGTTTGATGGTTTTTTCGATTGGAAGTCTTGCTTGTCAGTTCTTTTCTCTGAGTGAACGGGTAAGTGTGTGGCCTTTGATTCTGATACAAGCACAGACACTTTAATCACAGGGCGTTTGATGTTACCATTTTTGGTTTTTAGTGTGACGACTCTAGTTAAACTGTCAAACACCAAGCGGTCACCGGTGACCGCAACCTATTGTTCTATAATTGTGTCTATAATGACGGTACTCGACGAGTTAACCCGTCAGTACCAGGATGCGCTTCTATGACTATTCCTAGAAGCCATCTTCCCGCTGGTAGGTTAGGCTCATGAATTATGACAACATCGCCAATTTTGACATTTTCATGAGGTACAAGCCACTTGCTTCTCGCAGAGAGTTGAGCGAGATATTCAGCTTGCCATCTACTCCAAATATCTTTAAAAATTGTTTGCGTCCTCTTCCATCTTGTTCTGTCATCATCTTCTGTATCTAATACCGTTAGTATAGGACCACTGCTTAAGAAATGAGAAGGTGTCAAGTAGTTTACATCGTCGGGATCCTCTGTAATTGCGCATAGCGGGCGACTGTTGAGACATGCTTCGAGCTGGGCAAGCAAGGTACTGTATTCTTCGAACGTGAGTTTCTGAGCTCCTACAACACGTCGAAGATGATGCTTCAAACTTTTTACAGCTGCTTCCCATAAACCCCCAGCGCTCGGCCACGAAGGAGCATTAAAGTGCCATTGAATATCCATATTACTAATTTCAGAATACAGATCATCATTGAATGTTCTACGGAGTTCTGCTAGTTCCTGTTGTAAAACTTTGTTGGCACCAACGAAGTTGGTACCGTTATCACTGTAGATGTGGCGCGGCTTGCCTCGACGTGCAGACATACGCTTCAAAGCGGCTAAGAATGATGATGAGCTTAGATCTGATACAAGTTCGAGATGCACCGCTTTAGTAACCATGCACACAAACACTGCAATGTATCCTTTACTCGTTTTGCTTGTACGTCCTTTGTTGTGTTTTACGTCAACGTAGCCTGTGAAGTCTACCCCAGTATGGTGAAAAGGTCGAGAAGGATTGCATCGAGATTCAGGTAAGTCACCCATCATTTGCTTTTGTTTAGTTGCTTTGTGCTTCTTACAAGTAATACATGTATGTAACCGCTTTTTTACAGCTCTGTTTCCTCCTAGTATCCAATAACTCTGTCTAATGTATGCTAATGTTATCCGAGGTCCTGCATGAAACGTGTTGCAATGGGCTTGGTCTATGATTAGGTCGTAGTGGTATGATGCAAGGATGTTTCATGTCTTCGGAAATGTTTGCATGTTTGAGTCTACCACCAACTCTTAAGAGGTTATCTTTGTCTAAAAATGGATTAAGATTCAATATTTTGCTCCTCTTATGTATTTGCTCTCCCATTTTTAAGTTAGTGATTTCGTCTGCAAACTCCATTTCTTGAGTATGTTTTATAATCATATGTTTTGCTGTTTTCAGTTCCTCAGCATTTAAATATGCCGTACGTACGCTGTGTCGTCGAGTGATACGTAACACCCATGCTAGAACTCGCGTGGCGCGCATCATATTGCTGTGTTTACGTAGTATGCTTTGTATGATGTCATCGCAATGAGGTGCATTCAAAGTCGTGACGTTGGTTTGTTTTCTTTTCTTTTCTTCTTCATTCGTAAAATATAATTGATTGGGTTTTATTGATGATTCGTCGTGCCCAGGAAGAAATTGAGGACCGCTCCACCACAGTTGGTGTTGTTTAAGACACTCTACTGAGATGCCACGGCTTGCACAGTCAGCTGGGTTATCTGCTGATTTTATGTAGTACCATTTGTCTGATGTTATTGTCTTTGTGATTTGTTTCACTCTGTTTGCCACAAATGGTGTCCATCGATTAATGTCTCCTTGAATCCATCCAAGAACTGCAGTAGAGTCAGACCACCCATAAATTCTGATTTCCCGTTCAGGGAGAGCTTGTTGAATTTTGTTTATAAGCGTTGCTAGTAAGTGCGCTCCACTTAGTTCCAGTCGAGGCAAAGTAAGCTTTTTGTTATCAGGCACAAGTCTTGTTTTAGCTGCAACAAGGGTGATGTTGTTGTTAAATTTGCAATACACGACACATGCGTACGCTTTGATTGATGCGTCACAAAAGCCGTGTAATTGAATAGTGTCGTGTTCTCCAATATGATACCATCTTTGAATTCTGAACTGGTCTATGTGGTGTAGTTCTGATCTGATTTTATTCCATTCGATGATGATTTCATCTGGAAGCTGGTCATCCCATTGTATGTTAGATAACCATACCCGTTTAAACAAAAGTTTCAGCTTGATTGTAACAGGAGATAGCCATCCAAGCGGGTCAAATATCTTGGAGATATCTGATAAGAGTGAACGTTTCGTGTCTTTTTCTATTGGCTTTGCTTCGTTTAATTTTAATTCAAGTGAAAATGTATCTTCATTTGGATGCCATTTTAGCCCAAGTGTTTTTGTCGATTCTGCATGTTTGAAGTCAAACGAAGATTGATTTGAACACGCACTGCTGACATCTTGCAGTAATTCTTCATTATTGGATGACCACTTGCGTAAGTTGAACTGACTGACTGTAGATTTTTTGCCGACGACAGTGTGAAACTTCCGCTTACAAGATCATCCATGTAGAAGTCTTCTTTCAATGTGTTTGCTGCTTTGCTATTGGGGTATTTGTAGCCTTCATCAATAGCCAACTGTTTCAATGTCATCATGGCTAAAAAGGGAGCTGCTTTCATGCCATAGGTGACTGTGGCAAGCTGATATTCACGCAATGACTGGTTTGGAGAACTCCGCCACAGTATCTTTTGGTACTGTTGATGATCTCGGCTGCAAAGTATCTGGCGATACATTTTTTCAATATCTGCTGTATACGCGAACTGATATTGTCTCCATCGTAAGATCAATGACATGAGATCTTGCTGTAAATTTGGGCCCCGTTTCATGAGTTCATTCAACGTGTAGCCTGTAGATGTCTTTGCTGACGCGTTGAACACTACTCGAAGTGCAGTTGTTGTCGAATCGGCGCGATATACTCCATGGTGAGGTAAATAACAATTCGGTGTTGTGTTACTAGTACTCTCTACCATATGTTTTAGTTCTTGATACTCTTGTATAAAGTTGGTGTAGGTCTCAGCTAGCAGCGGTTGTTTGCATAACTTCTTTTCAAGTGAACGAAACTGTGCTAATGCCATAGATTTAGACTCTCCCAACTTTTCTTGAAAGTTCGTTTGGAATGGTATTTTCACAATGTAGCGACCATCTTCATTGCGAGTTGTCGTTTCTTTGTAATATTGTACGGCGTCTAAATCGTCTTGGGACATAGTTGAATTTTCTGCTATGTCTTCAATTAACCAAAATTTCTGAATTTCGTCTGTGTTATTGATTACGACATTGCAATGAAAGGTTTGCACGTTTCCGCATAAAATCCAGCCCAAGCGTGTTTGTTGTGCTACTGGATGTGACTTATCTTGCCTGATGATACCCTCTTGAATTATGTTCGAGTATATCTCGGCTCCAAGCAGAATGTCTACGGGACGACTCACATAAAATTCCGGGTCTGCCAATGATATGTTTTCCAGAAATGTCCATGATTCTGGTATTTTGAATGATTTATTGGGCAGTTTATTCACCAAATTGCGCATGATAAACACATTGGTGTCAAACGTGTAGTCATTGTGAATGGCGCTACACGTGATCGTTATGATACCTTTGCAATTGTTTTCCGTCGCTCCGACGCCGAATATGACACCCTTGCATCGGCTGCGCGGCAATTTTAGCAACTGGGCTGCTCTCTCCGTTATTAGGGATGTCTGAGAACCCTGGTCAAGAAGCGCTCTTAACACTATCAGTGTCCCATCATATGCCTTTACTTTGATCAATACTGTTGTAAGCAAAGTTTCTGATAGGTCTTCTTGAGATACATGATTGCTACTGATGTTAGTGATTTTGCTTTTGCTGTCAGTAACTGAATTTTGATGTGCTGATCGATGGTTTAATGTCTGCCCGTTTCCTTTACTATATGCGTCGTGAAGAAGGGTATTATGATCAGCTCTGCAGACGCGGCATCTTTTACGTGACATACATTCGTTGCGATGTGCTTGCAGACAGTTTTTGCATAAATTATATTTCGCAACTGCCTTCCGTTTAGCTTCGGGTTGTAATTCGAGAAACGTTTTACACGAATATAATTTATGTTCTTGATTGCAATGTGGGCATTTTGTATTGTCCTCATTATCATTTACATATGCATTCGATTTGAAATAATTATTCACGTTTTGATGATGTGTACTGAATGCTTTGTATGAATTGTGAAATTTCTTGTTGCTATGTACTGACTCTGGTTGATATGATGTTCTTGCTGACTCTGGTTTGCGACGAGATGATTCCCATGATACAAACTTGCCTTCCAGAAAGTTAAGAAAATCTTGTATTTTCGGTAACTCGCGCGGATCGTCTAATGACTCTGAGTAGTCATTATGAGTGATGGGATCCAGTTTTTGTGCCAATAAATGGACCATCAATGGGTCCCATGACGATGTGTTGACGCCAAGGTTCTTAATTGCATTCAGGCATTCTTTAGTCGTGTCGTGAAGCCGTTTGACTGATGTTGCTGATAAGTTTTGGGTGTTGGGTACACTTAGTAATGCATTGACGTGCGAGGAAAATATCAATTTCTTGTTATTGTACCGGTGATTGAGGATCTCCCAAGCTGCTTCATAATTCTCTGAGCTTATTGATAAATGTTGAATAAGTTTCTCAGCTTCACCTTTAACTTTACTTTTGAGAAACTGCATTCTCTGGGCATTCGAGAGAGATGGATTGGAGTGAATAGTTTCGACGAACAAGTCTTTAAATGCCGTCCAATATACATAACTTCCATTAAAGATTGGAATTTCAATCTTCGGTGTAGACTTTTCTCGATGTGAAACTGACCACATTTTTGAGTTGATTTTCGTCTTCATTTCGTTGTAAATAATTTCGCAAGTGTTGTATGACATTTCATATTGTATGTCGGTATTATTGGGTAAACTATCAAGCTCCCAATAAAGGGTATCCACTGCTTTCCATCTTAATTCTAATACCTTTAAGGCATCTTCAAACTGCCATTTATCTTTAAGAACGTCTAAGTTGATATTAGACGCGTTTCTTTGAAAAGCTTTGATGTTGCTTCTTTGCTTGCGTAACATCTCGCCTAGCTTGCTGTTGGTCTCGGGCTCTGCTACTTCCGGCACCTTTATTGTAAGCGGCGTGGTTTCTTGTCCCTCGTCACCTTGTTCTTGAATGGGTTCTGATGCTGCCACATGTGAAGTGGACGGTGTTGGGTCATATGTCCAAGCAGATGACTTTAAAATTGGAGACACTGGTTTCTGGTCTAGGTTTAAATACTTCACTAAGTATTCACGAGTGCTATTATAGAATTCCTTAGTCTGCTCATAAGAATCTTGTGCAAAATAAGGATGAGTAAGATTTTCCCTCTCACTAATTTTTTGGTGATTGTTTTGGAACTCAGCCCAATACTTGTCGAGAAGGTCTATTTTCTTCTTAATATTCGTAGTTGTTTTGCGGCTAGGTCCGTCCTTTTTGAAGTTTGTCAGGACGGTGTTCATGGCTTGCATGATTTGATATTGAGTTTCAATCGCTCCCTCCATGTTGAAAGATGAGTGATAAAAACTTCGAGTTTGTGAATTTACCTTTGACAATGTTGTTGTTGAGCTTCAGTTAACTCTTGTTTTGTTGCCGGGGTATGATGATCTCAGGATCAGAAGTATTTTCTACTACGATATGTGCGCCTTCTCAATCTGACTGGGGCGATCCGCTTGTGGAAGACCAGCCAAACCGATTCGCTATCGTAGATAGAAGCACTTCGTACCTGATGATGTCGTTGGTTGAATCCGGCTCGAAGGACCATAAAGATGTATGAGTTGTTGAATGATTCTCACACAACTTGGAGTCTAGGTGGAAATAAGTCGCTTGATAGTCCGGTGAGATGATATTTATTGATACACTAAACTAATACGTCGACTATATTATCAACTAAACTAATGATTGATGAGTACTGATGTATTTGAGTGCTGAACATGTACTGAATACAAATTTATTGCTATAACTATAATGAAATGAATAAACTAAAATCTGCTGACATGAAGCGCGCGTGCGTGTGATGTACAGTCGCTGACTCGTACATAATTTAATTCACGGGTTTTTTTTTTTAAGGGGGGAAAATCAGCGAATGACTGCTCCCGCCTGGGTGAGGCGGGAGGGAGTGTCAGACTCTTGCTGACTAAAAACCACCCCGTTCCTTCTCCTGCACGTCGAGCCGGAGCCCCGGTTACCCGTTAGGTTCTCCGCGACTCCGAATCGGCATCGGCCCTATTGGGCCCCATCTGTGGTGGTCTGATGGCTCTTTGAGGCGCGCGCGGAACGCGACGCGCCGTACGCTCGGGTCTGTTTCTGGTCGGACGGGGAGCCACCCATGCTCGCCGACCGCAGGCCCGCGCTTATGGTGGCCGGAGATCGTCCCGCGATCCCCGAGCCCGGGTAAGGTTAAAACTATTTACAATCATTGATATGACCCGACATTTTGACGGGTATTAACGTAGTGCTCGTGGTCGACTGGTTAATGAGCACGCTTTTATCGTCTTTCAATGATCAATGATGTCGTGAGTTCTATTCCAGCTGAAAGATTCTTTTTTTTATTTTACTATGTAGTTTTTCTTACTATTTTTTTTTTGAAATATTAGATCAGGTTTTAAAGGAAGCAGATAAGTAGGTAAATAAAACAATACTATCTTTTATTACAATTAATTTATTTATTATACAAATAAGTGGTTTTGTATTCAATATTTATAATAATTAATTATCATACCACAGTTAAGTTCTTAAAGTTCTTTAAATAATAATTAATCAATATGCCAATAAACCTTATAGTCGATTTGGGAGGAGGCGGGACGCGTGAGGCAGCGAAGCGCTGCCTCCTCGCAACCCAGCCATCGCGAAGGACACACCGGGCGTCGGGGATCGCGAGACGATCTCCGGCCACCGTAAGCGCGGGCCTGCGGACGGCGAGCATGGGTGGCTCCCCGTCCGACCAGAAACAGACCCGAGCGTACGGCGCGTCGCGTTCCGCGCGCGCCTCAAAGAGCCATCAGACCACCACAGATGGGGCCCAATACGGCCGATGCCGATTCGGAGTCGCGGAGAACCTAACGGGTAACCGGGGCTCCGGCTCGACGTGCAGGAGAAGGAACGGGGTGGTTTTTAGTCAGTAAGAGTCTGACACTCCCTCCCGCCTCACCCAGGCGGGAGAAGTCATTCGATGATCTAGGGGTTCACATGGTGACCGAGCTAACGTTTCGCAAACACGTCACGGATCTATGTAGCAAATCTTTTAGACATTTAGGGTTTATATTGAGACAGGGTCATGATTTTAAAAATATAGCGGTACTTAAAATTCTATATAATGCATTGGTTAGAAGCCATCTTGAAAATTGTGCTATTATTTGGAATCCACATGAGGACAAATACATTAAGATGTTGGAAAAAATACAGAACAAGTTCACAAGATTTTTGTATTTGAAATTGTATGGGATTTATCCATTTTTCCCATTGATGTACCCAAGTTTATTCGTCCTGGGGACAGTTGGGTACAATACACTAGAGGTGCGGAGAGATGTGGCACTAGTTAAATATATCGCCAGGGTACTACGAGGATTGGTCCATCACCCGGAAGTGTTGGAGATGTTGGGATTGCGTGTGCCAGACGGATACGTAGGGGCTCGTCGACGCCCCACCCTGTTGGAAGTGCCAAGGGCTAGGACTAATCTTCTTAAATATGCTCCTATTTCGCGTGCTATTCGGATTATAAATAGTGTACCGGAGCATGATTTGTTCCACAACCTACCAAGGTTTATTGAAGCAGTACAAAGGCATATTGAATATCACCGTATTGAGTAATTGGGTCTGTAGGGTTATAATATGTACGTCATACTGAGAGTATGTAACTCTTATAAGTCTAATAATTAAGGTGAAATTTTTATTAATTAAGTTACGTGTTAGACTTAAATGTGTCAGGAAATGTGATATTGCATTGGAATAAACTGTAAGATGTCATATTGTAAGGTGTTATAATAAATAAATAAATAAATAAATAAATGATTTTCCCCCCTTAAAAAAAAAAAAAAAAAAAAAAAAAAATAGTCGATTTGGGAAATATCATGCGATAAAGTATATACTTTTAAAATTAACATAAGAAGATTTAGAAAAATAGGATAGAAAAAAAAGAAAAGATTAAAACATTGTTTCAAATTTTAAATATTTCTGTTTTGTTGTGAATTCTTGAAACAACTTGTGAATGCTGGAATCGATCCGGCGGCACTTTACTGGAGGTGATAACCATTACGCCAAACGCGCTATAAATGAGATCATCGAAATATTGTATACCATTCAGTAACATAAAAATACGATGAGAAAACACTATATTTATATGGGTATTGTATAGCTCGATTGCTCATTATTTGATTTCGATTTATTCAAAGTTTGTTATAAGTTATTTTTATCTTTACCCTCGTTTTTATTTAAACTTATTTACTAAATAATTACGTATACCGACACAAAAATGATATTTAAATACCAAGATGTGTGTGATAGACGAATGTTTCTATACATATCTATTAATATGAAATTATCCACACATGTATATTGTGTAGTCATACTAGTGTCGATGTGTAGCGCTGCGAACTAATTAAAGGTGTTTTGTGTACATTCTTTAAAACTTTAGACACGTATTTTTTTTTCTCACAAAATTAAATACTTTCAACGATATATTAATTTGAAATATCGTGTGACGTCACAGCGTGGCACATTTTGTAGCACGTTGTGACGTAACAACCCATTCCATCCCACTCCTAAACTTAGCGCCATTTTATCTAAGTATTGCCACTTAATACGAGAAAATAAAAACCACGTGTCTAATATTTTTTTATTATCTAACTGACGGACTAATTAGATTTTTAATTTTGATACCCTAGAAACTACCCAATTCATTAAATGCTTGCCAACTGACACAGAAGTTTCAGATTTTTGCGGACAACGATTTCATTATGATAACAACCTTTGCATGAGGCGATGATAACCGCGATGGCCAGGCAATTATGGCAGGTTAATGTACTATGTTTTTGTTCGTGAAATGCATTATGTTATACAATACGAGTCTCGAACGTGTGAATAAATCACATATTGTGTTACTGGGGTGAATGAGCCAGTATTGAACTGGTCTGTCGAGAGAAAAATGGTAATAAGCCCATGGAGGCATATACGTAGGTATAAACCTACTTATTAATACGACTTGATTGTTTCTTATCGTCAGAGAAAGTAGCAAGAAACTAGGAAGAAAGCTGAGAGATTTGCAAGCTTAATGATAGAGTATTAACGCATTTATTACTTACTGCTATAACGATAAAATGAATTGAATGGTAAAGAATTATAGCTTACTAGCTTCTACCCGCGGCTTCGCTCGCGTCACAAAAGGATAAAAAGTAGCCTATGTGACATTATACCAATACACACAGAGCCATCTATACCAATACTTTTGTTTTTCCTCGGGAATATCAAATTTTCCCGGGATAAAAAGTACCCTGTTATTTAATCTAGACTTATAACTTTACGTCTGCAAAAATTCAAAGCAATCGGTTTAGTAGCTACGGCGTGAAAGCGGAACCAACAAACTCACTTTCCAATTTATAATATTAGTAAGAATGAAGTTTCTATATGCTGTTTTTAATGTGCATATTTCACAGAAACTTGGTAGCAGGGCTCTCTGATAAACTAGAACCTTGCGATCTCCAAGCGTAGCTTTTATGATAAATCTACTTACGTTACGGGCCATCCATAATCCACCAGTGGACTGTCATAAGCTATGGTTTCATCTAATCATCACAACATCCCGCTTTTTGTCCCCGAAGGGGTTGGCAGAGATGCACATTACGGCACTTAATGCATCTGTGTAATACATTATAACATCCACTTTTGACCATTTATATTAGGGAGTGAGCCTAATACCATGTACCGGGCACGATTCCAGACTCCATGCTACTACTGAGGTTAAAAAAAAAAACTTAGTACTAATACTTTGCCCGACCCGGGAATCGAATCCGAGACCTCTTGCCGCCGCACTTGCAACCACTCGGCCAATGAGGCAGTCTATACCTCATTACTATATAAATCAGGTGTACCTAATTCTGTCTTCATTATATCCATAGATAAAAATCCATTGTAGCTCCTAATACAATTAGGTCCCTTACCGAGCATTAACCTAGATTAAATCTACTGAATTCACAATGTCACGCCTGCCTGGCTAAGTGCCTACACTCGTGCAGGCTACAATTAGTTAAATAGTTCTATCACACACGGTCTAGACTTGAGAACAAAGCTACCGACGTCATAATAGGATTTACGTGCACTGTCGGTGCGTGGAAATTATCAAGGCGTGTAGGAATTAAGCAGATGCTACCGTTCAGGTGTCAATTAGAAAATGACCAATAATTAATTTAAATATGGCTTTAACTCGTCGAGTACCGTCATTATAGACACAATAGGTTGCGGTCACCGGTGACCGCTTGGTGTTTGACAGTTTAATCACGTGAATCTTATACTCATATACTATTATATAAAGCGGAAGAGTTTGGTTTTTTGGTTTGTTTGTTTGTTTAAACGCGCTAATCTCCGTAACTACAAGTCTGATTTGAATAATTGTTTTTGTGTTAGATAGTGCATTTATCGAAGATGCCTATAGGCTATAAAACATCACGCTACGACCAATAGGAGCTGAGCAGAGCGTGTGAAACCGCGTGGAAGTAGCTAGTTATTCGAATAAAGTTTTACTAGTTTCAAGTCACACTCACGGCTCTTATTATTACTATTTTATTTTTTGGATCACCAACAAACATACATACATTGAATCCAAAGCTAAATATTCCTTACAATAAAAATAATACATAATCCATCTTCACTACATAGTATAAAACAAAGTCGCTATCCGCAGTCTGTCTGTCCCTATGTATGCTTAGATCTTTAAAACTACGCAACAGATTTTGATGCGGTTTTTTTAATAGATAGAGTGGTACACCCGTGCAAAGCCGGGGCGGGTACCTACCTAGTTAATTATATAGATGTCCATGGACTACACAATTTTGCGAGTAATATTAGAAATGATAAAACGAAATATTATTAGCATTAAATAATTAGAAGTTCTTCTTTCTTCCGTAATCGACAAGCATGCTTAAAAAGATTGTTACTGTGACTTTTGATGAAGCGAAAGAGGTAAGTATGTAAGAATATAACATAAACATAACATCACACCTTTTTATCCCCGAAGGGTTAGGCAGAGGTGCACATTTCGGCACTTAATGCCACTGTACAATGTAAGACCCACTTTTCACTATTTATGTTATGAGTCCAATGTAATAGGGGGTGAGCCTATTGCCATATACCCGGCACATTTCCAGACTCCGTGCTACTACTGAGATTTTTAAAAACCCACCTTGCCCGACCCGGGAATCGAACCCGAGACCCCTTGCCCGGCAGTCGCACTTGCGACCACTCGGGCAACAAGGCAGTCGTATATAGGTATACCTATAAGAATCGTAGCAATTGGCGTTCCATAGTCTCTGCCTACTCCCATAAGACACAGGCGTATTATGTATGGATGTTATGTATTAGAATTTAGTATGTCTCACAATAGTTTCAGCAACATCTGTATCGCAAACTCTCAAGGCAAGGCTTGCATAGAGCCAGCTCGATGGAATGAAGTAACCGTATCTGTGGTTTTCTTCAAACAAAAACGAAATAATATTGACTGGCCATTGTAAGCTGAGTACTACATAGTTTTACACCATAGAGTGCCGTTATTTCTCTCTATCGTAACCGAGCCAATAGCAAATTCAATCATTGTAATACAGGCTGAGGTTGTAGCTTTGCTAAGCACAGGAAAGTTCCAAGTAAAGATAACAATGAGATCCTGACTATAATAGAAAGAACCTAAGAATTACCCGATGTCTAGATAAGTATTAAAGTAAAATAGGAAAAATCATTAGGTTTTGATTGGAGTCCTCTTAATTATTATTTTTAATTCACCTTAGGTATTTTGAAATAAGCAAGGGTGGCGGGTGCAGATACATCATGCATGAGTTAATTGTGATATTTTATTCTCTCTCTTATAACATCATAACATAACATCAAGCCTTTTATCCCCGAAGGGGTAGGCAGAGGTGCACACAGAAGTAACACCCACTTTTCACTATTTATGTTATGAGTCCCATGTAATAGGGGGTGAGCCTATTGCCATATACCGGGCACATTTCCAGACTCCGTGCTACTACTGAGGATTTTTTAAAAACCCAGTAATACTTTGCCCGACCCGGGAATCGAACCCGAGACCCCTTGCCCGGCAGTCGCACTTGCGACTACTCGGCCAACGAGGCAGTCTCTTATAAGTAGGTACGATATAAAAATAGAAACGCTCAATTAACGTCTGATGATGCCTATATATAGTTAGATAGGTACTATAAAACAAAACAAAGAGTAATAATATTTTTATGGTAGGTGCCTAACGATCGTTCGATTTTCCGTTGTTTTTCTCTTTCCATTTTTCTGAGTGCTTTTGCACTTACGTTTTTAACAGTAATGGTAGCGATCAATCATAAAAGACATGTATGTAGATTTTTATCAGATATGATTAATTTCTTAAATACCTATATACGTTTTTATTTATTTAATTTATTTACGTATATTTAATGTAATTGACTTTGTTTATATTCTTATTTCCATTCGTTTGTGTAGAAGTAAAATAAACTCAGTAACTATAGATTTTCTATTACTACATAGGACTCATTTGGTTTTACATTTATTACCAGCTTCTATCAGCGGCTTCATCTGCATTTCCATGGAAAAAAGTAGCCGATGTGATATTTCAGACCATATATCAGTAACTAGCTACTTCCGCGCCGTTTCACACGTTCTGCACAGCTCCTATTAGTCGTAGCGTGATGTTTAATAACCCACAGTCATCCTCGATAAATACGCTATCCAACACAAGAAGAAGTATTCAAATCAGACTCGTAGTTCCGGAGATTAGCGCGTTTAAACAAAAAAACAAACTCTTCCGCTTTATGTACGCAATAGTCTAAGATATAAGATGTATCCCTGTTCTAAATTTAATATTTTTATTGTATGTCCGTCTGGTGGATTATTTTAAATCATTAGACAAGTATTTTTAATTTTCTTACAGAAACGAATACTTTCGACGATATATTGATTTGAAATGTCGCGTGACGTCACTTCTATGTGTACATTTTGTACGTAGAAATGACTAAGTATCATTTTATTATACAACAAAATAAAAAAAATACGTGTCTAATATTTTTTCATTACCTAACTTACGGACTAATTAGATTTTTAATTTTCACATCCAGTCATCATCCCAATTAAGTGACAAGTGTTCAATTGAAGTACTTAAGCTTTGGTGCTTGAAATTAGCATGTGTATCAGTAAGTACATCGTGTAGAGTTCTACATCTCTTCAATTCCACTGCATGCGGTCACTCTACTGTCTACCTCTTTCTCACTCTATTTCAGTGACAAGTCTGTGTAGAATAAATATATTTCATCAACTTACCAGGTATATCATGAGTTCTTGCTGTAGGGATGACCCTGTTAGCGAAGGTGTAAGCAGTCTTCGTGCCGAACAGGAAGTAAGGTTCCTCTAGCACGGAGAGGCAGGTCTCTTCTCCACTGACGAAGGCCAGCACCAACAGAAGGAACAACCACTTCATCTTCTAGGGAATTTAGAAAATATCGTTTTATTTTATTTATTTAAGGTTTATACAATTGCATAAGGAAGACTTAATGCTAACAGCATTCTCTGCCAGTCATCCTTAGGGTAGTGCAGAAATGTATGTGGTTGTATAATTTTATATGAAAATAAAAACGGCTACATACTTAACTCGCTTTAGTTCTGAATAACTGAAGAAAAGATAAACCCACAGATATATTAAAGAATTTAATATTTTTTAATATTTCTGTGGATAAACCTAATGCTTAATTTGTATCGTGTTCGTTACTTTTGAAACAAGTTTTGTAAGAAAAAAATGTTATTCACCGGGATAGAATGGGAATAGGTACCTACCTAACTTCCAAGCGAAGATGGGGTGGACTAAAGCTCTTTAAATTATATTTAAAACGTATGTAAACTAAGTATAAGCAAGAAACGTTAGAGGTAAATCCGGTAGCTAGGTCTCCTATATAACGCTGACCTCATAGGAGACAATATAGGTACTTTTTGGAAAAACGCCAGGTGTGGAGTACCTAGCCTATACCGTCTTTTAACTGGTGTTTGTATAATCAGGTGGACAAATGCTAATTAGCTAAGTATGTATGTAAGAACGGTACTTAGAGACATTCTCAATATTTAGCCTGTTCAAAAAGGCGTGAATTCACGTCCTTCAGGACTCCAGCTACTCTGCGTGTGGTGTATTAAGTATGGAGTACTAACTTATTAAACTAAGTAAGTACTTATTTACTTTCCTACTCAATCTTCAGCAATATCAATTATATTATTATCTGTAGTACGAGGTCTGATATTATACTAAAAACTATGGCGATACTCCCCCTTTAAACTGGCGATATATTAAAGATCTCGTTTTGTACGTGCATGTGTATTAAGGATATACGAAAAATTTTAATTATTTCATTGTATCTAGATGTCTAGGAACCGAGGTAGCTTTAAGATAAAATCAATCTGAAGTGAAGTTGTAGCAAGCCTTACGCCTTAGAATATTATATATTACTTAGTAGGAAATTTATATAGGGTTCCTATTAATATTGTATTATGTATTATTATGCTAATAAATTAAAATTACATTAAATATTCCACGTGGAAAGTTTACTTAGGCATGTAATAGATATGTAATTTGTAATTTAATGGGATATGCACAATAGTACCTACCTATCTACATAAGTACATCGCTTTGAATTGCAAATGAGTTTCATCTCATGATGTCAATCGTAGTATGAGAACTATGAGAAGACTCAGACGCAAGATCGTTATTTATATAAAAAACTTGCTCAACTAGTTATACTTAGATTGGTATCTACCTACAACCTATCTATTCTACGGATTATTATGATATGCCTACTATTATTACTATAAACAACTGGAAACGAATCTATTTGGTAATACCTACATATGTGAGAGTAGGTACACATGCACTCATATTTTTTTTAAGTTTCTATAGATGTAGTTCTAACTTCATATTTACCGGTTAGTTTTAGATCATCGGAAAATTATAAATATTTTAACTTTGATACTTTATTGATTCCTGACAAAATAATTTCAATCTTCAATGTAAATTAGTGTATCTCTACTTCTCTACCCACCCTTTATCTCAGTAAGTAGTAAAATCTACAACAAAAAAAATTGGACACGAACTCCAAACTCAAAGCAAACAAATAACAAGAGCAACAATGCGCGTGAACCTGCACTAATGTGGCACACTGGAACACTTCACAAAAAAGTATTTAACACAAAATAATTAAAACGGTACTACACTGATTACCTTTGCGCGGGAATATTCGGGAAACACTATGTTGTCTGTGGTTCGGTTACGCGGGAAACGCGGCGGCCCGCGGGCGCAATGGCGGAGGCACTGACTGGACTGGGCTTGGTATCCGAATAGCAGAGCGATTGCCTCGGTTGCCTCACAACTATAGGCCCTCGTGCGTTGTGTGCTTACTACCTCAGAATATTAGCACTCTGAATTATGTTGAAGTCACATCTAAGATTCCTACACAGTAATTTATTGAAACAATTGCTATTCAGACTATTTTGTCTTCCAGTGTCAGCCTGTTTATACAGCTGACTTAGCATGCTTGAGTATGCAATTGTTAAGTCATGTATGTTATGTGTGTGTGTTATTTAAACAGAAATAATTTATTTAGTACCTATTATCTACTCAATAAGTTTAGCTAATAAAGGTTTGTTAGGAAGTCCTACCTACCAGTCTCCCTATGCACTTATTATTTTTTCCCTTTAGGTCCTCTACGCACCGCTATCTACCTCTACATCCGAATTTCGATGTTCGTAACATGACTTAGGTATATAAAGTTATAAGGTATTCAAATTTTAGACCAATTCATTTTGATAAATAATTACAATTTTATCTTACCATTTTCAGCTAGATCATTCCCTGAATATAATCCCGTATCGATTAAGGAAGGGAGGGACTATACAAAGATAGTTTTTGTGTCACGCATTGTCCAGTAGCAACATGGATGACATCACGGTTTTGTTGAGAAAATAACATGTGAGGTAATTTAAAACGAAAGACTACTATGTCATGCACAATTTATTGAACTCCCTAGGTAAACTGTGAACATCACTCTGATAAAAGTTGAATTTACACGGGTAGATAACATTCAGTCAGACATTAGCGGAATCAGGGTTAGATTGTTTACAGTGATAGTGCGCCACAGGCTCTAAGGTCAGTGGAAAGTATATAGGTATTGTTGTTTTGTTTAAAAATTTTGGGTAGGAGATACTTAGTGACGATAAGTAATGTGCGGCTTCCTCGACGAAATTTTCTATATTTTTCTTAAATTATCATATTAATTTCGTCTGTTACTTTCAAAGGATAAATTTTGCTTCAGTCCCCAGTTTTCCGAGCCAATCCCAAGAACACCGTAAGAAAATGACATAAACCGTACGCCCTATTTTCCGGCCGTTTGTCTTATTATTTGATTATTCCGAGAGAATAATCGCATGGGAACATTTCTCTGCTACGCATCATTGTTTTTGCAGTGTCTATTCATCAGTGCATTGTAATCATTTGCTTCAATTTGTTCGTAGTTAAATGTAGAACCATCTCCTGTAGGTAGGTACGTATTCAGTAAACAGATATGTAAAAAAATCAACAGGTATTCTTTTGATTTTTAGTTTTTTTGATTTACTTTATCTACAGATTGTAATTGCTATCTAACTTTGAATAATAATTGATTTGTGACATTACCTATATTATTGCTACCAAACTAACAAGAATTCTGTGTATTAATATATTGATGACCTTTTTTTTAAAGGGGGAAAATCATCGAATGACTTCTCCCGCCCAAGTGAGGCGGGAGGGAGTGACAGACTCTTACTGAGTTGACTAAAAACCACACTGTTCCTACTCCTGCACGTCGAGTCGGAGCCCCGGCAACGCGTTAAGTCCTATGCCGCTCCGTATCGGCACCAGCCCGATTGGTATTGGGCCCCATCCGACATTGATGATCTTAGAGTACCTATAGACTAGTCAAAGTAGCAAAGTATATACCAGACAGTCGACAAATTTTGACTAATATTAATGAAGAATGTTCAAACATGCGTTTGCGTCGTTTTATGCAAGCATTAATCACCGGGTTTATTACAACTGTGTTTGTTGTGAAGGTGTAAATAATAACATGTGTACCTGGATGTCAGTCGTAAAACTATGTACCTACATATATTGTGTGCAGGGACCGAGATGTATTCGGGTTTCTTGGAAATGTTTATGTAATAAACCGTCCATGATCTTATTACATTCATGTATGCTCGAATATAGACGGGATAAATACCCATGTTGTATAGATATTCCTGATTCAGGATTAATCTAGGAAAAACAAGTGGTGATATAGAATTGTAATTTGCTCACCTAGACATTTTTGAAGCTTAGTCTACGTATGGAACTATAATAATATAATATGGAAAGAAAAAATAATGTCAACTTCTGAACTCCACACAATACAAGCTTAACATAGCAAAAAAGTCCAGTTAGAAAAGAACAAACATAGTAATCACAATACAAACCACAATCAACATCGGTCAGTGGCCCGTCTGTGACGAAAGACGCGAAGTATTAAAACTTTTGGCATATACTTTTGGCCTACTTGTATAAAGCTTGGAGCCCGAAGCCCGTAGAAAGTGATGGCGGCAAGCTTGCCTCTACATACTTAAGCCCAAGATAAGCGTTATGAAATGCTCTGATAAGGGGAATACTTTTCTCATTAAGGAATGCAAGATGCTGTGTACATAATAATAGTTTCATATTTTTAGATTTGAGAGCTAAGTAGATGGGTGCATTATTTGTTTTGATTTTATTTATATCTTTTCTATTTACCTCTATAATCTGTAAGAAAACATTGTTAGAATGAGTACCTACAGTAGCAATGTGGATAGATAATCATAGACGGGAAGACATAAACTACTGTTAAGTAGGTAGGTACCTACAAGTACAAACTACTTTAATTTCGAGAAAAGTTGTTGATGAAGTAAACCATGTGAAAAAAATGTTGCTGTATCAGTTGATTTATCAAGCCCAACTTACCAGCTTTTGAGGTTGTCTTTCAAGTATAACGGTATGTTCAGAGAGATGACTTTCGTATATTATTACCAACCACACACCACAAATTGTAACAGGTAATCTATATGTATTTGTTTTTGCAAATTGTCTTATAAACTATAAAATAATGTGCAAAAACACATTTGCGTGACTTTAGGGCCATGCTGCTAGTAAACCTGCATTACCATTCAACTTTACAGTCGGATAAAATAATATTAGGATTCTTTTGAATTAATTAATTTTCGATGCACTTAGGTACAATTTTTAGGTGCAGTTAGCCGATTTGAAATTCATAATTAAGTACCTACTTATTTATTTACACCTCTATTTTCCTCATCAGCAAATTAGCTTTCATAATATTTCTATGGCTTGAAATAAAAACAATCCATTAGGTAGGTACCAATACGTGAGATAACTCAACAACAACAGTAGGTACAAAGAATCTGTCTAAAAGCAAACATTTCCGGCAACTGCAATCTGTAGATGACAAAAATATCTACAAGTGGCGAGACAATTTAATGTCAATTAATCGAAACACGTTCGTATCGCATACCTCCGCGTTTAACCATTATTGTAACAGTTACTACCTACGTCTTCGTATAGGTAGGTACAGTACCTGGCCATAAATATTGCACATCGACATTTTGGAAACACACCATCAACCAAGTCGCCGTGTTTATTGCAGATTGCTAAAACCACCCGCTAAAACTAATCGGGCACTGTTGTAGTCTGTCATTGAGAAAGAAAAAAATTATATTTGATAGCCTACGTTTGACCACTATCTCACCTGGTGGTAATCTACGATGCGGTCGAAGCATCTCGTCCCATGCCCATAACCAATCAAATATTGTGTAATATCACACAAAATTCAAAATAGAGTCTCTAAAAGTCGATCTGCAGTACTTATTGCCGGGTACTGTACTATACTGATACAGCTAGTTTGTAGTTGAACACACCTATACGCAGTCCCGCAGTCGGTGCCTGCGGCGTGACCTCAATTTTCATGTGCGGTGACCCGTCAGCCGTCCATAAATGCCACCTCATCTGTTACGGAGTACACGAGATGTCGTGTTGTTGCAGCTAATTAAAAATGTTAGGTTTTAAATAGAATGAGTAAGGATGGACCTTTTTAAAATAAGTAGGTAGAGGAATCTACCTCTATAGGAAAAAAAAAGACTATTCTTTTTTTGTATGGTATATGGTATATTGAAAATGGGTGCAGTGTGATCAATACGTATTTATTAGAAATAAAGCAAGAAAAACTATTTATTACGCCACGACACACACGTAGAAATAGGAGTTATCGTGTTTAAGTGTAACTAAGAATTGAGTAGCGTTTGAATATTTGGACGTAAAACTTTTCATCTATTAATACTGTAATACATAGGTATGCGTTTGGTTTGGTATTTAAAGCATTTATCGATTGGGAAATTGGAAGAAATCATTATAAGAGATCATACCTTTAGGAACCAATTTGTCTAATAACATGTGTTGTATATGCATTTTCATTAAATTCATAACAGAAAATTTCAGTAGGTACGTATTTCGGTGAGGTACAGTATAGCTAAATACTCGTATAATTATTCTATCGTTATTTTTTAAATACATATTTAATTTCTTTATATATAAAATTGTTAGTTCATTTCTATATAACTATAAAAACAACGAATTCTTCTTGCAAAATTGCAATATGAATATTGCTAACAACTTTAAAACTTCGACTTATTCGCGCCATTTCTGTTAGTCTATGGATTTTCAGGTGTCATTCGACGTATTGATCGTTTTAATGGAAGTACTTCTGAAACATTATTTTATAAACAAAATAATTAATTTGAGAAACATGATTAGTTAAATATATTAATATAAATGTCAAAATAATATTGAAAATGAATTAAAATTGATGTTTCTTTTTAAAAATCTATTTTACTTTTAAACAAAAATTTTTCGGTACTAACTAAACGCAACTTCTTGAGTTGCGAGTGAAAGTAAAAAAAATATTCTCTATGCTCATTCCCTAATGGCGTGTCTTCCTGTTACACACGTTATATCGTTAAAATGGCCAAGAAAAAAGGAGACGAGAAAGTGAACCCGCAACCTCAAAGTGATAATGAGGAGCCAAATTTTGACGAGGAGCCCGACTTCGACGATCCAGAGGGTTATATTGACGATATTCCCGACGAAGGTGGGCATTTCATCAGTGACAAGTTTGACCGGCCATATGCGTCACCTACGCATTTTACAACTTTTCATTCATGTTATTGCTATTTTTAAAGTAATCGTCAAGTTCAGTGTGTGTTAGAGAGTGTAACTTATTAACAATATGAAGTTTAACAGTGAGTTTTTCAGTGTCATTATAGTTATAAAAACCTAACCTAACTTTGACGTTGCAGAGTTGTTGGCCGACCTTTTAGAGCAGAAACCGAAGGAATCAGACAGTTATGAGAACGTGGTCGTCATCGACGGGTGCCCGCAGGTCGGACCCGAGCGACTGGAAAAGCTCCAGAGTGTCATAAACAAAATATTTAGTAAATTCGGGAAGATCGTCAACGAGTATTATCCGACTTCTGAGAATGGAACCACTACTGGTTACATTTTCCTGGAGTACAGCAACCCTCAGAATGCCGCTGAAGCTGTGAAGGCAACAAATAATTGTAAATTAGATAAGCAGCACACATTCTTGGTGAATTTGTTCACCGATTTTAAGAAGTAAGTACCTACTCAAAGTTCTTATTTTATCAAAAACTTTTGGTGCTGATTATTCAAGGTTATTATGTAAGTTCATTGAGCTCTTGGTTGTGGAAATTCTCCATAACTCATTGTAATGTATCATGTTTTCCTGTTTTCTGCACAAATTATAATTCCACATCACCCAACATCCTATTTATAAGGTTGGCGTACTTATTCTTCAGAAATACTATTATACATGTTTAAACTGTCAAACACCAAGCGGTCACCGGTGACCGCAACCTATTGTTCTATAATTGTGTCTATAATGACGGTACTTGACGAGTTAATTAAGTTTGGCCACAGAATACAATCATATATAAAGCTAAACATAAAGTTTCTATGCCTAAATGGAAAAGAAATAGCCATTCATATCTTATTCACATACAAATATGCACCGTTATAGTTAACAACAAACAAAAAATATTGATAGAATTACAAAGTACTATATTTCTTTACTAACAATAATTTTCTTTCATCAGATATTCAGATATCCCTAAAGAATGGGAGCCACCAGCACCTCAACCATTCAAGGTCCAATCAGACCTGCAATGGTACCTGATGGATCCTGATGCATATGACCAGTTCCTGGTTGGCATCGGTACTGGAGTGGCGCTCCAAGTGTGGCAGAATGCACTGCCAGAACCAACTTTAATGCAGGAGAGACCTGTAAGTAATGTTTAAGTTTTGTTTTTGTTATAGTGAAAAGATATTTAGGCCTGTAACCAATGGAATGCAGAACAAGGGATTAAAGTAGTTTTGTCAGTTAGTTTTAGCATGTGTGTAAGTTGCAAAAGATAGCTGGAATGAAGAAAGAACGATGACGAAGAAGCGACCGTGGTTTAATAGGTCCTGTAAAACTGCTAGACAACTCAAGCAAGTCGCGTACAGGGCTTGGACCACGGCTCGTAACAATCGCGATCCCGATCTTTCTGATGTGAAACGCGAACTTAATGCTGCCTCGAGGTCCACGAAAAGGAAAATTGCCAGAGCAAAATTCGATTTCATCAGCAGAATTGGCGAGAAGCTAATAGGCTATCCCTCTGGGAGTCGTGCTTTCTGGTCACTTGCCAAAGCTGCCGAGGGTAACTTCTGTCAGTCGTCCTTACCACCACTGCAAAATACCGATGGCAACCTGGCCCACAGTGCAAAGGAGAAAGCCGATCTGTTAGGCACTCTTTTTGCCTCTAACTCGACTTTGAACGTCGACGAAAGCACCATACCACCTACCATCCCGCATTGCGGCCACTTTATGGCGGAGGTTCGCTTCTCACAAAGAGACATTCGGCGGGAGTTGCTAAGTCTTGATGTTCATAAGTCGAGCGGGCCCGACGGCATACCGGCAGTGGTTCTAAAGCAGTGTGCTCCTGAATTGTGCCCTGTTCTAACGCGTCTTTTCGCTTTTTCTTACCACACTAGGCAAGTACCGTCTTCGTGGAAGACCGCCTACGTGCATCCGGTGCCCAAAAAGGGCGATAGAACAGACCCGACGAATTACAGGCCTATCGCTATTACCTCCCTTCTTTCCAAGGTGATGGAGCGAGTAATCAATACCAAGCTCCTTCGATACCTAGAGGAGCACGACCTGCTCAGCGACCGTCAATACGGTTTTCGCCACGGTCGCTCGACTGGTGATCTTCTAGTGTATCTCACACATCGCTGGGCCTCGGCCATTGAAAGTCAAGGTGAGGCATTGGCAGTTAGCCTAGATATAGCGAAGGCGTTCGATAGGGTCTGGCACCGGAGTCTTCTGACGAAGTTGCCATCATACGGACTGCCCGAGGAATTGTGCAAATGGATTGGTAGCTTTTTGTCCGGCCGACGCATAAGAGCCGTCGTAGACGGTAGTTACTCTGAAAGCATGGACATAAACGCTGGCGTCCCACAAGGCTCCGTACTTTCTCCGATGCTGTTTCTGCTGCATATCAATGATTTGCTGTCTGTTGAGGGTATTCATTGTTATGCTGATGATAGCACCGGGGACGCATTTTACACGGGCCGTGCAAACATCCCTCGTTCCGTTGTGGAAGAAAACCGCGTAAAACTTGTGTCTCAAATCGAGAGGACCTTATGTCGAGTCTCCGATTGGGGTCGGGACCATATGGTCCGGTTCAACCCCTCCAAGACACAAGTTTGTGCGTTTACCGCTAAACCCCATTTGTTCCGTAGTCACTTAGAAGATAAGGCCAAGCTGGCATCTAAAAAACTCGGTGTACTAAACAGAGCGAAGCGGTACTTCACGCCGGGACAAAGACTGCTTTTATATAAATCGCAAGTTCGCCCCCATATGGAGTACTGCTCTTATCTCTGGGCAGGAGCGCCAGCATACAGCTTGGACCTTTTGACGCGGTCCAAAGGAGAGCTGTCAGACTTGTTGATGATCCTATACTTACGAGCGGTATCGAGCACTTAAGACCTTAGACAGGAGAGATTTTGCCTCCTTGTGCGTGTTCTACCGCTTGTATAATGATGGTTTTGTTCTGCGGAATTATTTGATACGATGCCCACGGCCACTTTTTATCATCGCACCGCTCGCCATCGACAGGGGGTTCACGCTCACTCATTGGAGCCAAAATGGTCCCGTACAGTTCGGTTTCAGAGGAATTTTCTCCCACGGACCCTCCGATTGTGGAATGAGCTCCCTGCCGTGGTTTTCCCAGTGGGCTACAACATGAGGTTCTTCAAGAGGGCGGTGAATAGGTTTTTTAAGGGTCGGCAAGACGCATGTAATGCCCCAAGTGTTGCAGGCCACGGTAACCGCTTACCATCAGGTGGGCCGTGTGCTTTTTTGTCACCGTCGTGGTATAAAAAAAAAAAAAAAAATGAAGAATTGTTTGTTTTGTAAGATACTTTGATATCTTGGAATGTAAGTGACATTCATCACTTTCAAAAACAATAAGTCTGTTATCAATAATTTATTATGGATTTTTCCAATATAATTGGTGTTGTTCATGATAATATGTTTTGGATTTACATTTATAAGTGCTTTACCCAAACTTTTTTGTTTCTCAGAACTGGACGGAGACTTACGCCGTGTGGTCGCCATTGGGAACGTACTTAGCGACGTTCCATTGGAAGGGTGTGGCCCTATGGGCTGGCCCTAAGTTCTCCCAGTTCCAGAAGTTCTTCCACCCTGAAGCTCGGTTCATCTCCTTCTCTCCGTGTGAAAACTATATTGTTACTTTCTCACCGACTGGTGACAGGGGTGAAGACAAGAAACTCATTATCTGGGATATTAGGTAATATCTCAATTATATAAAATCACACTTAATAATCGTTTTTTTAGAAGTATGAACCTGTTTGGTCCCAAACAAAAGACGGGACCAAACAGGTTTATAAGCTTATTATTTTATTTATAACTGGTTTAACCTTTTTAGGATCATAATAACTTTTAATTTATCATCAAACCAAATTATTGTTTATTTCTATGTTATTTTGTTCTTAATTTACGAATAGTAAACAAAAATACACAATACACATGTTTTAGGTTCAAAATCCTAGCTAGACAGTTCAATGAATTGCTCCAACTCACGCAAACTGGTTTGTTATGTATTCCACGCGCGAACCTCGTCTAAGACAGAATACCAACGTATACAAAAACTTGTGTTAGAGAGTGTCCTCCTTTTGATGTGGTTTGAATCTAGTGTCTAATCTATTTTTAGTGCATCAATAGAAAGACTACAGACTAGCTTTATGAATAGAATAAGATAGTCAAGGTTCATTGTTGAGGTAATCAAAAGTTACATCAACAAAGTATTTTTCCAAAGAATAATATCAACATTTATTTTTCTTGTTTCATAAGATGGTAGGAACAGACGCAGAACGCATAGACTTTAGAATACATTCAACACATTTATATGCAATTTCTTAAACTACACCTCTTGTGGTAATTACTCGTGTAGTTATAATATTTATCTTTTCCATAGAACGGGTCTAGAAAAGCGTAGTTTCCCGCCGCCGGATGAGTATGTCACCTGGCCCGTGTTCCGTTGGAGCAAGGACGACAAATATTTCGCCAGGCTCGGCCAGGATATGCTCTCTGTGTACGAGACGCCTAGCTTCGGTCTGCTCGACAAGAAGTCTATCAAAATACCAGGAATCAGGTAAGAATCGCCGTTTTAATTAAAAAAAAATTTACAAACAACAATAAAAATTTTTTTATTGTTGTGTTTGTATAAAATTGAAGTTAGTGTGTCAATGGTGTTTGTGTTTACATAAACCTATTTTATGTAGGTTGCAAAATAAATGCATGCCAAACAGGAAACAATTGTGTTACTTTCAAATATGAACAGTATAATGCAAGCATGAATCATGCTGATGTAACTTTTATGTTTGATATTTTTCATCCACAGAGATTTCAGTTGGTCACCCACTGACAACACTGTAGCGTATTGGGTAGCGGAAGACAAAGATGTACCAGCTAGGGTAACACTTCTAGAACTCCCCAACCGTACTGAAGTGCGCTCCAAGAACTTGTTCTCTGTAGCTGACTGCAAGATCCACTGGCAGAAGAGCGGAGACTACCTCTGTGTGAAAGTAGACCGTTACTCTAAAGTTAAGAAAGACAAAAATGAAATCAAGTACTCAGGAATGTATTACAACTTTGAAATATTCCACATGAGGGAAAAGGAGATCCCGGTAGACTCGGTAGAAATTAAGGAACCAATTCAAGCATTCGCCTGGGAACCAGTTGGTTCCAAGTTTGCTATTATCCATGGTGATCCTGCTAACATCTGCATTAGTTTCTATCAAGTGAATACTGGTCAGGCACCGACTTTGTTGAAAAAGTTTGAGAGGCAGCCCTTCAACCACTTGTTCTGGTCTCCGTCTGGACAGTTCATTGTTCTTGCTAACCTTGGACTCAGTGGAGGTGCCCTGGAGTTCTTAGACACTAATGATTTCACTATCATGAATGTCTCAGACCATTACCAGGTTAGTAAAAATATTTCTTAATGTAAATTAACTACATAATGTTATTTAGACAAAAATTATAGGTAATCAAAAATGATTAAACTAAAATTCTTTTTCCTCAGATGTCTGGCATTGAATGGGACCCGACTGGTCGCTTCGTAGTGACTGGTGTGTCATCCCTCAAGAGCAAGATCGACACTGGTTACTACATCTGGTCCTTCCAGGGTAAAATATTGAGAAGGTTAGTAGTTATTGATTTCTTATCACTAAAGCTTTCGTTAAAAATATTGTAATCATGAATAAATATGGTCCCAATGATAAAGCTTATCTGTAAGTGCAATATTAGAGATTTAGTTAGTATTCGTAATTGTGGCGCAATAATGCCATGGTATGATAGACCAATCAGTACCCATTGAGTCACGAGAATCAGAAATTTTATTGATTATTATTTGTACAACTTATTGTCTTATTATTTAGAAAAGTGACATGTTGCTTAACATCTCTGTGGCGAAAAACTGACAGCCATTTAGTTTAACTTTGGATTATGTCAAGAGTCAATCTTTACCGAAATGATCACTATTATAATAATTTCTTGTTACTTTCTAATGCAGTACCAAAATTCGTATTTTCAGAGTAATGAAAGAGGGCTTCGCGCAGTTCAACTGGCGGCCCAGGCCTCCGACGTTGCTCTCGGAGAAACAGCAGAAGGACATTAAGAAGAATCTTAAGAAATATTACTCACAGTTTGAGTCTAAGGACCGTATGCGCAGTAGCAAAGCTAGCAAGGTAAAGCCCACAAGAAATTTCATACTTCTAGTGATTTTGAGTGTAGTTGTTGAATTTGACTTTGACCTTGACTTTTTAATGTCCTGGACCCATATCAGACCCTGAATTAAATATTTTTTTACTGATTTTTGGAATTGCCGCAAGGTTTCAATTGTCAAAATTTAATAAATTGTTAAATTTTGAGAACTTGTTAATTTATGATGGGAAGATTTCATAAATATTTATATATTACATAACATAACATCACGCCTTTTATCCCCGAAGGGGTAGGCAGAGGTGCACATTCTACCACAGTACAATGTAACACCCACTTTTCACTAGTTGTTATGAGTCCCATGTAATAGGGGGTGAGCCAATTGCCATATACTGGGCACATTTCCAGACTCCGTGCTACTACTGAGAATTTTAAAAAACCCAGTAATACTTTGCCCGACCCGGGAATCGAACCCGAGACCCCTTGCCCGGCAGTCGCACTTGCGACTACTCGGCCAACGAGGCAGTCATCAAGGCAGTCGGCATATTTATATATTGTTTCGTGTTATAGGAATTGGTGGCTAAGCGTACTGAGCAGATGAAGAAACACGTGGAGTACCGCGAAGCCAAGGTGCAGGAGTGGAACGAGCAGAAGCCACGCAGGCTTGAGCTCAGGAATTGTACGTATACTTTCATAAAAACATCGTTTATTAGGGTGGTAGAAATCACCATTGAAAATAGGACTGTTTATATTGATGTGCAATTTATTACACATGCATATCATACTAACTTATTTGTATCTTCCGCAGACGTTGATACAGACGGTATCGACGCGGACTCGACGGCGACGACGGTGGAAGAAGTAGTAGAATTTTTCGTGAAAGAAGAACAAACGGTCATCGAGTAGTCACCATTCCGCTCAAACGTTAGAGGTCGGCGTACCTACACCGGCCTCAGATATACTCCGAAGACGGATTATATTACATTTTTAATAAACAGACCACATAATATACAGTTTTTTTATACCTTCATCCCGCTAAAGTCACAAAGGCATTTTATACGCGATAATTACATTATGTTCAGTGTAAGATTTCGGTTGATAAATTATACAATAGGTAATGTTTATAGAAATCATATTAAATTGATATGTTTCAAATGGAAAACGGCCTTTTAATACCTGTTTGTATTTAATTTTTGTTACATTTTATTATTTATAAGATGATGGTATGAAATAAACAATGATAAACATCTGACAAGGGCGAATTATTTATGAATACTGCCTGAATGAAGAGTTTTGGAGGGAGAAAGTTTGACTTTAATATGATAAGCGTAAGAAAAAAGACAAACGGTAAAACAATATTGCATCTCTAATTTAACTAACATACTACCTATTTGCCGTAATATTCTAGTTCGTATAGGATAGCTTATTTTTTAACGTCATCGAATAGTGTCAGACTTACTGACTGAAATCCACCGCGCTCCTACTCTTGCCCTTCGAGCCCGAGCCCCGGCAACTTTTTAAGTCCTCCGCGCCGGCTATAGGATTTTTTTTTTTAAGGGGGGAAAATCATCGAATGACTGCTCCCGCCTGGGTGAGGCGGGAGGGAGTGTCAGACTCTTACTGATAGGAGACGCCTGATGGTAAGCGGTTGCCGTAACCTGAATAAACTTGCATTTCAATATATGCGTTGCCGATCATGTAGGATTCTTGTTACGGTGCAATCAAATGGATTCACCCGGTACTTTCGCTCGCTAGACGAACTGCTGCAACTTAGTAGCTAGGTTATTGGCACTTATCAGGTCGTGCACCTCCAAGTTGCATAATTATAGCAGATAAGCTTTATTCGTAACATTCAAAGTCAGAATGGGTCACCGACTGCTGCGAAAATGCTATTGTGGGGCAAGGTTATAAAATAACATTTAACAAATGTTTGATAATCAAATCTGACACTTGAGTGTTCTGCAACGAGGCACCAAATAAAATACTCTCGTTGCAGATGTGAGGTGTACCATGTAGCGAATTATTAAAGTGAAACCTCGAAGGCTGTATTTGATTTATATTCATTCTGAATTATTCACAAACCGTCAAAAAATTGCGGTGAAATGTTTGCAAATTAAATAAAAGTAATGATGTGGGAATCAAAGAATTGACGAATTGTACCTAGTTATTTACAATGGATAAATTAATTTCATTTACACTAACGTTAAAACATGGTTAACGTCAGTATAAAAAAATTTAATGTTGTGACACGGAGAGTTCGCTACTTGTCAATAGATGGCGCTGGAAGTCTTTTTTATCGTACCACGAAACCCTTCGTGTGCGAGTATATAGTTACTAATTATTACATTTTGGTACACGTAATACCATGATTTTTAACTCGCCGAAAGGGTAGGCAGAGAGAAGAGACACGAACCAAATGAAGAGACACAAACCTAGGTAGGTAGGATTTAACGACACACGTTGAAAACACGGTCGTGTTTACCTACCTTACACCAGCAGCCGTTATGTTAATCTTTCTATTTAATAGGAGTGAGTCTATTGGTATTTTCAACATTTCTCTATTGACCATGTACCTAGTACTCCGTTAGTAGGTAGTCCTTAGCGCTACAAATGGAAGAGAAAATACCTACACTACCGCAGTAAGTAGATAGTTAGCTAGTGGGCTCTACAAATGCGGGCATTGAATAGTTGCGTTTCAACTCGCGATGTAGTTATACCTGGTGTCTACACACGTAGACACCAGGAACAAATTGATACCTACACAGGTATCAATTTGTTCCTACAATACTTACGTACTACCTAGGTACCTATATTTAGGTATAGGTACCTACCAAGTACAATAACATTTAAATCGGATAAGAGTCTATATCGCGATCGGTTTAAACCCATAGAAATATTAAAATATATCTATGGCTTGATCCACGAACTCCGCTATAGGAGGCCATACATGCTAGGTTATGGTTATAACTGTCAATGTCAAAGTCAAAGTCAAAGCATTTATTTCAATTAGACCATAGTTTGGTACTTTTGAAACGTCAACAAATACAAAATAAATAATAGTCTGTCAGTCAGTATCTCATTCCAAAACGTAGATTCGAATGGAGAAGAACGAGCAAGAAACTCCATTCGTTGCTCTTTTTAAAAAAAGTTTGTTCTACAATGTCTCTGATACATATTTCAATACTGTACGCATATGTAAGAACAATGCAAAGACACGCTTGACGCATTATACTAATAACTTACTAAAATAAAAAAAATAAAAATATCTTAAGTCTAACATGGTGCTCACATATGCATACTGACAATCAATAGAAATAGTGCTTCTATACAAGAAAAAGAAAACTCTTTGTTTCAATACAGAAAGAAATGCTCGATGCCATATGGAAACTAGATTGTCTACATTAGAATTAAAGTATTAAATTATGTATTATATTACCTACTATTGGAATTTAACTACTGACTACATTTGAGTATTGTCCAGTGGAGCCGAACCAACATGCTGCCAAGCATTCTTATCTTCAAGATAATCTGTCAGTGTGTTGTAAGCTTGATTACATAATTCGCGCTGTGCATGCAAAACCGACAAATATAACCGAGCACCGATGCACCGGTAACTGTAGGTACAGTTTGTCGCGGAGAACCTAACGGGTAACCGGGGCTCCGACTCGACGTGCAGGAGAAGGAACGGGGTGGTTTTTAGTCAGTAAGAGTCTGACAATCCCTCCCGACTCGCCCAGGCGGGAGCAGTCATTCGATGATTTTCCCCCCTTAAAAAAAAAACTGTACAGTTTAATCACATACACGCTAGGACTTGCCTGTCGGTTATGCATGCACGGCTAAAACCATCATGCAAAACCTACCGTGTATGACCTCCTTTACAAACATGGCAAATTACACACACGTCATACTCGTAGATCACATGAAAAGTTGTTTTGTGCGGGAATCGAACCCGCAAAACGTTGCATTGCAGCCGGGTGCCCAGTAAGCAATAAACTGTAAAACGTTTTGGTTTTGAAATATTTTCAGTTGTTTCTGCATTCTAATGTTCGGCGTGTTGCGGTGGTGTAGTCGTCTGTTGGACTTCTAATACAACGGTATAATTTAGTCTACCTAGGCACACGTTTGACACAGTCACACAGGTATATGATTCATACTGTATCCACTCTTACAAATTGTTGAAGGGGATGGTATTAACTATTAGGTAGGTAGGTATAGTTCGTTCCCGAGCTGTACCTACCAGTACCCACCTAATCATAAGTACCAAATGAAATAGGCCGCCAAACCTCCCCAAACAACCAACAAGCATGGAAATCTGTGCAAAACGAAAAACTAAAAAACTTTCCTATCACAAAACAACGTAGGTATGTCAACATCCACATCAGGTCAAATGGATTATCGTAGATGCTCGGTTTGCATCGCCATAGTATTGTGTACGCAAAAACTGGCCCATTTCTACGGCCCGGTCAACGAAGCCAACAAAACTAGTTTATTTTTATACCCCACGTCGAAGATAAGCGCCTTCTGAATCGTCAACTGATATAGGTCGAAGCCTCATGACCTAATCACCTCGAAAAACGTTTAATTGCGTCTTCTTACCAAAAAAGACGATCTATCTTTTCTCCTAAGAAAGTAATTAGGACTGTCGCTTTTTTTTTGGTAAGTACCAATTTATGGTGGGTAGTAGATTTATATGTAGCTTTACTGCTACATAGATATTTATTAAATTTTATTATAAATTTTCAGAGAACCGTACCGTACCGTATATAAAACGTAGCCTCAATATTTTGCTGGGCATAGCTAAGTAGGTACATTTTTTTGAGGGGGAAAATCGTCGAATGACTTGTCCCGCCTGGTGAGGCGGGAGGGAGTGTCAGACTCTTACTGACTTAAAACCACCCCGTTCCTAGTCCTGCACTTCGAGCCGGAGCCCCGGTAACCCGTTAAGTTATCTGCGGCTCCGAATGTGCATCAGCCCTATTGGGCCCCATCCGTCAGTGGTGGTCTGATGGCTCTTTGAGGCGCGCGCGGAACGCGACGCGCCGTACTCTCGGGTTTGGTTGTGGTCGGGCGGCGAGCCACCCATGCTCGCCTTCCGCAGGCCCGCGCTTACGGTGGCCGGTGATCGTCCCGCGATCTCCGACGCCCGGAGCCCGGAGTGTCCTTCGCGATGGCTGGGTTGCGAGGAGGCAGCACTTCGCTGGCTCACGCGCCCCACCTCCTCCTTAGCTAGCATGACTGCTTCGCAAAAGGAGGAGACGGCATCCCATTCCCCCTCGTACTGCATCATGACCCGAGGTGCATTTTCAGACTTTTTAGACGTTTTGTTCCTGAAGTTTTAGAAAATCCCATTAGACCTATTTTTTGATGTTGATGGCAAAACAGTAAATGAATGGCTCAAGGTAGAATGGGAACGAAAGTGAAAAAACACCCCGCGTCAACTCATCTATTCCTGAGACACAGCATTTATGCCTAGGCTCATCCGCAACTCCATACGATATTTACATGAATCGAACTTAAGGTCTTTAGCAAGTGTTGTTATTTGTTGAGGTTCGACCATCCGACCACTCGATTACATCTGATTAGGAAAATGATCTACTCGAGAAGATTGGAGAAGTTAAAGAACTGAAAGATTTACGACTGTTCGACAGCCGCAGAAAAACCAAAACAGAGGTTTAATTTACAAGTGATAACTGAAAACAGCATTAAGTGAAATGTAAAATATTTAGATTGAAGCCATTGAACGATTTATTTTAAAACTGAATCAGGTTAATGACATCCACATCTTAGAGCTCTATCATCTTAAGAATATTCAATATTCATATTTGTTTACATACCGATTATAACTAATACTAACAAATCAAGTCAATGAACATTGTTTACGTTTATACATTTCCAAGAAGATGCACTAAGATTCAGTGTTTCTATCTGTAAAAGTAAAGAGACCAGATTTATTATCTTTTTATTTAATTAAAAAAATTAAGTAAATATTTATAAAAGTTTAATTAAGTATGTGAGATCGGGTATAATGTAAGAACGTTGTGAAAGATCACGAGTTCCTTTGATTAAACCTGTCGCTGTTACCTTAAGATCTTACAAGGGATTGTAAAGATTTTCTCGCTTTTAGAACAAACCCCCGGGCGTCCAGTGCACTTAAATACAAAAATATATTTTCCAGCTAAAGCGTAAAAAAGCTTAAATTCTGTTGGAAAAACATTCGTTGTAGCTAACATGAGAGCGCATGAGCGTGGTCGCGACGACGACGCGTCCATTCAGAAGCGCCGCCCTTCAGTTCGACTCAAATTTTCTTCTGAACGCACGCTCGGGGACAATTTCCCGCGCTTTTCGAAATTCGAACTAATTTGAATTTTAATCGTCAAGTTCGCGCGCCTTAGTGGCCAGTAACGAGTGTTAAAGTGTCATACGTGTAAAAAGTTTATATTTTGACAAGTTTTTAAGTTTTATTAAGTGTTGTTTTCAGTAATATTAAAGTTTTATTTTTTGTTTGGGGCTTTCTGTTGTTTCGCTCGTCTTTTATTCATTGGTAAGTACTTGTTGTAAGTTTCTTATTATGTAAAAGTAATTTAATTTTTCAATTCATTAAAATACTAGAGGGGTGGGTGTTTTAAGCCCTCCAATTAAGCCATTATTTTTTAATACCAGTATGAGTTTAAATTATATGAAGAAATAATTTTTACGACAACAGCTTAAAAATAGTCTAAAGTATGACTATAGTAAAAGGAAGCACTCATTCTGTCCCTCATTTGTCCAGTATAATGACACGTATATTTGTTTCACATGTGAACATGTCCCACCTATCTAAAAGCAGCGACAAGATGTCAAATCTGTCACAAATATTTTAGACAGGCACTAAAAATATTAACGTAGGTAGGATCAAAGATTTTTATTTCTGGATTTTGTACAGAATTTTATTTTCGTTTTTCATGTTAGTAATACTAACAGTGGTGGGCAGATAACTCAGCTGATAAAAACCAATCTAGTTTGTGAAATAAAAACGAGGTTTTATGTGTTTTGTGTACATTCATGTTGATCTACGTGAGTACTAATTTAATTAAAGAAAGTTATTGAAAAAAAAACACTTAACTGAGAAGATTTTTTAAGAAGGAGAAATGGCGTTTTTACTTTTTTGTACAATTATTGTTTCTGACGACTATTTATACTTTGATTTTAAAAGCTAAATATACTTAATAAACCGTAAAAAATATAATAAAGTATAAACAAAATTGTAAGAAGAAATCGAATATCATGATGATTTTTATATTCAATGCAATGTAATAATGGTCACATTTCGGTATTTTTGTCGGGAAACGTTGGTTGGTACTTAGCTATCTCTCTAGGTACGTCATCTTAGATATACATCTCTAAAGAAAAAGATGTACCTACAATTGTACATACCTATCTATGTAGCGTAGACGGAAACCTACACATATTGAATTAAAAAAAAGTGATGAAAACAATTACAACGTTCTTGATTATTTTTTGATCCTGGCTAACAATTATTAGGTTTTCTGATCTACAAATATAGCAAGACGAATACGAACATTTTTTTTTTAATGAAGAAAAAGGATAAATTAAGCGTCGATTTTTCTTAACTGTAGAATAAAAATAGAAATTATTTGACAGTTTTGAGTATGGAACAATTGTCAAATATTCAAAGTTGTTCCACAGTTAAAATTTATCTAACGTTGGAAAAATCGGCTCTTACAAGAGTGAAGAGTGCAGACGATTTATAAATTGTAAACAATTAAAATGCAGGGTTGCCATAATTTTCTAAGCTTTCTTTTAGGATTTTACGGAACAAAATTATTCCATTAAAGAGCTGAGGCCTTAGTACGAGTTTGTTTTACGTTTAAAGTAATCGTAACGAGTACGCGTTCGGCGCTCTTATTGGTTGGTTCATTGGCGCCGGCCAATCAGAGCGCAGAACGCATACTCGTTTCGAATACTTTAAACGTAAAACAAACTCGTACTAAGGCCTCTGTTCAATCCTGCCTGTTGGAAAATTACGCATTGTGTGAAATTGTTGGGTCTTAGCGTTTTAATTAACTTTTGACCTTTACAGCAATCGTTCGCATGATTTTGATTGCGTTATCATTTAATAATAATAATAATATAATAATAATACATTTTATTTCAGACTTAGTCCATATTTGTTAGTAACAATGTTCTTAGCCTAGTGTTAGTAAAAATACACACAACAATTAGAAACAATAATAACATACAAATAAATAAATGAGTAATTAGTTAGTAACAATATTCTTAGCCTAGTGTTAGTAAGATACATAGATATACATACATACTTATGATGTTGAGGAATTATTTAAGCTTAGATATTGAAAGGAGAAATTGGACTCAATGGTATTTTTGTCAGCTTTATACAAATCGTTTCATGTGGTCAGAAAAAAATGCTGGCTGTATGTAAATTCTGGATACATTTTTTTTTTCGTTATTTTCGTTTTCATGACGTCATAAATTGACAGAATGACTAAACTATCGCGTGGCATGTTTTGTCTTAGTCAAGGTGATTTTTTTTTAAATTTTGCATTAATGTTTCCAATATCGATCGAGGTGATCGCATAGGCTGATCGCTCAATGGTCACACATGGATTCACTTCATCATTTGAAGTGAATCCATGTTCTGTGCTGAAAAAGCGAGTGTCACCCGTTGACGAGAGTTTTTTTTTAATTTTCCGAACTCGTTTATTGTTATTTTCGTATTTCAAAGTGATTAATAATCTGTGTGTGGTGAATGGCGTAGAATTCGCTGAATAGTGAACTGAGAATTGTGGTGCTTTACAATTCTCAGTTCCCTCAGATTTGTGTGAAACAATATTAGTATTTGACTGCACGGTTGGTGCGGTGGCTGGGCAACCGGCTGCCGTGCAACGTGTCGCGGGTTCGATTCCCGCACGGAACAACACTTTGTGTGATCCACAAATTATTGTTTCGGGTCTGGGTGTCATTGTGTATGTGAACTTGTATGTTTGTAAATGCATCCACGGCACAGGAGAAAATACTAATGTGGGGCAACGTTTTTTTAAAAAGAAAAGAAAAAAGAAAGAATAGTTTACAATTATTACCAATTTTAACTCAGTATAAAATTGATTGCTCGCTGTTTACTTGTTTTATTTCAATTTCAATTAAAATGGCGTTACATACTTAATTAATATTTCGGTGTTGAAATAAATGACAAATTGCTTTACATTTTATGGAAAATAAGCAAATTGGTAATATTGAACCTGTGCTAAGGGTTGCTTACCTATGTTACAAACGGTTTGTGTACTCTGATGTAGTGATATGATATTTTGTTGTGTACCTATCTGATCTAAATCAATCTTTGAGAGTTTATACGTTTTTCTTATTCAACAACCTACTAGAGAATTTCTTGTACTGAATTCAAGTGTACTTGTACGTTGTTTACGTATAAATGACGTTTAAGATTTTTGTACGATTTATTATTAACAGGTCATTTAATCATGACAAATAGTCATTGCTAACCACTAATTGGGTAGTTTCCTGGGTCCAACATAAAAATATTTTGATTTTTCAGTCCAATTAAATATTGAAACTACGATATACTTAACTTTAGATTCATTCTAGCATTGCTTTCTTAGATATAAGTGTGCTATTTGACGCAAAAATATGATGACGTCATAAGAACAGTATCGTTTTTGACGTTTCGATAAAAGTATCGAATTTGACTAGTTGTCAACTACCATATTCAAACCATTCTTATATCACAGTGAACTGTTTACCACATACATATCCGTACAGTTTGTGGTCGAGCCAAAGCCAGTAACTACCAATATAGAGCTACCGGAGTCTCACCTAGACGTCACAATTAATTCGACGTACCGTGAAAACCAATTTAAACTTCACTCTTGATTTATTAGCGATAGTAAATCTACTAATTAATGGAGTCCTGTGACTGAAGGATTATGGACTGTAATCAGTCTGTAGCAGGACAAGAACCGGTCCTCTTCAATCATTGCGGTTTTTTGAACAAACCTCGTTACCGTCCCAGGGTCATTTCGGGATGATTACCGGGTTTAACGGTTCCTTTCGATTCTATTGATTAAAATGCCCGTGTGATTATTTTAATGGGTTCTCTAAATATTCTGTTTGTGTCAATGAGCTGAATAGTGGGTGCTTTAACATCTTGATGGTTACTGGATGGGTTTTAATGGAACTTATTGAATTTAATAGCATTTATTAATTCAGTATCTACACTTAATTGAGACACAAACTCTCAACTTTTATCATCGTTAGCCGGTTCCTGCTCACTCTACTGGATTCTCATAGGTTGCTTTAGCAGCACGTCTCTGAGCTCGATCTTTAGCTCTTCGATTCTCAATTTTATAACAAAATAACAAGGTTTATATCATAAAAACCTTGACATGCTACCTAAGAATTCCTTTTATCACGTTATCTACGATATTTTGTGAATGAATGACGAAAGTATTTCGTTCGTTGAAGATTCATGTAGGCGTCTGTTTCCTACAGTTAGAGAGCCTATCCATCTAGCTATTTAGAAAATTAAATTAGCGAAGAGTGGATGTCTCGGTACGTAGAGTTAGATAGAAGTTATTTATAAAGCGTAGTAGGGTAGATATTTTTGTTACGACATTTTTGTGAAAAAGGAAGAGAAAGGTTTCAGAATTATTTCAGAAAACGTGTCGATCAAATATAGGCACACGTATAACTTATATGGGTACAATAAAATATGATCCTTAACACAAACGTCGCGAGACTTGCGTGCCCAAGGTGCCAACCAATAGACCGGTGGCGGCGCCAAAATATTTAGGGGGTGCCTAAGAGGTGCTAGGCCTAGGGCTGTCTAGGTTTCATCTGCTTCAGACAATACGGTAGTTGGCAAGAAGTCAAATTCAATACTTTAATTGACATGCCAAAAACTATATTTTTCTTATTTTGTATTGGATCGCTACTTAAGTCGTCATCATACTTCTGCGTCAAATAGCATACTTATTTCCTTAAAATTAGCGAGAAAATATTAGAATTAGAAAAGTAGGTAAATTGTCAAATCAATGGATGAGAGTATGATTATTTTTTAATTATTTATTGCATTGAAAAGTTGAAATAATTTATTATAAACCTAGGAAACTAGCCAATTCACCCCTAATGCAGGGTCCAAAATAATACAGTATTTGATAACTAGTCAAATTCAAAACTTTTTTCGAACTGTCAAAATCGACAGTTTTCTATGAATTTTGTACGAGATTGTGAATTGTGACGTCACGCTTTTTAAGCGTCCAACGGCGTACTTATTTCTTAAAAATTTGCTGGTTAAATACTAAAATTAAGTTGGTCATAAAATCAATTAATGATAGTGTGATTATTTTTTTATATTTTATTGTTTTCAAAGTAATTTATTTTTGATTAAGGAAGGTACCCAATTGGAGGTACATTTCTATAAATGTAAATCCATCGATATGTCAGTCAGTTTGTAACAGTTTAAACTTTTGTCAGACATACTAAATTAATTATTCTGTTTTCGACTTACTCATGTAACTGTTTGACGAGGAACTCTACTAGTTTCAAGCCATGCTAGAGGCTCATATTCATGAGCAACATTTCGCGACTCGCGACGGACTGGGTAAGCCGAAAACATAATAATTAATTTACAGTTTAACCTAACCTTGGGAGTACTGACGCAAAGATCTGTTCTCTTAGGAATATCGAATGATAATTGATCACCAGTCACCACACTTGCTGAAGACAGATTGGTTTTTCGAGTTGATCTATAGCTAGGTAAAATATAAGACACCAATGATGCAGATACAAGAGCTCTTAGTCCTAATGATATTCCGTGGGTAGATCTCCTATCATATAGTACCTAATAGTACCTATATGTATTTAGTATAATCTAATAGCGTTTAGTTCAAAAGTCCTTCATGTTATGTCTATACGTGTTTATTTTCTTTTCATTAAGTGAGTTTGAACGTAGGCGTTGCGTTGACGCCGGTAAGTCGCTGCGTGGCGGTTGAAGTATTGCGAAGGCTAGACCGATGTGAAATGTAAGAAAAATATACGCAGTTACTTCTTATGAATTGAATTTCTGATGGTGTTAAGTAGACTGCCTCATTGGTTTAATGGTTGCATAATATTTGTATTTAATTATTGCTTCATACTAATGTTATAGATAGCCGTTTTGACTGTTTCTTATGTGTGTGATAAGAACACTTCTTCATTATAGACACAATTATAGAACAATAGGTTGCAGTCACCTCTTGGTGTTTGACAGTTTAAAACAGTCATCATAACATCATCATAACATCACGCCTTATGTCCCCGAAGCGGTAGGCAGAGGTGCGCATTATACTACTGTACAATGTACCGCCCACTTTTCACTATTTATGTCATGAGTCCCATGTAATAGGGGGTGAGCGTATTGCCATATACCGGGCACAATTCTAGACTCCGTGCTACTACTGAGAATATTGAAAAAAACCCAGTAATACCTTGCCCGACCCGGGAATCGAACCCGAGACTTCTTGCCCGGCAGTCGCACTTACGACCACTCGGCCAACGAGGCAGTCGACGAGCAGTTCTTTAAAATAGATCTAGTAGATAACTAATGAAAATGTAAGTTACCGGGGCTCCTGCTCGAAGTGCAGGAGTAGGAACGGGGTGGTTTTCAGTCAGTAAGAGTCTGAAACTCCTTCCCCCCTCACCTAGGTGGGAGAAGACATCCGATGATTTTCCCCCCTTAAAAAAATACCTACAGTGGTATGCGTGTATCTATAATATCTATCTGAGGGCTTAGTACCAGTTTGTTTTACATTGAAAGGAAACGAGACCGTGTTCGTTACTCTGAAGCAACGTTTGCGTTGTGTTTCGTCGTGTCAGTGAGGGTGCCGGAAGCTCAGCTACCCTCCCCCTTCTCCAATCTCACCAATCCCCGAATCCCCCACAATCCTCAAACTCCTAATCTCCAAAAGGCCGGTAACGCGATTGGCTGATCATTAGAGCCTTAAAGGAAATTCGTACTAAGCCCTCTGCTATTAGGTATTTCTAAGTTGAAGTGTGTTTGGTATTCTGATAAAAAAGGCGTTGAAATATTTTCTTTTAAAAAGTGATTTGATTAAGCCATAGGTATAATAAGTGTTTAATACCTAAATATCTATATTATATCAGGCTAGATCATTCGAATTCATTTACGATCGTTAACTTTCGCAATAAATGTTAAACCCGTTGATATTAACGTTCCGTTTCGTTTAATGGGTTTCGATGAGCATCCCGAAATGTGATGTTACGAATGATTTCACTAAGTTTCAGAATTATTGCTGTGCAATTCAGTGATTAATATTGAATTTTGAATTGTATTAGGGAATGTTTGTGATGTTTAAGGATTGGTTATTGTATCTTAAGAGTGGGGGGTAAGCAGAATCGTGTAGAGGGAGATTTAAGCTTTATAAAATGTTTTTGAACTAGTTTTTATTTCAAGGAACACACTAAGAATGGGGAAGATAATAGGTTATATTATAGGTTTAAGGCGAATTTAGTGTTCTTTATTGAAAACATCAACTTTAAAAAACTATATACGTATGACATCGCCAAATTTTCACTGAATACATTATAAATTACAAGTTTTGTTCAAGGGCGTTAAAAATAAAGCGGAGATAGTCTCTTGAAACAACGACTGTGGCACCTGGCTACAACAGACTTACATGCAGAATACACACACATTGTCATGAAGGACATCTGTCGCGAGACAGGGCCTGTCATTGTCATTACAGTTCATATATTACGGTGTTGCAAGTACACGCACTATGAGTGCGTATTGACATTTTGATGCTTCAAACATTTCTAAGTGACAATATGTTTGCCTTTTTTCAAACTCCTTTGTTGTATTCAATTATCCTTATTTATATTATAAATCGGAAAGTGAGTTTGTTTGTTTGTTCCGCTTTCACGCCATAACTACTAAACCGATTGCTTTCAATTTTTTGCAGATATATAGGTAGTTAGAAGTCCGGATTAAATAATAAAGGGTACTTTTTATCCTGGAAAAATTTGATATTCCCGAAGGAAAACAAAAGTATTGGTATAGATTGCGCTGTGTGTATTGGTAAATGTCACATTGGCTTTTTATCCTTTTGTGACGCGAGGGAAGCTGCGGGTAAAAGCTAGTATCGCATAAATGATAAAAAATATTATAGCATCCTTCTTTTTTAAATCCTCTTTTCATTAAAAAAAAATCGTCGTGAATGCAACCACTTTATCCCAACACGTTTTCTTTTTGTTAAGTTCACATAGCCCGTATATTCTGTTTACTGCACAAACACCGCACGTAAAGCAACCACCTTGAATTATTTTTTTACTCAGTATTTTCCTGTTCTTTCACCGCAATACGTTGAATCTATCTTCATTATCTAGAATTAAGGAAAATAGTTTTTTATCACCCTAACAAATAAAAGTGTTTTTTTTTTAAGGGGGGGAAATCATCGAATGACTGCTCCCGCCTGGGTTAGGCGGGAGGGAGTGTCAGACTCTTACTGACTAAAAACCACCCCGTTCCTTCTCCTGCACGTCGAGCCGGAGCCCCGGTTACCCGTTAGGTTCTCCGCGACTCCGAATCGGCATCGGCCCTATTGGGCCCCATCTGTGGTGGTCTGATGGCTCTTTGAGGCGCGCGCGGAACGCTCGGCGCCGTACGTTCGGGTCTGTTTCTGGTCGGACGGGGAGCCACCCATGCTCGCCGTCCGCAGGCCCAAATAAAAGTGGTTTAAGGTAACCTTAAGCATTGAAAAACTTATTGCTGTAAAAACAATTTTAATTGCACTTGTTATTTAGGGAATCTACTATAGATGTGATCATGGATTTATTGTCTGTGGTAAAATCATTGCAGTAGTCAATTTCGATGATTACGTGGGGAAAATATAATATGACTTAATGATTTACAAATTGCAGAATCTCAGAAATAGTTCGAAATTTGAAATTCTTGTTTTTTTTTATTTTAAAAACTGTTGCCCCACTTTAAGATTTTCACCTGTGTAGTGGGTGCGTTTAAAAACATACAAGTTAACATACACATGCCACCCGGACCCGGAACAACAATTTGTGGATCACATAATGAGTTTTAATTGAAAATAGTGGGATATGAATTCTATATTGATAAATTCCACATTTGCTTACCGAAACACACTGTTACTTCATGCTACACTGATACACAGGTATCATGGTACAGTGTAGGTTTTTTATGTGTGTAGTATGCATATTATTTAGTATCAATTATTTATTTTTTTATTGTGTTCTGGCTTCGCATCAACCGCTTCATTTCTTTGCACTTCTCTATGGTTGACTGTCAGAGAATGCCTTAAGGCATTAAGTCCGCCATTCACTGTTATCTTTGGTAAAGAAGTAACAATAAATAAAAAAAAAATAGTTTCCACAATCCACAGTTTAGGGTGGTTTAGTCTGTGGTATAGGCAGTACCACAGACTAAAAAGATGCTGTACGAATTCTAGATACAACCTCTTTAGTGATTACTCCGACAAAAGAATCTACTTACGTTTGTAAAACCGCTGAAAGTATCTTCTCTTGTGCAAAATACCTTACTTTGTTTAGTGGATTAACTAAAATGAAATTGCACTTTACTTACCTTAAAATGAACGTGTTCTTGTGAGTAAATTAAATTAGTCTTTTTGAGCAGATTAATAAAGTGGAGAGCGCGTTTTTAATTAAGTGACTATGAATTATACTTATGGCTTGGTTATTATAATTTCATATTGAATTATACTCGATGCTAATGTTATGACTTGAATATTGGTTTCTCTTTTACAGCTTCAGCTTAACTTTAAAGTTCTTTTTATCATACTAGCTTCTGCCAGCGATTCATACGCGCAATCCCTTTTTTCCCGTTTCCGTTAGAGATTTTCGGTAAAAAGCAAAAAAAGGGATAAAAAGGATCCTATGTCTGTCTCCTGTTTTAAAGCTACCTCCCCACCAAATTTCATCGAAATAGATTAAGTCGTTCTTGAGTTATAAATAGTGTAACTAACACGACTTTCTTTTATATAGAGGTATATAGATTTCTGTCGATGGTAACGTGATGTAATATTATGTTATAACATTTTATTACCCAATATTATGGACCGGTTTATGGTAGGAGTATGAAGATCTCTTAGTTTTTCAAATTCTTATTCTCGGTATGGAGTCAGGGATGTACGCTGTACAGAAACAGGTACTACCATGGACAACAGTAAGTGCCTTCTTACATGTTCCGGTTGTCGGGTATCCGGCAAAGATACCTATATTAATGACATCAGAGACGAAAAAGTGTTATAACATTCAGTACAATTGCATTGTACGTCTCTATATCCTTTTCGATTAAAAAAAAAAAATAAAATTAATTTATTGGCATACACAAGTTAGATTACATGTAGAAATATGGAAGCGAACATCATTCACATAAACACAAATACGGCAGAGGTGCCCGTGGGCCCCAAACTAGGCACAGCCTGTGTCTAGGTGGCCCAGAAATTAAAATTGTATGCGCCTAGTACGTCAATTTTTATAATAGATACCGGTCTACGACGGTGCATGTCTAGGAATACTAGATGTAGTCTATTCTTGACTACACGACCTAGGCGATCGTATCTATTACGTTTGCGGTCATAAAACATACTTTGTTATGTTATTACCGACCTTATTGCACAATGATAAAACACCAGTTGCATAACTATTGTCATTCGGTCATTTTTCAAGTGTTGTAGCTACAAGATTACACAGATTTGATATTGATCAACAGATTTGACATGATAGGTTTATCGATCTTCTTCATAAATATTTATTTTGCAAGTACTTTATCTAGAGGTAATATACATCTATCGGAGCGAGAAAAAAATCTATTTTTCTTTAAAGTTAACTTTGTGCACAATTTTATTAGGACTAAAAAGAGTATAGAGGCTTTTTAAAATGGCTACAAAATCACCAACAACATAATAATATTATGTAATTTACCAGCTGTGTCCGCGACTTTGTCCATGTGGAATAGAGTGATAATATGCCGCCTATATGTTGACTCGACCTGTTAGTAATGTTCATGAAAAATTTAAAGTAAATTCATGCAGTACTTTTTGATAATATATCACAGTACTTTTTCAATTTTTGGCTTCGGTATCGATTGTAGATGACACCACAAGCGCGGACCTGCGGACGGCGAGCATGGGTGGCTCCCCGTCCGACCAGAAACCACGGTTAGGGCCCAATAGGGCTGATGCCGATTCGGAGTCGCGGAGAACCTAACGGGTTACCGGGGCTTACCGACTCAAAGTGCAGGAGAAGGAATGGGGTGGCTTTTAGTCAGTAAAAGTCTCACACTCCCTCCCGCCTCACCTAGGCGGGAGAAGTCATTCGATGATTTTCCAGACTTAAAAAAAGTATTATTTAAAAAAAATATTCAGTGTACAGTTTTGACTTTCCTACGATTTTATTATAATGCAGGTATAGATGTGAGAGGTTGATGACTCCATTCAAATTTACTGAACCCAAATATGTATAATATATGAAAAACTTGTCACGTCATATACAAATTGAGTGTTCGTTACATGTGGACGTCGTAAACGAATCCATATTCTTTTGTGAACGGGAACATGTGGAGATATCACTGTTAAAAATACTATTTGTAGTATTTGTAAGGACAGTTTGAGATTTGGAGATGTCAGTTTATATTTCTCCTAATTGGGTTTCGAATTTCGGAGTCGTTTTTATACTGGTTTGTTATCTGTTTTGTAAATTGATTTTAGAGGTCTCAATAATAAGATCTAAGTTGCCTAAGGAGGGTATTGAAATATCGTTTAGTCATTAGTCATTACACTATGATATGTGGCATTAAGTATTTCATTATTGTAATATATTGTTACAGCGTGGGTTCTAATTTTATAACCAAATAAACTATAATTTAGATGCGTGGATCATAATCCATAATGTATCTTCTCGATCGCTTGCTTCATTTCTGAAGGTCGTACCCATGAAAGGTTTTCATTGCTCTCTGTGTTATTTCCTTCCATCTTGTCCTGTTTTTGGCTTCTCTCAGGGCTTTCGTAACAAAGAGTCCAGTGTAATTGGTAACTTGGTCACACAATGCATCGGCTAGGTGATCGGCCTCAATATACAGAATGTTATTGAATTAGTAAGTGATATTTTAAATTAAGGTTCAACAAATGATAGGTACTAAGTGATGCAATAACCTAATTCAAAAATAAACTTACTTATAATCAATATAATAGGTAAATGCCTAAATTTTATTTTAATGTCCGTCTGGTAGATTATTTTAAATCATTAGACACGTATTTTTTAATTTCTTACAGAAACTAATGCTTTCGACGATATATTGATTTGAAATGTCGAGTGACGTCACTTCTATGTACATTTTATACGTAGAAATGACGTTTTAGCCGCCACTCCTAAACTTTGATTTGTTTTATCTATGTATTGTTTTATTATACGACACAATAAAAAAATACGTGTCTAATATTTTTTCATTACCTAACTTACGGACTAATTGTATTTTTAATTTTCTTACCCTGTCATCATCACAATTCGAATGGTATCTAGTGAAAGCTAGCAATCCTTTTCATCACGTCAACACTGCTAACAAATAATTAATTCCCACCATCTTAATGTAGGTACAAGTTAATTTATTCCCATAATATTTTGCTTCTAAACACAATCTTTGAATTATCTGGAGAACTCATTAAGCAAAGTGGTCGTCTCGTTAAAAAAAGTAATTTGTTTCATGTTATTTTTGTGAACGATTATTAAAAAGTATTTTTTTTAGGAAATATTCTTATTCGTTGTAGAAATGGACAGTAAATATCATCTATATCATCTTATTAATGTATTTGTTTAAAACGATTTTTAGTGCATGTTTGAATAGATCATACCGGATACATTTTGGTGAGTGTGCGGGGGAATTGCACAACTTGATTCCCCCTAATCCTTTCCATCATCGTACCACAAGACAATCGGAGAAGCATCTCCGATTCATGGTAGATGTTCCACTCATACGCACGAAACACTTCGCATCAAGCTTCCTAGTGCGTACTGCTAAGGAATGGAATTCTTTGCCAGAGTCTGTATTTCCTGAAGGGTTATAACCTGGGTGTCTTCAAGGTCTGAGCGAATAGGTTGCTTATGGGACGACGTGCGCCATCGTAGGCTGTACCAGCACTTACCACGAGGCGAGATAGTGGTGAAATGTCTGCCCATCAAATATAAAAAAGGTCACGAATTTAACGGGAAAACTTTATGAATGAATGTGGAAATCACGTTCCTTGTCACGAAGAATTTGTAATCTGCCAGCAACCACGTAGATCTATAATTTATCGGGCTGCGTTCCGTCTGTGAATGGATGACCAAACCTTAATCTCGTTTCCTTCGCGGAGAACGGGTAACCGGGGCTCCGGCTCGACGTGCAGGAGAAGGAACGGGGTGGTTTTTAGTCAGTAAGAGTCTGACACTCCCTCCCGCCTCACCCAGGCGGGACAGTCATTCGAAGATTTTCCCCCCTTAAAAAAAAAAATCTCGTTCCCTGCCATGGTGATTACATGAAGCCATTTTTCCTAGCTGCCCCTTATATGAATATCGGCAACTTTTTTAATGTCTATACTTTGAAAGGTTTAGCTTGAAGTTAAAAATTTTGTCAGATATCTGGGTATGCATTAATTTCTTCTATAAAGGTACCTACTAAAAAATTGGTAGCAAAATAGGTTAAAAACATACGAACCTCAACTTGTTCTTTGGAAAATATCTAGATCAGCCACCGGTAACAGTTAAGTTTACGAAGTGATTGATGTAGTTATTATGGAAAACAAAGATTTACTCAGTTTCATAAACAATAACAAATTGTTATTTAATTTTTATTAATAAACATTATAAAGAGTAAGATTGTTACTACACATTAATACTGTTTTTATAAAACAATGGCACGGGACTTATTATGTTGAATTCTGGTGCAGAATATAATGTAGCTAAGTACAAGTTATTATCCTTTCATTAAAAAAATCCGGTAACATTGGGCTGGGTCAGCGATTTTTGAGAATGTATAAGAACCTTGCTCTTTTTTTGGGATTTAACGACGTATGCAATAGGTACAGGTTCTTTGGTGTATAATACTTACTGGAGTCATTGTATAAAAATATGTAAAATAGGTTTAGCTGTTTCGAAGCTTGTATCCTTAATTGTTGTCAATCTGTGATAAAAATACATGATTATATAGAGGTAGTTCTAAAGTTTTCCAATTGACATACTTACATATATCACTCTATTATATCTACCCTGATCTTCAAGTAAACGTATAGTCTAGATATAACTAGTTAGCCGGGGCGACCGGACAAGGATCAGTCGCAATACCAAAAGCTTTACGAATGGATTTAAGAAAATGGGTTGGCAAACAACGAACAACTAACTTAGGCTTCATAACGAGATACCTCTATTATTAGCTCTTCTACAAACACACATTAAAAACGTAGGTAGTATACCTCTACAATAGTGTACAATATGTAGAGGTATAATGTTAAATTGAAAAATTCTAATACAAACAGCCAAAACCTCAATCCTTAGATTAAAATAAAACATTTAGTTGTCAAATTAAATTAAATTCCAGTAATAGACATTCAATTGTGTTTCCAAGACTTTGTGTTACATTCTGTAGCAAAATAATTGTTCCTACATTCGGAGTTGATACACATTGCCAGCATGTTTGCCTCCAATCAATGACAATGTCAGACATCTGTCATTCGAGAGAGGTTTATTTGCCTTCCCACAGAGAAGCCAGCTGGTTCATTCTGTTATATATTAAACCTACAACTGTAAATTACTTGGGGAAACTGCAATGACATGATATAGTGGTAATTGAAATTGATACGAAACCCGGACGTGCAGAATCGCTTCCCATTTTCTAACAGACTAGCTACTTCCGCGTGGTTTCACACGCTCTACTCAGCTAATATTTGTTGTAGCGTGATATAGCCATCCTCGATAAATGCGCTATCCAACACAAAAAGAATTATTCAAATCAGACTTGTAGTTACAGAGATTGGCGCGTTCAAACAAACAAACAAAAAAAAACAAACTCTTCCGCTTTATATAATAGTATAAGATAAGATATAAGATAAGTAGAGATAAACGATTTTCAATATGACGCTAATAAAAGACGACGATACTTCTAAGATAACCCATTAGCAGTCTTTACGACGTATCGTAAATGGATGAAAACTCATTCCACGTGGACGACACGGCGCGGCTGAGGGACAAGAAAGAAGTCCGATAATTTTCCATTTTTATTTTATTTCTCAAATACTAATGTACGGTACACAGGGAAAATGATGGAATCGCTAAATTATTTGATCAACGTTTATAGCTCATTTGTCGAAATCGAAGTAAATTGTGTTTGTTCATAAAATAAATTATATCTGAAATGACGTCCATTCAATCAGGAACTTGCGGGGTGTAGGTAAACGGACAAATGTCATTTACTGGACCCAGGGACGGAGTTAGACTTGAATAGTTTTATAATATTATAGTCACTTTTTTATTAAACTGTCTTACACCACGAGGACAGCGGTGTACGCAACCTATTGTTCTTTAATTGTGTCTATAATCAACGGTACTCAAAGGGTAAAGAATAAATGTGACCTTTAGAGGACCACGTTACTGGATATTTTTGCCTGTATTGTGCATGATTTTGCATGGTATGTCAATACTGCAAGTAATATTATCAAACTATGTAATCAAAAGATACATATACCGAGATTAAAACTTCAGTCACATATAATCCGATAGATACATGTTTATTATCATTAACTGCCTGTCAATACTTCGAAGGATTGAAGGAAGTATTTTATACACAATACCTAGGTATCTTTTCCTGTACCTTTTCAGTATAATAATGAGTTTTATAAACCAGTTAAAATTAAATAATCTATTAGCGGGCAATATGAAAATAATCCTTCAGAACCAACACCAAATAAAACCAGTAAATAACCACAATAGGTAATAATTCAAAATTGAAATGAACTTTAAAATTGAGGTCGCCCGAGTTTCATTACCTGAATCCGGTCCTCAACTAAGTCCTTAGTTAAATGCGGTCCGGACCTGTCTGCTATAACGTAATTTCTGTGTCTGACAGGTAGGACCGGTACACAGTACACATATAGATGTTATATACCCTGTATATTTGTGTATTCGTGTTTTTATTTCCTACCCAATCGGTAAAAGGGATATAGAACCTGTAACGCGCTTTCCTTTTGTGTTTTTACAAGCATTATCCTCTTTTCTGTAAAGAGTAGGTATTATTTATTGATTGCGTTTAATGGGTTGTAGGCGGTTGTTTTAGAGGTTTGAATATAATATTTTAGTATTCTTAATTTGAAAGCATGAATATTACGTATAGAATATATATTGTGTATTATACCTGCCACTTGTAAATGAAATAAGAAATAAGCCTCTCCTGGCTTAAGTCACATTGTGTTCACCTGATGGTAAGCAATCGGCGCCGCCCATGGAAACCTGAAACAACAGACGTGTTACAATTGCGTTACCGGCCTTTTGGGAATTGGGAATTTGAGGATTGTGGAGGATTCGGGGATTGGAGAGAATGGGGAAGGAGGGTAATTGGGCCTCCGGTAACCTCATTCACACGACGAAACACAACGCAAGCGTTGTTTTACGTCGGTTTCTGTGAGGCCGTGGTATTACTCCGGTCAAGCCAGCCCATTCATGCCGAAGCATGGCTCTCACTTAAAAGTATCGAGTGTGTGTAATATACACTTGTGAATGAAATAAGAACCAAGTCTCTCCTGTCATAAGTCACATTGTGGATGTCTTAAGTAACAGACTGTATTTTTGCTCTGAATTAGCTATTGCCACATCATTGGACGTTCAATATTTGATAGCTGCAGTGATTGGTCAAACAGACCTCTTGTTAGATTTGCACCATCTAGTGAGCAAAGAAACGGTAGCCCCCACTAAAACGTATATTGAGTACTTTTTATGGATTAAAATTAAAAAAAAAGTCGAAGCATTTATTTCAATTAAACCATAATTTGGTACTTTTGAAACGTCAACAAATACAAAATAAATAATAGTCTGTCAGTCAGTCCGTCAGTGAAGCTAGGTGAAGCTAGGTGCTCATTCCAAAATGTACCTCTAGATTCGAATGTGGAAGAACGGTCAAGAAACTCCATACGTTACTCTTTTTTAAAAAAAGTATGTTCTAATATAAATCAAATCCACAATACACCCTCTAAATCTTACTGAATTACTTCATTTTCCAAGGCTTAACACAGATTTACAATACTTGGATGTTAATTAAAGTATATTTCGCACATATTTTCAACTCTGCAATACATAGGACGCATAAAATATATGAAAACGAAGTATTTATTGTATCCCGGGACCCTAATTTTGCGAGACCTAGGCACGAATGAAATTTTAGGCACTGACCGTTGCCTTGAGATATTACGTCAGAACCTCCTATTTGTTTCGAGGTTAAAAGGATCAATGTTTCAACTCGACATGCGGATATATTTTAAGTTGAAATGAAGACCTTTTTCACTGTAGCCAAGAAAAATGGCGGACTATATTGGTAGAAAACGAGGAAACGTTTGTGTTGAAATTGGCCATTTTAAATCTTGTTTGGTTCCGTTTCAGCGGTGAAAAGTTTGTGGTTCCATATGCATTGAGGAAAATCTGATTATTAAAGAAAATTGTTGGCAATGGGTAAAATGAAGATAAGTTGCATATATTGGATGCTTATTTAAATTAGACTGCATCGTTGGCCGAGTGGTCACAAGTGCGTTGCCGAGCAAGGGGTCCCGGGCCGGACAAAGTATTACTGGGTTTTAAAAAAAATCTCAGTAGTAGCACGGAGTCTGGAATTGTGCCCGGTATGGCAATAGGCTCACCCCCTATTACTTGAGACTCATAACATAAATAGTGAAAGGTGGGTATTACTTCTGTGGGTAAAAGTACTTCGGGGATAAAAGGCGTGATGTTATGTTATTTAAATTAGACATAATAATAGAACAATAGTAACGGAGGAGGAGGAGGTAGGAGTACATTCACTAATAATATATTATTTGTTGTAATCTGACATCTTGTTCCCCATAGTTCATTATCATTATTCATGTTCGCTTAACCGAGATTAAAGGACATTTAATTTTCTCTACAATATTAATTGTGCCAACAAGTCAAGAAAGTACAAGTTATTTTGACACAAATAGCCACGTTTTTTGCTAAAGTCACGAAAGTTTATAAATTACAAAGAAATATTTTCCTTAGGAAAACTTCGTAGACGTCTGTTCTCGAGAATAGGGCAAAGATTGAAATGAGGAGCTATTAAACTTTTTCTTTTTGCAATTATATCGTTTTATGACTATTGTTGGCTTAGTTCATTGTATGTCTTCACATTCTCCACATAATGCAGAATATTATCTAGGTTTCTGGGCATATTTTTTTCTTTATTTAAAAGAACTAGGATAATCTCATGTGTCGTGGGTGCGTTTACAAACATACAAGTTCACATACACATCACACCCAGGCCCGAAACAACAATTTGTGGATCACACAAAGTGTTGTTCCGTGCGGGATTCGAACCCGCGATACGTTGCACGGTAGCCGGTTGCCAACCATTGCACCAACCGTGCAGTCGCATTAAGTAAAGAATGGACATTAGATTCCCCCTTTTATAGGTGCGGTACACTTTTCGTGCCACTCTGCTTGACATGTAGACTGAGAGATCAACTCGCTTTTACTTTCGTTTTCTTTTCTTATACAGTTAAATAGTAATTGCGATTTTTACGATTATAGTGTATAGAGATAAACCTTATAAATAAATAAATAAACCTTTGTCTACAACATGCAAATATATGGTAACTAAGAACTAATATTGATCTCTATTTTGTTGTCATTGGAACCGGCCAATCAGAGCGCCGTCCACTGCTGAGCAAAGCCTCTTCTCACACGGAGAAGGTTAGAGCATTAATCACCACGCTTGCTCAATGCGGGTTGGCGATTTCAAACTTATAATTAGAAATTATAAGTCCAGGTTTCCTTACGATGTTTTCCTTCACCGTTTGTCAGTGATGTCTAAATAATCTTAGAAAGTACATATAACTCGGAAAAAGTCACATTGGTACTTGCCGTTGGTAGGTTTCGAACCCGCACCCTCATGCATGAGAAGTGGGCGTCTTAAACCTCAAACATAGGAGGTCCTCAAACATACAAAATTATCACATAATTTAAAATTGATTTTTAAGGTATTTGTAATAGGTTTTATAATCTACATGTTTTCTGTCAGATAGTATAGCAGTGTAGATCTAATAGAGTATTTACACATTAAGTACAGCCAATAAATTACTAAAGTAAGTAGGTACATGCGGTCGAAGTTTAGCAAAGGTTCCGTGTTCTTGACAAGCGTAACAGAGGCTCATGTAATTGCTTTCGCTAGAACTGGAACAATGTACACAGAGATAAATCGGATATATTTCATTATGGTGCAGACATATCGCAGAAAACTAAGATTGTTTTCTAAAACTTTACATACACAAAGAATTGTTGTAACCGTTCCGATGTTTTAAGGTTATCAAAGAGAATAATTCGAGAAATCCGTGAAGACTTCTAGAAAATAATTATTATTACTGTTATTTTTCCAATGTTGATATGAATTTCAAGGATTTGTGAGTACTTTGAGTCTGATAAGTCTGACATAAGGACGTTTAATGATCTTTTCTGTTTATCTCGACATTTCCTATGGTTTGTGTTCTGACGTGAAGTTGAGTTTTATTTTATTTCTTTTAATGTTGACATGGATTTGAATGTGTACTTGTAATATTGATATAATGGTCTTATAACAAACTAGCAGCCCGTCCCGGCTTTGCACGGGGTAGATAAATTAATTTTTTTTCAAAATGAAATGTAGCCTATGTCGTGAAAGAATTTTTTAAATTGGCCTAGTACTTTTTGAGCCTATTCATTACAAACATACAAAAATAGGTACAATCCTTTCCTTTTTATAATATTAGTATAGAATAATTAATGTGTGTGGGGCAACGTTTAAAAAAAAAAAAAAAAATTGCTTTCATTGGTGTAACCGTTGTATAAATAACATATAAATGAAGAAATAAAAGTCTTTTGCCCCATTCATAGGTAATTTCCAAAGAATTGCCAAAAATAGTTTCTTCTAACTTCACGTTTAGATTTACGCATTTCTAATTTGTTTTTTCCTCAATTTTTTTTAATGTTGCCCCACAATAAGATTTTCTTCTGTGGCGTGAAAGCGTATACAAACATAAAAGTTCACATACACTGACACCCAGACCCGAAACAACAATTTGTGAATCACATAAAGTGTGGTTCCGTCGCACCAACCGTCAAGTGCTTTATATATTACAGAAATCATTTTGAACTTAATCTATTTTTGCGGACATTTAATTCCTTTTGCGATTCTGAGTTCAAATATAAATAAAAATACGTCTTAATTCTATTTTGGTTCCAACTTATACTTCTGTTCATTATTTTATGCCTTAGCTACATGAAAGAAAGCGTCCATAACGTTTTGTGCGTGAGCAATCAAAGGTGTGTGGTTTCATTGAAAGCCGAATGACGTTACGAGTGGAGTGGTGTTGCTATCCTAAAGATTTTCCCTTGTAAACCGTCCTCTTTCGTTGTCAAAACCTCTTTTATTGATGTTATTTGGTGACAATTTCGTGTGATAAAATAATGTTATGGTCTTTATTTGCCAAACAGTTCACAATTAAACACATAAATAGCTATGTTTTTATATTAACTGTCGTGAGACATACTAAATTAACTAAAAATCCCGGGTTACTCACGTGAATATACTGCGCGACATCGCCGCGAACGCGCACGCTGCTCATGAGGAATAACCCCTCTGTCTGTGGTTCAAAATTAGTAAAGCTTTTCTCAGTATATTCACGTGAGTAACCCGCGATTTTTAGTTAACATAAATAGCTATATAACCAATACCTAGCAACTTAGGTGTTTAATGTGACCGGCGAAAACAAATTGTGCCAAAGGATTAATTATTTTCTTTGATGCAAGTTTTAATTATGTTTTAATATTCACAAAGTTAGATATTTTTCATAAAGGTCTAACATAGAAGTACATAAGGGATACATTTACTTTTTTTTTACTCTATAGGTTATCGAAAAATGGGCGCCATCTTTGATTTCTTTAATAGACAATACACTAAGTACTTTATTCAGAATTTTAATTAGATTCCAGATTTGACAATACTGCTATTGTTACAGCTACAGTCATTTTGTGAAATAATGATACCACATATAATAGTGTAGTGATGAACACAAAAATCGAGAAACAATCAGTGTGTGTGTTTTATAATAAATGTTACAGAAAGTGACAGGATAGCGATAGCGATGACGGCGACAATTTATAAAATAACTTATTACTTTTATTTATTTCACACACAATTATAAACGAAAGGTCCTAGATCGTTAATTAATCGTCAAAACTAAAATATCGGTTCAGAAATATTTAATTTCCTGATATACTTAGTTTACGGGAGTAAACTTATAAACGAGAAGAATCGATCCAGAAATATTCCATTTCCATATCGAATAATTTCGCAACGTCACTATTTAGTACTTGTCATAACATTGCAACACTGAAATTGTCAAATCTGGAATCGAATTATAATTCCGAGTATAGGTCGAGAGCAACCATGTTTTACTTTTCCACAGATAAACAAAATCTTTGACATACATACTAAACACAATTTAAACATATCCTCCTATGTTCGTAGAAATCAGTAACATTATGGTCTGTGCCAATTTCACGGCTTTAAATCATAATAACATAACTAAATTACCGATCGTTATTCGATAGTTGCGCCCACGCTTCCTATAGAGTCGTTACAAAGATTTTTTATCTGTGCCACACTATCCGTTTAGGTAAATAGTTCTGGCTTAAAGCCAAATAGACGTACGTAAAGACGTTTTCCCGTATTAGTATACGTCATATATTGATTATTATGTAGTCATGTCAATAGAAAATCAGATCATATTTATTTATTAGCTGCGAAAATTGAATTTAGGATGACGAGAAGGACACCTTTAACCGACGAGCATGCATGAAAATATTGATGACTTTTGATGAAGCGAAAGAGGTATGTAGGAATCGTAGTAATTGGCGTTCCATAATCTCTGCCTACCCCTATGGCACACAGGCGTGAAGTTATGTATGTACATATGTAAGGACACTACCACAAGATGAAATGAAGCATTTAGAAATCCCGGAGGCCCAATTACTCCCCCTCCCCAATCTCCTAATCCTTGAATCCTAAACAATCCTCAAATTTCTAATCCCCAAAAGGCCGGTAACGTACTTGTAACGTCTCTGGTGTTCCAGGTGTCGATAGGAGACACCGATTGCTTACCATCAGGTGATCCGTCTGCTCGTTTACCAGCTTATTCCATAAAAAATCCCATAACTTAGAAACTTCTTTATTGACAGAAATCAGTTTTGTTTTGAGAATTTTATAAAATGCACTATTAATTTGTTCCTTTTGCATTTGTTATTAAAATTATACCTCTACAGTTGTTCACCTTAAAACTATAATAAAACAAACACAACGTTGTCAAACATGCATTTACTTTCTTCTCTACACAACACGTAAACAACTTTGCAGTTTAAATCTGATTTTATTGGCTAACGTATAAATTTGGTTGCAACCATAAACAGTAGGTACATTGTTGGATGTATAGGAAGTTATGCACAAGATGCGTCACTGTACTGAAATAAATTCTGCTCCAAGTACCTGCATCTTAAGGAGATTTATGTACCGACAATAAAGGTGAATATGGTCTGCAGTTTATATCCTAGAAATTCACTGTGATATGAATATAAAGTTAGAGGTTAAGCAATTTTAGTTTTAGTGTTCACGGTAAATTGCACCTTATTTTGTAGTAAAAGTGAAGTATGTGATAAAAGATATGTTGTAGTGAAGTAACCGGGGTTTGGATGTAAAATTTTATATGCTTTTTGTTAGAAAAATACCGCAATCTTTGTTTCTTTTAATATTATGATAGTATCATGGCGAGTTTTAAGACACTGCATCTATCTATTCAGTTGTAGATAAGTCCCTTAGTAGATATTACTACCAGGGCACTATGTAAGTGCGGTATTAGGTAAGTGCCCAAACCGCGCCTTTGCGGCAAGACATCCAATTTGCAAACCGCTATAGGTAAGGGCATCGGCCCCATGCCACATCAGATGTATCCGTTGTTAGGTTAGTTCCATTCACAGGCAATGACGTCATGTAATGATATATTAGTGGTGCCGAACAGGCTACTGACCCAATATCGCATATCCATTCAATCGTTTATTGTGATAGTGTGGCACATTTATCTTAAACTAGATTGTGCCAGTTATCGTTCCTGGAAAAATCCTGTTTATCCACATTGTTACTATAAATTGACCCAACATCACCAACTTAGATCGCTATCGTATTGTTTAGCTATTAACAACACTGTCTCAGTATTATTGATACTACGTCATAAATTGTCTTTCATATGTATAGGTAAATGATGATGAGGATGATAATGGTAACATACAAGGTGTTGTTTTAAAGCAACATCATTTTCTAGGAGGTAACTCGGCTATCGATTCTGAGTCCGAATCAATGAAAAAATTGTAGGGGAATATTTTAATTTTTTCTGTAAATTACGAAAATCCGTAAGTGCGAACTACACGCCGCCGTCTTTTAACTAGTTTTATAACGCGGCTTAACACACACAAACTCAAACACGTAATTGATATTATTCCTAATTCCATAAAACTCCAATAAGAAACATTGCTGTCGCTTATTCTGAAATACTGTCGAACTTAAACGATTTATTATAGCCGTATTGTTAACTATTGGCCCGAAACTTTCTCTTACATTGAACCTTTATGACTTCTGTGACATGCCCCCGAGAAATGCCACGGTTTCAAAACTACACCTTGTATAGCTAATACTAATATTATTATATAAATCATGTAACTGAAACAAACGCATTTACGCTCGTAGCTAGATCTAGCCGTGATCTTTTGAATCCCACAGAAATCCTCTTTTCAAATTTCCGCTTTCATGTTCGCTGGTTAGATCAGGAATGCCAATATTCTAAAAGCTTGTCAGAGGTCAATTTCCTTGCTATAGAATGTCGATACCTCAAAGATTGAGACTGGTATCATGAGCTGAAGAACTAAGGTATCTAAGGAAATGAGATTGTTCTCATTTCTTTAGATCCATATCCGCGATATTGTACGGATTACTTTATTGAAAGATTTGATTGATTTGAATAGATTGAAAGATACTCGTACACTTTGATTGTAGTTGCGGAATTTATTTACATTACCCAATGATACATTTGTAAGTTTGAAATTGTAAAATTTATTGCGCTTACTAAGTATGTTTTGACGTAACATTAGTTGTTTGTATGAGCTGTGTGAATATTACGCAATTGAATTTTCTATACTATTGTTGGGAATTCCTTGCAATAGACACATCTAACATTCTACATTCCGTGTACGTACTGGAAATCGCCATGTGTCTCCAAAATAGTGGTTTTGCGTTGAAATAGAATTCGTTGCATGCATTGGAGTGCTTATTCCGCAGGGAAACCTGTACTGATACAGCTACTGATACGATACTTAGGTAGTGTATAAACATAATGCTCTAGAATAAAATAGATTTGGGGGCTTACTTGAATCCAATTCCTTTCGATCGACATTGCTATTCATGACACTCTTGATTTGCGATACTAACGCCCATTGCATCCATAGATATTTAATGAACTAAATGGTATTGAGTTTGGCTTTATATACCGCACTCTGAATGCTATTTTAACAGCTACGATAAGGGTTGTATTGTTTTGACATTGAATAATTATTGAGATTTTATTGGATAGAAATTGCATTGACATTGAGATGGTCACATGGTTTCAAGAGAATCCACAAAGAAGTAGGTCTAAAACTATGAATAAAGTTTTTCTTTTTATCGAACATTAAACATGACAGTAGTATTATTAATTGCCACCAATTCTTGGATCTGTTTACCAAGAAACGACTATCGTTCAGAATTCACTTATGCTATTTAGTTATGTGTTGCACGCATTATGACGCATTATTATTCGATACTAGTATTTTGAAATGTGCTTACTACGTCATTTTCGAAGAAACAATTCCAAAGATCTAGTTAAAACCAGTCGATTTCTATCTCAAAAATAGTTGTTTTGCTTAAACTAGGATTTACTACAATAGTTAAAGGAATATTTACAGCTATATCAATAATATTGTAGACAGAATTATTGCCTCAAGTCGACACCTTCGAGCGTTTTTCTTGCTCGCGTGTCGAATAAATTATTTGGAACTTCACAATATTTTAATCAATGGGAAAAATAATATATTGCTACTTGTTACGGTATAGATGGACTCTTTGATCGCGTGGTTGACTGGTTGTAAGTGCGACTGTCAAGCAAGTGGTCTCGAGTTTGAATCTCGGGAAATAGATTGACTTTTTCTTCGTGGAATTTGGAGGTATGGTTTGTCTATTGTATGACCATAACAAACGAATATAAAGTGAAACATTTTATAAAGCGCATCACTACCTAGTATGTAAAGGTTGTTGCAATTTTGTAATAGGTACAACAGAAAATATAGGATTATTCAGATAATAAGGGCACTTTGCTTGCAGGTTCGTTGTCTAGAATTCCTCCCACGGGGATTCCTAGCAGAATATTAATTTTCTTGGAAGAAACTTATAACTTTACATAATATTGCACCAAGATTTTTTTATTTAATTCATATTAGTTATAGTTAACATTATACCTATTATCTCCGATGGGATAGATACAGGTGCACATTACGGCACTTAATGCCTCTGTACAATGTAACACCCACTTTTCACTATACCTCTATGTTATGAGTGCCATGTAATAGGGGGTGAGCGTGAGAGGTTCCAACCTCTGTGCTATTACTGAGATTTAAAAAACCCAATATTTAGCCATATTTTTTAAATACTTTACCCGATACTGAAATCAAACCCGAGACCCCTTGCCCGGCAGTCACATTTGTGACCACTCGGCCAACGAGGCAGTCGTCAGATAAAACGTAGATGTAAAGAATAATATATATGGGTTATTTTTCATGGGTTATCATGGATCCTTCAGTAATAATTAAGGGTAACTTAAAACCATTTGATATTATAAATAAAAAATAATAGACTAAAGGTCTGGTTCAGGGATCAAGCCAAGCACCACCTGCTTGGCTTGCGACGCCTTGATCAATAAAGCAGTCAACCTTTATTATGTGATCCCTTTATATTACAAACCTTTTTGAAAGACCAGCTTATTAGCTATTCTCAGCTTGGCCTGCGTTTTCTGGCTATAAAAGTGCAATCCATTTTCTTTTTCTTTATTATAATATTACACTTTACCTGCGTATTCCTGTTTTATTCCACGAGACTTTTTATCCTATCACCTAAGTCCGTCCATACCCTGCTTGTATACTAAATTTCATCAAAATCCGTTCAATAGTTTCAGAGTGATAGACTGACACACATCCAAACTTTCACATTTATAATATTTGTGTGATATATAAAGACATCACGAAGAAGATTACATTATAAGAAGAAGATTAGATTGGTTATTTATTACATTGGTTGATTTATTTGGTATGTAGGTATAGATAGTATTATATTGTACATATTGCTTTGAATATTATTGTACACTATACGACCTCATTTTTTCCAACTCCTGATTACTGGCTCCATCCAAAGGTTAAGAAAGGATAAGACCTCCCATTGTACACATTCTTTTTATGTTAATTTTTCTATGTATATTTTATGGTGTACAATAAAATGTGTAAATAAATAAATAAAAAAACATTGTTGTTCTTGTTGTGGTTGAGTTGACAAGTCACAAAGCAGTAACAGACAAACCACAGATATATTAAAGTTAATATTTCTGTGAGACAAACACATACTTTTTATATCTAGTTGGGATGTCGTATTGCCGTCCATATTAACGGACCTTGATAAAAGATCCGTCCAGATATAAGGAGTAACATTAGTTTCAAGTCTAAGTCCTTTTTTCTAGTGCCTATTTAAATAAATATTTACACTCACTTGACAATTCAGCAAGCATTCTCTTAAGTTTTATTAGCGAAAACAATTTATATTAAAGTTAAAAAGAGGAAAAGCTACGAGGTCTCACGTTCTCAATAAAAACTGTGTGACCCGGGGTGGGCGATAAAGAATGCCTCCTGTCAGGGGGTCATTTACTATACGATTTGGGTTCTTCAGGGGGTCAAGTTAAGCTTATCTTGTCACACTTTTTAAACGGGTGTACAGAACTTGTACAGGAGATTATATAGGTTTTTATGTGGGTATACAATACTACCTACTTCCGCGCGGTTTCACACACTCTGCTCAGCTCCTATTGGTCGTAGCGTGATGTTTTATAGCCTATAGCCATCCTCGATAAATGCGCTATCCAACACAAAAAGAATTATTCAAATCAGACTTGTAGTTACGGAGATTAGCATGTTCAAACAAAAAAACAAACTCCGCTTTATATAATAGTATAAGATTAAAGGTGTGCACTTGTATTGGTATCCTCTACAAATGTTACGGTGGCCAATCTGTAGTTTGAAGTGAATTTTATGTTAGTTTATTTATTCCATAGAACTCTAAGTAATAACGCTATTCATATTTGGATTAATAAATTTAAAAATAGCGGTTTGCTCACGTAAAATTACGAGGAAAGCTCTACTAGTTTCGAGTCACAGAGGGACTCTTCATCCTGAGTAGCGTGGGCAGACACGGTGACGTGACGTCACGAAGCCTAATCTTATACAAATTAGGTAAATTATTGGATTGTATTTTCCTTAGCCATAGTTGTCAGTTGTGTTTAAAAGAAACGTAAATAAGATGGTTATTACATTCTTCGGTTTACTCTCGACAGTAAGCCGCGTACGAGTAGGCTGAAAAACACAAATATAAAAATATGGTTTTAGAGTCTGTCCTTTAAATGCAGCATGGCGTTATAGGATTATTTTATTAACTTGTTGCTGTGGTTACTGTGTATTACCATATTGACAGAAATGGACAACCTTTTTTATATTTGATGGGCTAAAGTTTGGTCAATAGGCGAGCCTAGTGGTAAGCAGTGATACGGCCTACGATGGAGCAGATGGAGTTTGCCCTTAAGCAACCTATTCACTTCGGGCTTAACCCCTTATCTGCCGGCATTTGAGACATAATAGAAAACACATTGTGCCTCGCGTATATGTACGTCCCCGACATACCAGGGGTTAAATACACCGAGGCATATACACTTCAGGAAATACAGGCTCTGGCAAAGAATTCCACTCCTTAGCAGTACTCAAAGACTTGATGCAAAGCGCTTCGTGCGTGTGGGTGGGATATCTAAACAACTAGGATAATTATGTAACCATAAAAAGAATAAGAGTATCCTATTCAGTTAATATAATATCTCTTTTATCCTTACATAGTTATGTCGTGTGACCTACAAAATCACTCAACCGATTTGGGACATACTTTTGGAGATGGTAGCTTAACGAGGACATCTGAAATTTAATACTACACGGATATAATAAGTACCTCTACAATAGAGAGGCGAGGGTGTTTTACAATGTAAATAGTAGGTAATAATATAAGGACCTTTCCATTTTGGCATTGGATGTGGTTTTCCATTTATTTTCTTTTATATAGGTATATGTACTGTTTTGTGATGAAATTTAAAATTAAGGAACGAAAACTCGGAATACTTAATTGTCAACTAGCTGTTGCTCGCGAATAATATGATTCCTGTTTTATCATGGGATAAATAGTACCCCATCATCTTAGTCAGCCTATATCCTGCCTGTTTTCCATCAAAATTCGTTCAGTAGTTTCAGCGTGGTTGACGGATAAATAGAGGTATTCAAACAAAGAAACTTTCACATTTATAATTGGCTGCACGCTTGGCGCGATGGTTGGACAATTGAGTGCCGCGCAACGTGACGCGGGTTCGATTCCGACACGGAACAACTCTGTGTGATCCAAATATTGCTGTTCCGGGTATGGGTGTTATGTGTATGTGAACTTGTATGTTTGTAAATGCATCCACGGTCCCGGAGAACCTAACGGGTAACCGGGGCTTCGGCTCAACGTGCAGGAGAAGGAACGGGGTGGTTTTTAGTCAGTAAAAGTCTGACACTCCCTCCCGCCTCACCCAGGCGGGAGCAGTCATTCGATGATTTTCCCCCATTAAAAAAAAATGCATCCACGACACAGGAGAAAATCCTAGTTTGGGGCAACGTTTAAAAATGAATATATTAGTATTACGTGATACGCAATTTACATAAATCAGGTATTAAATCTTAGACAACGTTTAGCAGTCCTTCAAATTGAAGACCATTGAGTAAGGTAAAGTTTTAATTTGAATTATGAACACAGCCAAAAATAACGGTTGAAGGTAGCTTTGGTCAAAACATGTAGATATGATGTAGATCCAGAAAAAAAACTACTATAGAAGAAAAGTACTGCTAGATTGATACCTTACATTTATTTGAAAGACATGTTCATACCTCCGCAACATATACTTGTACCCTAGATGTCAAGAAGTCTATCAAATATGATCGCTAGCAACGACAGGATATCTAAATCGATCGACAAAGAAATTGTAGACACAAAATATTGAGGCTTGGGGCATAAAACATGTTTAAAAAATTGGTACAATTTTGATCATGACCCACATTTGTAGTCATAATATTTTTATGACGCAATAGAACGGAGTTATCGACAGCTGCTTCCAGGTGTAATAAAGCTTGCATTAAGAATTATTAACATTTTCGTCGTAAAACCGCTGAAACTTCTATTCTTGTCCAACTGTGGTCAACGACTTTGCAAGTAATATGTAAGGAAAATATTTTTGCTTCTCCTCTGTGTGTGAAAACTAAAGAGTTTTTCTAAGATTTATTTTGTACAGTCTGCAGGAGAATTTTATCGTAATTTTGTACAGATTAGGAATTTTAAGACCATTCGACTTGTTTTCGTAATGAGACTACATGTGTTTTAGATGATGCTAATCTAAATTAGTCAATGTTAACCTTTCAGCATAACATAACATCACGCCTTTTATCCCCGAAGGGTTAGGCAGAGTTGCACATTATTCCACTACAATGTAACACCCACTTTTCAGTATTTATGTTATGAGTCCCATGTAATAGGGGGTGAGCTTATTGTCATATACCGGGTACATTTCCAGACTCCTTGCTACTACTGAGGTTTTTTACAAACCCAGTAATACTTTGCCCGACTCGGGAATCGAACCCGAGACCCCTTGCCCGGTCGCACTTGTGACCACACAGCCAATGAGGCAGTCAATACTACAAACATGTTATAATACTAGTGATATAAATAAAAATCATCTTAATCGAGGAATATCGTACACGGGCCTAATGCCATACAATTCAAGGACAATTACAACCCTCTGCAACTGACGTGGTTAAATTGTTACAATTCAACTGAGGTGTATATTATACCAGACACCATTTCAACAGCAAATATTTTTGTAGAATTAAAGTATAGCGAGCACTATACAGTAAGGTACTCGCAGCAGTGATGCTCGTATTTGAAAAATGACGGTATACAGGTGATTTTGTATTTCGCGGTGTCTGTGGGACTACACGTCAGCCGCAGACGGTTAATTTATGACAGTGTTTCTATTTTTATTGAATTATTTCTAAAAAAAAAATGTCATTCGGCTGCTGTCGGTACTAGGTACCTATGTGATTGTTTTTATAGATCCTGTGACAGGAATAAGTTTTCCGAATTTATGTTTAGGTACCTACTTACAAATGTTTTTGTTGATTCTCTTTTATAAGTTGGAACGTTACAAACGAATTAGAATTTACATTTATGTTTTCGACTTACTCACGTAATAATTTGACGAGGAACTCGACTAGTTTCAAGCCATGCTAGAGGCTCATATTCATGAGCAGCATTCCGCGACCCGCCACGCGGCGACTGTATATTGTATGTAACATAATAATTTATTTAGTATGTCTCACGAAAGTTACGATACAGAAAAATATATGTTAATACAGGTACAGCCCACATTGTCGTACAGTACTGTACCTAAAACATTAAATTGTTCAAATGCACTTCATTTGATCAAATACTAAATGTTGAATTTTTAATGTTGTTATTAATGAAAGAATAAAAAAATGTTGAATTGATGACACAGTAATTCATCAGCCGGAATACGAGCAACGCTGAACAAACATCTAGAAACCAAAGATAATTTGGAAAAAGGTTTGTTACAATCCTCCTTGTATTTTTATTTATTTAAGTTCTATTAATTACTAAACATATACAACTTAAGTTACAAAGAGTTGATTGTTGTTTGGCGACTCAGGCGACTTGGAGATCAAAGTTTTTGAGACTACCCCATGGTGACTAGTCGCAGGTTTAGACCATACTCAGGCCTGATTCTACCAGTGTATAGTTTAAACTAAAGCTATTCGATACCATTAGCTAACCAAAGGTTAGTTTAGTTAGCGTTAAACGATTTAACACGCGTGAATGACAATCTATGAATAAATTACTCGATCGCTACTCGAAGTTTAACCCAGTCGAGCTCGTAATCATACTATAACCTCGTAAAATTGGAGTGTATTCTCTAGTGTATATATTTATATAGTCTAATTTTGTATCTCTTCAAATAAACGGTCATATTAGTTATTGGTATACTTATGTTGCAGTATTTGATATTAAGGGCAAATTATATTGCTTTTCATGCTTTTTAAAATTGAGATAAAGTTTTAAAATATAATTAAGCCGAGGAAGCCTTAACTGCCTAGTGGTTGCTAGTGCGACTGCCAGGTATGGCTTTCGGGTTCGATTCCCAGGTCGGGCAAAGCACTTTTCACAATATATGTTATGAGTCCCATGTAATAGGGGTGAACCTATTGCCATTTATACCTGGCACAATTCTAGACTCCGTGCTACTACTGAGAATTTATAAAAACCCCGGGAATCGAACCCGAGACCCCTTTCCCGGCAGTCGGCCAACGTCGCAGTCAGAGGCAGATAAGCACTTAAGAATAAAATAATAACTTAATTATTATAACAATTTATGAAATTAGACGTTGTATGTTAGTTAATTGTGTTAGTTACCCTATGTCCCAGTTTCGTGCAATTAATTTTGAAACTTCCACTTGAAACTCTTAAAAGTTAATCTCCTTCGCTCGTTGTGCCGACGGAATATTACTTAAGTACTAGTTATTTTATACTAACTAGAACGACGGCTGTGAAAAAACGTAGAAAACTTTGCTGCTTGAACGTATTAATATGTAGTTAAAGTAAATTCTTTAAAGATACCTTAAAAAGTGATCAAACGATGTCATTAACACAAGATATCATCAAGTACCTACAATTTATACAATAAAATCATAGACTGACATAGATAGCTGTCTCCTCCATAAATATAGCAACACTTTTGTAATTTAATTCTGCTTTTTCACGTGTTCCTCATAATTGGCGTAATGAATCAGATATCTGTTTTGGATGTAATCATTTACCTCTAGTTTTGTAAGCTGTGAAGAACCTAAATAAATAAATTGTGCTTGCTTGCCAGAGGTTATTTCTTGTTATAGAGTTGACTTCAGTTAGATAAATTAATTAGAATTTATGGCTAATTTTCGAGGGTGCTCGATTACTTTCAAATCACGACCGGGGCTCATAAACACGAGCAGCTTACGCAGTGATACTCTAAATCGCCAGTTCACATTAAGAACTGATTCTAATTCTAAAAAAATATACTTTAATCATACTTTAATATACATAACATCACGCCTTTTATCCCCGAAGGGGTAGGCAGAGGTGCACATTATGCCACTGTATAATGTAACACCCACTTTTCAATATATACGTTATGGTTATGAGTCCCTTGTAATAGGGGGTGAGCCTATTGCCATATACCGGGCACAATTTCAAACTCTGTGCTACTACTGAGAATTTTTTTTTAAATCCAGTAATACTTTGCCCGACCCGGGAATCGAACACGAGACCTCTTGCCCAGTCACATTTGCTACCACTCGGCCAACGAGCCAATCTTAATCGTAATTTGAAATTTGACATTGATAAGCGCTATTTTACAAAATAAAACTTCTCAATTCTCAGTGTCGGACATTATGTCATAATTATGTCAAAATTAAGTCGAGCAGGGTCCATTAAAAATAAATAATCTCGGATTAAATTAGCTGCCGTACTTTAAAGGGACGAGGGTACTCTTTTACTAATTAATCGTTGAAGCAACGGTGTATGCAATACAAGATAAGGTTCTATATTAAACTTGAAGTAAATTAAGTTCAGGGTCCGTACATTGTTTGAAAGATGAAGTAATTTGTATTTATTATAAGATTAAATGTAAGAAAATTAATCTAAACTGGACCCTGTAAGTGTAATTGTATACGTGAGTTCGTCTTTGTTTACATAATTTTCATACGCGACCACAGTGCTTACTCATGAAATCAATCTCAATTTACATGCAATTTAAAATCAATTTGACTGCACGGTTGGCGCGGTGGCTGGGCAACTGGCTGCCGTGCAACGTGTCACGAGTTCGATTTCCCCACGGAACAACTCTTTGTGTGATCCACAGATTGTTGTTTCGGAGCTGAGTGTCATGTGTATGTGAACTTGTATGTTTGTAAACGCACCCACGACACAGGAGAAGAGCCTAAAGTGGGGCACCAATTTTTAAAAAAACAAAAACAAAAGACTAAAATCTCATTAATTATTTCATGTCAAAACTATACATCCGCTATTGTAGCTGTTGAAATACCATTCAGAGTACGAAATATAAAGCTAAATTCAATACCATTTAGTTCATTAAATATCCACGCAAAACAGTTGCAGTGGGCGCTAGTATTGCAAATCGAGAGTACGGTGATCGGAATTGGATTCAAGAGTAAGCCCCCAGGACGTTTCCTGGAGTTAAAAGTCGTAACTCCGCACAATACAAAAATTATCCTTTCTTTTTCTATATTAAATCAAATTAACAATGATACTAACCTAAACACCTAAAAGTAGCATTGTATTAAATAATTACAATGTATTCTTCAAGGGTCTGTTCAATCTGTTAAACTTAAAATACCCTAAGTACTAGATTTAGATCTAAACTATATCCAGTTTAGATCTAAATCTGTATAAAGTAAAATTTAATTCTGACGTTATTTAGACGAGGAGTATTATAATTGCAAATACATTCTCGACTTTAATCGAATGTAGTTTTATAGTTGGAAAGGCAATACTGCCAAATTCTTCTAAACTAACTAACTACTTCCGCGCGGTTTCACCTATTGGTCAGCTCCTGTGATGTTTTATAGCCTATAGCCATCCTCGATAAATGCGCTATCCAACACAAAAATAATTATTCAAATCAGACTTGTAGTTACGGAGATTAGCATGTTCAAATAAAAAAACAAAGTCTTCCGCTTTATATAATAGTATAAGATGTTCGTAATATTGCATTTTTCACCGACTGATGGCTAAAATAGTGAAGTATTCTATTTTCCGCACCCCTGTAGGTAACCAGTGCCTTTAGCCAAACGTCACTTTAGCGCTTGTCTACAGAGAGAGTACAAAACTAAACGTATCGGGATGACACTGACAAGTGTCAAAATTTACGTCAATCCCATATAATTTAGTTTTCTACTCTACACATAGACAAGCGCTAAATGGCATTTGACTACAGCTGCTGGTGGTTTTTAGTACGATCAAGAGGCATCTTTACTTTGCGTATAAATATTTAAGTTAAAACTGACTTTGGTTGAATTAATTTAAATAAAGTAGTGCATTCATCATCATCATCAACAGCCTATAAATGCCCACTGCTGAGCAAAGCCTCTTCTCACACGGAGAAGGTTTGAGCATTAATCACCACGCTTGCTCAATGCGGGTTGGCGATTACAAACTTATAATTAGAAATTATAAGCCCAGGTTTCCTCACGATGTTTTCCTTCACCGTTTGTCAGTGGTGTCTAGATAATCTTAGAAAGTACATATAACTCGGAAAAAGTCACATTGGTACTTGCCGTTTGGTATGTTTCGAACCCGCATTCTCATGCATGAGTTCTCTCATGGATGTCTTAAACCTCCGGGCCACCACGACATTTTTTCATCAAGTAGTGCATTATTGCCGTTTATTTTTATAACATAACCGTATAAATATATTCGCGTATGGCTTTTAAATCTCTTTCCTCTTTACGAAAGTCATAAACAGTAGACATGAAGTGTTACGTCAAGAGTCACTTAAGGGAGCACTTTTTGTGCGACACCATAGTGCCGTGGACCCGTGACATGTTGCCGTTGTGTGCTAAACCTTTTGTTTTTGTTTTAGGATAGGAAAAATCAATACTTCCAGAGCAATTGTTATGTCTCAAATATATAGTTCATGTATATTTTTCACGATAATTCTAGTTTTTATTACAACAAAAAAATTATAGGAAGAAGTTCCAATAGGAATAGGTTGCTATATATATAGGGTTTGTACTTCAATCCTTACTAATATTATAAATCGGAAAGTGAGTTTGTTTGTTCCGCTTTCACGCCTTAACTACTAAACCGATTGCTTTGAAGTTTTGCAGACGTAAGGTTAAAAGTTCGGATTAAATAATAGGGTACTTTTTATGCCGGAAAAATTTGATATTCCCGAGGGAAAACAAAAGTATTGGTATAGATGGCGTTGTATGTATTGGTATATGTCACATAGGCTACTTTTCATCCTTTTGTGACGCGAGCGCAGCCGCGGGTTATAGCTAGTTTTATATATGTGCTGTCCTTTATATTGTATGTGTGTCCATGAATAATAAATTAAATAAATATAATCAGTATATTTTAGCAGTCCCAACGGAACGTTATTTTTGATGTAACAAAAAGTTTCTATTATATTATGAGTTTGATTAAGTATATATATATATATTTGTTTGACGTTATCTTGAGACTAGCCATCTGCAGCAATGCTGTTCATGATTATTAGGCTTGGGGTAGCTTGTAACGAGTTGAGTTTCCTCGTTATTCAACTACATGAATAATCTGTAAAGGGTTATCATTTCAACATGTTTCATAGCTATAATATACATACTTTTAGTATGTATATAGTTGTTGCGAAGTCTATATTTGATAGGTTTGAGTACTCAGAATTTATATGATTGCCTCGTTGGCCGAGTGGTCGCAAGTACGACTGCCCGGCAACGGGTTAGGGTTCGATTCCTGGTTAGTAAAAGTATTACTGTGTTTTTAAAAAAAAAATTTTGTTAGTATCATGGTGTCTGGAATTGTGCTAGGTATATGACAATAGGCTCACCCCCTATTACATAGGACTCATAACATAAATAGTGAAAAGTGGGTGTGTACATTGTACAGTGGCATTAAAGGCCGTAATGTGTACCTCTAACCTACCGCTTCGGGGGTGAATCGAGGAATGTTATGTTATGTTTTATATAATTTATATTTAGATCTGGTAATGATACTAGGTAACATTATATCGACAGGTATTTTTAGAATTTTCAAGCAAAAACTTCAGAATATACATAGGAATTAGGTTAACAAGTCAATCATGATGAGATGACACACACGGAGTTTTGTTTTAATTTCAATGACTTAAGTATATATTTGTTGGCGTGTTTCGCAGCCTCTTCAAACAAACGTTTGTTTTGTTCCTATGTCGTTCAGCTTTAGGGATTGTTTATACATGAAGAGAGATTCCACTCTCCATACAAATGTTAGGAAATACAGACTAAGAAATGGCGCAACGGAAGCTTGTATACAGCAAAGCAAGCCATCGTTGTGTCGTTCGTTTCTCCTACTTATCATTTTCATTGTTTAACATAGAGTTACCTACATAAAATATAATAAAAAATAAAAAAGCCTTTTATTTCTTGCTACACACAATAAATTTACACCTATACTTATAAATATAGAGGTAGAAAAAGAAAATGCATAATGATTTTTTTTTCTTAATTTGCAAGAACCTCTCTCATTAGAAGGTGAAGGCCTCCTCCAGGAGTTACCTATATAATTGTACGTAATTTAATTAAGTTTTATTAAATATATAAAAATGCTCACTGCTAAGCAAATAGGAGTAAACTGAGGGAACAGTGACTATAGTTCCCTAAAATCGGAAAAGGAGGATCCTTCGACCAGGCGAGGCGATTGTGCCTGGCGGGCTTTCTGTCCAACATTTGTTCGTTGGGATTTTCTATCCATGTTAACGCACATGACATTACATGTGCGATGTAGGATTTTTGTGACGTCATCCGTTGCTTTGTTGTCTTCGATATTTGACGTGTGACATGTGTCGCCACAGTCTCTTCTCACACGGCGAAGGTTTGAGCATTAATCATCACGCTTGCTCGATGCGGGTTGGCGATTTCAAACTTATAATTAGAAATTATAAGCCCAGGTTCCTTACAATGTTTTCCTTCACCGTTTGTCAGTGGTGTCTAAATAATCTTAGTAGATAGTACATATAACTCATACAATTAATACATATTTCACGGCGTAGCCACAGCGCCGTCATTATTTGTTTTGGAACTAGGATGACATCTAGCCACAGAAGTCATTCTGACGGAGAGAACAGCGCCGCCATATTTTTGAACCAGACTACGGTTATGAATGGCGTGCGCGAGACATCTCCGACGAACCGTCAAAGTTCCGCACAATCTTATAATTTTTCATAAAGTTAGAGTTGGATTAGTGACGATTATGACCCGGTGTTTTATCTTATTATATGCCCAAATACCCACGCATTGGCCGATCCTGATGCAGGCGGGGAAATGCCTATATATTTATATATCCATATTATAAATACTAATTTCGTTAAATGAAAACTGATTGCGGAATGATAGAGCTGCCTTTTGTTCATTCAATTTTATTTATTCAGTCGATCAATGCCCACAATTAGGAATTAGTCCACAGAGTTTATATTTGGTACATTTTACTACATTTCTATTTTAATAATAAAAGGGGACTGACTGTGCTAAAACTGTCTCTGTCAGATTGCTAAGTTTATTTTTAACTTTAATGACAAATGATGAAGGTTCAATTGCGTTTATTTAAACATTTTAATTGTATAACTGAGTCTCATGAATGAATATTTTTATTGTAATCAATCGTAGTAGCAATATCGAATAATACATATTTATAATATCGAATAATACATATAAATTTAACACCGCCCGGTGTTAAATTTTTGATAGGTAGTTTTTATATTTTGTTTGAGTAATGATCGGTTTAATGAGAATTGAAATATACATTTTCCTCTATTTATAAAAACACTTTTAGTCATTTATAAATTACGATTATGTAGCTAACAGATCATTGTATTATATACAGAATGCTCCTGAAAAATGCCGACAGGTGATGGTTAAAAACAAGGTTTATTTTCATAAAAGTAAGAAATTAAACGTTTCGTTTTATGTAATATTATTTGTAATCAACCACTCAATGTCGCATGAATAACGCGTAAACAAAAACGATCACAATTGTAAAAAACTACCTTTTTTAACCGACTTCAAAAAAAGGAGGAGGTTCTCAATTCGACCGTTTATGTGCTTTTTTGTGTTTGTTCGCCGATATCTCCGTTATTTATAAACCGATTTTGAAAATTATTTTTTTGTTGGAAAGGAGATAGTCCCAGAATGATCCAATGATAAGGAAATCAGGATATGATGATGGAAGACCAGGGAAACTACAATCTGATAAAGGTCTGGAGTCGATCTGACGATGGTTAATAGTAGTGGCACCGACTTTTAACCTATCAATGAATGTGTAAGCTATAAGTACGTATGACCAACAATAGTTATTTTTTCCTTTTTAGTTTTTACTTTTCGTTTGTCAGCGTTTTTTCCATTTACACCCTGTATACTAAGACGTTACAAATTCCGCATAGTATAATAAATAAACAGATAAACACTCAACATTTGAATACGCCACGAAAACAAGTCGTGAAATATTTCAACTTGAACACATTCATAGAACAGTCTGAATGTTGAATGAATCTTAGTGGCGCTATAAAATAAAATCCTCGGCTTTATGGAATTTTCAGCTTAAGGACATTATTCGACGCTCTAGGAGAGTATGTCGCATAGTCCATTATCGCGTTTTGTTATCACTTTTGAACTGCCGTTGGACGACTACAGGGACGCCTTGCTTTGGTGTGAAAATGTAGAAACATGTGGACCCATTATATACGTGACTAGTTGACCCGGCAAACTTTGTTTACCATTTAAGGTTTACCGACTTATCCCATGAAAAACTTCGTAAATAAATAAAGTGTTCGATTTATTCGAAGTAATACATATTTTATAAAATACTTTTTATGTTAAATGGTTTTGTATTCTAATAATCCAGCCCTTTCGTTCGATATCCATAATGAGCTGTGGAAAAGAATTGAATATAATATTGTATGCTCATCAACTATAGTTTCCATTCTGTTTTGTTTCCTGTCTTTTCTTATGCTCTCTTTTATTTGTTTACTAATTTCTGTTAGATGTTTTCTTCTTTTTTGTGTATCTTTAGTGCTGATCAAGTGGTTTCTCGATTCTAGTAGTTTTGTGGTATTTGTTGTTAACCATTTTTTCGGTTCATTTTTGATACTTGTGATTAGTTGTATTTGGGTTTTTATGGTATTTTCTATCCAATTGTACCTTTCTTGCGTTCCTAATTCTTTTGTGTTAGATTTGTAGTCTGTAAATTTGTTACTTAGACTGATTGTTATTTGTTCTAGCTGATGTTTCCCGAGCTTTATTTTTCTTGAGTCGTGCCGTGGTCTAGGTTTTTTTGGTTGATTTGATACTAGTTCTGCTCTGATTAGTTTATGGTTAGTGTTGAAGTTTAGTTTCTTGATTACAGTAAAGTTAGAGAAGAACTTGTTTCTGTTGGACATTATAACATCGATTTGGTTTTTTGTTTTGCCATCCGGTGAGATCCAGGTCCACATGTTTTTCTTATTTTTCCTGAACACAGTATTTAAGATAACTAGATTATTTTGTAGTGCGAAGTTCGTAATATGTTCTCCGTTTCTACTCCTCGGTTTTTTGCTGTATGTGAAGGGTCCCAGTACATTTTTCTCTTCCGGGCGCCTTTCGCCAAGTTGGCCATTCCAGTCTCCCATTATTATGAGGTTTTTGTAGCCATACTCGTGGATCGCATTATTTAGATCAAGGTAAAATGTATTTATTGTATCTAAGCTCGATTGTTCAGTAGGTGAATATATTTGTATTATTGACCAAGGATCTTTATATCCGGGCAGTTTCAGGTTCATTATCGCAATACGCTCCGATATACCTACAAAACCTTCCACATGTTTTATTATATGTTTTTTAACAATAAATCCGACCCCATGGAGTCCTGGGGTTTCTCCGATATGGTATAATGTGTAATTTGAATAAGATATAATATTTTCGCCCATTCTTCTCACTTCACTGAGGCCAACGATGTCCCATTTGATGAGATCCAAAGCATACATGAGTTCTGTAAGATTTTCTTCATTTTTTAGGGTGAGTACATTGAGTGTTGCGATATAAATGTTAGCTTTTCGAGTTATGTTTGTGTTGTTGTTGTTATTACTTGATGTTGGAGGGTTGTGGTCTTTTTCCCCCACGAGGACCAGTCGGCTTGGGGGAGGTTGGTGTATTCCAGTTTCATTGTTGCTAGTATTTTCGATTGGTTTTGGATTCCGTTTGCCGATTCTTAATTGTTATTGTTTTTCTGTGGTAGGTATATTTGATAGAGAGTTGGACCTACCCCGCATCATATCAAAAACATTTGTCCTGTTTGCCTTGATCAAAGCTATAATCTGATGTTTTTTTGGTTGGTTACTGGGTGACAAGGGGTGATAAGCAGTAGGTGAGGTAGATGCTTCCCTTTTTCGTTTATCTTGGTTCATTTTACCCTCTATAACGACGAGTTTGTCGTATTTCAAATACGCTATATTGCCTTTTTTCCTTTCTTCAGCTAGTTTGGCTTGTAACCCTTTTCGCTTTTCCAACACTTCCTTTGAGTAATCTTCACTGATATTAATTTTGATCAAGTTCCTCTTGTTTTTAATAATTTCGTATTTTCTCCAATTGTTTACAAACGAACATAATACCGGTCTCGGTTTGTTAATTTCTCTATTTTTAGCACCTAAGCGGTGAATTTTGTTGATTTCATAGTTTTCTATTTCAATATTTAGGTCTTGGTTCAGATGTTTCTTAAATTCTTGTAGTAATTCAAGAGTTGATGTTTCTTTTTCTTCCAGGCCAAATACTACGATATTATTTTCCTTTATGATATTATTTTTCTTCTCCACTCTTTTCATGACTTCAATTTCTTTTTCTAGTTTTTCTACTCTGATTTTCAAGTTCTTGTTGTCTTCCACTAAAGGGATTAGCTTATCATCAATTTTATCCATAATGCTTTTTGTGATAGATTGCTTCAATTCAGTAGTTTGGCTTTGAATTTCAATTTTCATTTTGTCAAATAATATTTGAAATTGACCTTCCATTATATATTTATAAAGTTGTATTTGCGTATGTTGAAACGTATAGTTATTTTTTTTATTTTGTGGTTGGCAACACTGGTTGAACTATCAATGTCACAAATGTCAGTTGTTATGACGTTGCTATTGGTTGCTATGACAGATGTCGATGGATAATGTCTGTCGTGCTTTGTAACCTCAAATCAGTGGCGATAATGTTATTCTAATTTAACGACGACCACGGATAATCACTAAAATCTGATCTTCTATGAACACTTCACAGATGTTATGCCAGTGTTTTGTGGCGAAGTTTTAACCAAAAACTTGTTTTAACTGAGGAACTCAAAGGATTGGATTGTTAAAATGAAAAATGATAGTGGAAAATGGAACCATCGTAGAACAGATATAATAGATATAGCAACATCTTATTACGAGAGATTATACGAAAGCGACGCAACGGAAGACGGAATTGATTTACCGGGTTTCTCGAATATTCCCAACATTCTTCAAGCAGAAGTCGAGAAAGCCATAGATACCCAAAAGGCAGACAAATCACCAGGTCCGGACGGCATAAGCAATGAAATCTTAAAACAAGGAAAGGAAGTGTTAGCACCTGTTCTTACAGATATGTTTAACAATATTCTAAACACTGAAATAATTCCTCAACAATGGACAGAATCTAGCATTATCCTATTGTTTAAAAAGGGTGATAAACATGATATAGGAAACTATCGCCCCATCAGTCTTATGTCAAACATCTACAAAATTTTTGCTAAGATCATACTAAAACGCATTGAAAGAACGTTAGACGAGCACCAACCCATCGAGCAGGCGGGATTTCGTAAGGATTACTCGGTGATCGACCACATCCATGTGGTTCGTCAAGTCGTCGAGAAATACAGCGAATACCAGCTGAAATATTACATTTCCTTTATCGACTACAGTAAAGCATTTGACTCTCTTTTACATAAAAATATATGGGAAGCATTAGTGGAACAAGGCATTGAACACAAATACATAAGACTCATAAGAAACGTATACAGTCATAGTACAGCCAGAATACAGTTAGAAAAGAAAAGCCAGCCGTTCAAAGTAGGAAAAGGCGTTAGACAAGGAGATCCTCTATCCCCAAAATTATTCTCAGCTGTACTGGAATCAATCTTTAGAAAACTCACATGGGAAAATTTTGGGATCAATGTAGATGGCACATCACTGACGCACTTAAGATTCGCTGATGACATAGTGCTATTCGCCAAATCACCCGAAGAGATCACTAAAATGATAGAAGAACTTGCGACAGAAAGTGAGCGAGTAGGGCTAAAACTTAATCCAGAAAAGACTAGAATGATGACAAACGGAGAGAAAACTGAGATAAAGATAGGAAACACCGAAGTCAACTACACTGACGAATACATCTATCTGGGACAACTCATAACTCACAAAGAACCTATGCGCGAGGAAGTGAATAGAAGAATTGCGAACAGCTGGAGAAGATACTGGAGTTTAAAGGAGGCCATGAAAGACAAACAACTTCATAATAACATTAAAGGTAAACTATTTAACACCTGCATATTACCCGTCCTTATGTATGTCTGCCAATCATGGACTCTAATCCGAGAAATGACTAACAGACTAGCAACTTGCCAACATGCTATCGAGAGGAGCATGCTGAATGTCAAAAGATCAGACAGACTGAAAAACAGTGTCATAAGAAAAAAGACAAGAACCATAGATGTAGTACAGAAAATTAAAAGACTCAAATGGAGATGGGCAGGGCATACAATAAGAGGTCATGATAAATGGAGTAAGAAGGTGACAAAGTGGTATCCAAGGGAAGGCAAGAGGAAAAGAGGCAGACCGCAGAAAAGGTGGGACGACGATATAAGAGAAGTGGCAGGACTGATGTGGAACAGAGTGGCTCTAGAAAGAACCGAATGGAAAAGGTTGGAGGAGGCCTTTGCCGATTGGCAAACAGATCTGCAGAAAATAAAAAAGCAGCAAATACTAGAATAAGTTTTATATTTCTACTATAAGTTTTATGTTTGCTTTAACTCGTCGAGTACCGGTTTTGTAGACACAATTATAGAACAATAGGTTGCGGTCACCGGTGACCGCTTGGTGTTTGACAGTTTAAAATAGTGTTATTAGGTTAAGATATGTCGATCTGAAATAAAGGCTATTATTATTATTATTATTATATTATTATGCTCATCAACATTAAGAGTGTGTACCAAAAATTAGATAGATCTGTCGTCAGGAAATGTTGAAATTCCAATACTAAAGACAACAACAACAACACAACCGTTTATGAAATATAGCATTCAAATATAATAGTGGAACTATTTTCTTCTTAATAAATATTAAACAAAATAAGTGTAAATACAAACTATGCGGTGACACAAAGTTGTTGGTTTGTGTAAACTTATAACGATGAAATAAAATATTGTTGTAGAAGAATGCTTTAGTCACACAATATATTTATGTAAACAATACGTTTGTTTGCAAATAACGCGAGTGGTGCAAATCATTATTATTCTGACAATGTTTCTTAATATTTAGTAGTGAATGAGGTTATTATAGTGTACAAAGAAGAGTGGCTTAGCAAACATTTGCACAGTGAGGTTAATCTACAGAAGGTAGGTACTATAGAGGTATATTTTCTATGTGGGTTATCCACTGGGGGAAAATGTACAGGTGCGAGTAGTCTTAATTAAATAGAGTACCAATTAATTCCAACTCTATGATTCAACATTTTATACAACAGATTTCGTTCCGCCATCATAGTAGTCATTTAATTACTTTTTTCTACGTAATGCTACGGACCGCCTACGCGCGTAGCCGCGTAGCAACTCGTAGCGCTACGCGAAAAGTAATTTTCTGCGAACAATTGATTTAATAAATTATGGATAGGATTTTCCTGATTGGATTAAGTTTGAGTAACTGTAGTAAAATACAATTGACAGTTTTGGTGATTACTATATAGACACAATTACTAATGTTAATAACCAATAATCCAAATTAACCTTCACACGAATCTTGGTGATTGTTGTACTTTGATCAAGAAAAACTAAGTGATGATAACAATTATAATATATTCTGCTATTAAGAATATCATCCCATATCTTTTTTTTAAATGACTATGAAATCTAACCTAGAGTATTTTTTTAATGCTAGGGTAAATAATTAACCTCTAAAAGCAATTTGTTCATAAAGCGGCGTTATATATTATAGCAATGCAGAAGCTTCTTACAAAAGTCACCGCTTTCAATCCGCTTTCGCTATACTTACGCAGGTGAAATATTTAAGATTCTTGTCGTTGTTTCCGGATATCTTTTTTTAGGCAAACGTTGGCGTTTTGGTGTCTATGTTGTGGTCAAACGTTAAGAGGATTTTGGCTACCGTGAACGTAATGCAACACCTACTATGCTTCGAAAGGTTAAGTGGGTTGTAATTCGAGTAAAACCTTTTTATAAGAGTTTTAAAGAATATTGTAATTTAAATCCATTACAGAATTATCAGACATATTCCGACGAATGACGATCATTCACCTGAATACATCGACTGCTATATTTCCATTTCCTATGTACATTTTCCCATAATCTCAACGCTTGGCGAGCAGTTTGTGAAAGAAAAAGAAGGAAAGAAAAAGTATTTATTCAACAGTAGGCACGCACATAGATACAAAGGTAATTAAAAAAATACAGAACAACAATAATAAACTTAAACGATGTGAAAGAAAGTTTCTGTATAGCAGTAAGACCAAATATAGAAGGAAAATTATAACATTTAAAACTTTATAAACTAAAAATAATGCCTTGTTTGCATTACGCTACTAATTTAGTCGAGTAGCGAGTATTTAGCAGTTCTGTTTCGCGCCTGTCCTGAAATCAAAGCGAGAGAGAACCACTAAATACTCGCTACTCGACCAAATTACTAGCGTAGGGCGAACAAGGTATAAACGACACGTACACATTATAGTGTTAGTTTATTAGTACAATGATCATGTCCCAAGTCTGCGGTGAAATAGGATCATGATGGGGTTGCCGGTAGCAGTTTTAGGATATACCCAGGTCACTCCTGAATATTGAGCACAATTTTGATCATATTTTTTGAAGCTTCCTATCAAATTACTAAGCTATACCTTACCTACATATATCCGGTTTTTACTATGTCTTTTTAATGTGTCTACAATGCGATTTTATCGGGTTCAGTACATACTGGACCCGATAAAATCTTTCTGTATAACTTCTCTTAAAGTTATCGGATGACACTGAAATTTTTAGAATACACAGTATTGTCTGAATTAAGCCGGATGAAATCGGATACTACAATTATCGATACAAAGCTTATCAATTGGTGTTGTAATTAACAAATCAGTCTCATGAAGTGAGAATTTGTCAGTCTGGTACGTTTAATCTAATTAATATCACATTGACAGAACTTACTGTTTTACTGTCTACTTGGTTCGGCCTGCGGCTTGGTCTGCGTTCCCGCGGTAAAAAAGGGGCCTATCTAACTCTATTCTAAATTTTAACTCGACTCGACTCGACTCCTTCAGCCGTTTCGACGTGAAAGAGTAACTAACTCATACATACACACACACACACACACACACACACACACCCACACACATACACACATACACACACACACACACACACACACACACACACCCATTTATCCTCAGAAATTTACCGCCACCGTGCACGCTGTTCATGAGGAAGAACCCCTCTGTTGTTTTCCCCGGTTGAAAAGGTCTCTGTTTATCAAAAAGCGCTGCTGCCCGCTCGCAACCGATGTGACGTCATGATTAGTGATTTTAGAGTTACGACTGCTATTTTTACTGCAATTACAACTACGATCAAACCAAATTTAAAATTTATTAGTTATTTAGTTGTTACCTCTATAAAATTAAGAAGATGTACTGAAAACGTTTTTGTACGCACAATGTAGGAGCAAGGTTATCTACTATTATATTTTTTGAAGTAATATTATTAATCGTTTGATTACTATACCGTGAAATAACTCAACTGATATTATAAAGAGAAATAAATGTCTAGTTTCCTATTTGGCACAATAAAATATACCAGCTTTCCCTTTAACAAAGTTTTAAAGGGATCGATAATTGACCAAGTAATGTAAAGATTAAAAAAAAACTTAAACTCATTAATCTTTGTTAAACATAGCCCACGTCGAGATTACGAGCCATTAAACGTAAGGTGCTCTTGTTATCATAGGCCAAAAGAGGTCATAGAGCAATTCCGAGTCCCCTATACTCCATTAAGATTGCTGATATTTTCTGATTAAGGCATTAAATAAACCAATCGGTTAATTTTGTTATATAAGCATATCATCATCAACAGCCTATAAATGCCCACTGCTGAGCAAAGCCTCTTCTCACACGGAGAAGGTTAGAGCGTTAATCACCACGCTTGCTCAATGCGGGTTGGCGATTTCAAACTTATAATTAGAAATTATAAGTCCAGGTTTCCTCACGATGTTTCACCGTTTGTCAGTGGTGTCTAAATAATCTTAAATAATCACTTATATAAGCATATAAATGACGCAATATCTCAAAAGAGAAAATAATAATAATTAATATTTTTAATATTTCTGCTGCAAATTCATTTATCACAAAGTGAAAAAGTACTAAACCAGACAGTGCTAGACCAGAGCTAACATATGAAGGTCCCAAATAAATAATGTAAAAATTCCATTTACTTACAGCATTAGCGTGTATCACGGATTACGAAAATAAATCACAATTTGCGCGCGTAACTACTTTTATCACTCCAAGCTGACAGGTCGCAGAATAAAAATACACTACAATAAGACAACAAAGGTCTAAGGTCAGGGACATATGGGTCTCATAACGCAAATTATCTGGGCTGACCCCAGATAAATTAGAACTATTAATTACGCGGGCTCGCTGAAATAGAATAGGTTTTACACTATTGTTTATGGTCAGCCAGAGCGCCTCTTTTGTGTCGGCCTTTTTTTTAGTAAAGAATCCTTGTCTATTGTTTGTTTATTGAAAATATTTTTGTTTTTCTTTTAACCCTGGGAAAAGTGGTATTTGTTATGTACGTATGATAACGACACGGTGTCAAATCAAATAAAGCTTGATGTGTATCTACGTCAGGATTTAAAATTGAAAAACAAAAATAACCCGATATATTTTTTTTACTTTAAATATAATTATAGTTTAGGCATCTATATCTCTTGTTTAAAGAATTGTTCTTCAAAGAGTTTAAATAGAAATATGTAGTTTTCAACAATACTATCAAGTATCATCCTCAAATAATAGTAAAATAGCTTTACATTTACCGAATAGCAACTTCGTAAATATTCACACATTTTGTGGCATTGAAATTTTCTCTTATCATGTTTATGTCGTAAATCACACAGGAGAGCGAAACTCGTTCGTGTTGAAAATTGTACCGCCTTACCACAGAATACGCCATTGTATCCCCTCTCGGCATAAATTGATTTTTATTTTGGTCCCTCATTTGCATTTCCCACTTACGTATAATGATGTGTATATTTAACATATGTACTAAAGGTTGTTAAATTTAAAGAATATTGGGAAAGTACTTTGTTTCTATTTTTTTTTCATAGACAATTTTTTTCTATGTCTTTCTCATTCATTCATAGGGCATTTTTTTTAAATAAAATAAAAACATGAGATATAAAATTAGTTTGAATTTTCGAACCTATTCGATTCTCAATCTAAATTTGAAATATTGATCAGCTACCAGTGTCAGAAATGACGTCAACCCGTTGACATGGCCGGTTCCGACCTCTTTCTAATATTAAATATCCTCTACTATATGTAATATTTATAATCGATATTTATTGCCACTTTTATGTTTACGTCGACAGCAACGAAGTTATCAAACTTTCGAAATTCAAATTTTATTTGTATTTTTTATTTATAAATTCATCTTTGGCGTTCATATTGAATATTTTAATAAATGATATTTAAATTACACATTTTCTGGCTGAGAAGTGTAATCTGTGGTGACAGATATGTATCGGAATATACCTCTATAAAGTGGATTTGATATGTGTGTAACGTAATGTAAATATGAACTGTAGAAATGGAATATGAGAAATGTTTAATATTCAAGTAGAAAAAATTTTCTAATAGGAATGTAATTTTATCATTGGCTTATATCTATGGTCGATCGTTTACTTCATTGGGTATTGGAGTATTAATTTCAAAGTAATTTCTAACGATAATTCTACCACAGTTTTTCTATAAAACAGATAAAATCTACTAATTATTATTACTAATTATACACATTCCTATAGTTTTACCGGCGATTTTACTAAAGATAAAAACTAAAATTAAAAACTACTACTATATTCAAATATTAGGGACTAAAATGGTCGGCAGTTACAAACCGAAATTAAAATTAATCGGTCCATTTCCAATTAACGACGCACTTTAGAGTTTGACACATTTGACTTGGAAAATACAAAACTAAAATAGATTTACAATATTTGGACATTTGGACGAAGTGAACTAAATTCGAAGTGAGTCGAACTTTTGGGCGTGATTCATTAAGCGCTGACCATTTCCAACAGAAGTAATGAAACGAATTATAAACTTCACTTATTTGGAATAAAATTTATCGTGTCAGTATATTATGAGTTGCTTTGGAGCAAATATAAGATAAGTGGCAGGACTAATGTGGAACCGAGTGGCTCTAGAAAGAACAGAATGGAAAAGATTGGAGGAGGCCTTTAGAACAGATCTTGAAATGGTAACCAAGGAACAGATATTAGTTTTAAGTAGATTCAGTGCAAGAATAGTTATTTGTAGTTTTAGATGTAAATTTATTGTAAACATTTAAGATCTGAATAAAAAGCTAAATTATTAATTATTATTATTATTTGAGCAAATAAATAGTCATTTAATCACTTGTTTCAAATGAAAAAAATAAAGCGCAGAGAAAAATAAACTATTTAATTGAATATCTTTCAAAAAAGACAAACAGATAACAAATTATTATGAAGGCAAATAAAATATTTTATTACAGGAGGAATAAATCAATTCTTTTAGAAGGCATTTGCTGTTTAAGGAGATGTAATATTTTTTTATACTTCATATAATATAATGCACAAAAACAAATTGAAACAAATTGAAACCCAGTCTCCTTTTAAATACACAACAATTTGCAATACAGGTACTGCTGAACTATCTTCGTCGAACGTGTCACACACAGATATTCGAAATTGATTTCGCCCATTGTTGGGTTTACCATATTAACTTAGACTTACTTACCAATCCATTGTCTTTATTTAGGTCACCATCCATTAGACAAGTGATAACAGAGTCTGATTTAACTCGATTAGAAGAAAAAAAAAAGAAACTGCCAATCTCCCTTCTCGCGCAATTTGCTCTTAACGTAAATTGATTCAATTTTCAAGGCGGCAACTCCAACAGGCCGTATTACCCTCACGTAGTTGAATAATGAACCTTACCTCCTTGTTATAAGGTTGCCCTGATCGTCCTATTGAGGAATGGAACGCAAGCTTCTGTTTTTTCTTCCGATGTGATTAAAGAAGTGCTTGTTTAATTTCCTGGCAAACCTTTGTTAAGATAAATCTTCGTGTTGCCATGTAGATTTCAGCGTTTCGTTTTAATTTAAGTGTACCTGTAAATTGATTTGCTTGACTTTAAATTCCCTTTTATTAGCCCTATGGTAGTTTATCATCAACAGCCTATATATGCCCACTGCTGAGCTAAGGTTTGAACTTTTAATCACCACGCTTGCTCAATGCGGGTTGGACTTATAATCAGAAATTATAAGCCTAGGTTTCCTCACGATGTTTTCCTTTACCGTTTGTCAGTGTTACCTGAATAATCTTAGAAAGAACATGTAACTCGGAAAAAGTCACATTGGTACTTGCTGTTGGTAGATTTAGAACCTGCATCATCATGAATGAGAACCGAACGTCTTGCAGTTCAAAAAGGTAACATTTGTGGTCTCTAAGTTTATTATGCGATATCGTCTGAAGATTTATAATTTTGTACTAGAAAAGTGACTTAGGTTATATCCACATCACTCAATTAATTCTATTAATTTTTGTCCGCAGGTAAGTTGCAGACTTCAAAATACTTCAAGATCACCACCAAACATCTTTATTACTTAATAATTAACAGAGTTGGACAAAAGGTTGATATTTTCTGTTGCTCATTGGCGGAGTTCATAAAGGTAACGACTGATGTTGTTAGTTGTACATATGTAGTTAATGGATAAGTACATAGTTGTTATAAGTTTTTATATGTGTAACCTGTTAGGATGTGTTGAATTAAATAAAAAAAATACGATTACACCTTGAACACTTACAGTCCTACACGTTTCCCCTTGATCAATATTGTGAGTTATAAATAAGACAATTACAGAGACAAGGAAAGAAGCGAAGATTTGTCGTAAGTCGTGATTACGTGTCGTATTTTGGTTTGTAGAAGATCAACCATATTGTCTTAGCAAAGAGGTTTTTAAAGTTGGTATGAAAAAAAATACACATGTAATACCTATTTGGCCAAGAATATTAAGTTACACTGTCGTTGCGGAATGCAAAGTTTTGCATTATTTTTGTGCTTAATATAACGATCACCCAATTGATAAATGATAATAATGAATCTGTTGTACCTATGTAAGTATTAGTTGATAGCTGTCTGGCAGGAAAACTTATATGATTTTTATTCGTTTAATGACCAAAATTGCAGTTGTGTTCCAAAAAAACCCATATTGACTAATAATAATTAAAATAAGTATTCTTAGTGTTAATAGTCAGAACGTGGTATCTGAGCTCCGACTTCATCTTCCAACGAAAGATATATTGCTCTTGTTGCAGTCATAAAATAAATAAGATAGCTCCATTTACGAACCGGAACTACACAGTTTTACTGTTTATTACCTACGGGGGATATAAAAGAAAATCTTTATATTCACTGCGAACAACTTGACAGATTTAAATGAGATTGACAAAGTGTTTAGGGATGTCACTGACGAGATTTGTATGGATTCATTCATTTTTTTATTAGATTACGTAGTTGATCATGTCCTAAAGCTGCGGTGAACCATAATTTGGGTTGGGCGTAATGAGATACGGGAAGCAGTAATTTTAAAATTTTTGGTGACATATGCGTATAATGAGTCTCATATCAACCGTGGGGATAGCAATCATGCTCGACAAACCCCTTCTTTAGAAGTTCTTATTCAGAAAATTCAGAATTGGCGTTTTCTCAATTTAAGGCTCAACTCAAGGCCAATAAAAATAATTAACTAAAACGCGGGTTACTCACATGAATATACCGAGGAAAGCTCTACTAGTTTCGAACCACAGAGGGGTACTTCCTCATGAGCAGCGTGCGCGGTCGCGGCGATGTCGCGCAGCCTACTGGCTAGCGTTGGCGCTCGCATCGGTGTTGCTACTTGCGCATCTAGTTTTAGTTAATTTAGTATATATCACGATAGTTATTATGAAAATAATATTTCATAAATTATAAAATTCTACAAAATTCCAGTCGGATTGACCTTTCATGCTGCACTAATAGTGTATCCTAGACTGTATTATTGTTATGGCTAGACGTGCAGACAAGATGGTGTGTACTTTAATGTGCTCGATTTGTAAGAGAGCACCGGTCTCGTGTGCTCGCAACCGTTGTTCGGATTTAGAAGTTTTTATTTTTTTACTGTTGTTGTTGTTTATAATTTTATGTTTTGTCTTCTTTCATGTATTGAGTAGTAAAACGAGACGATATTTACGAACCATGTTTGTGTAATACTGCACTATCATCACGTATTTCATATTTGTTTTGAAAACAGAACGTCACAAAGGAAATGTCAGGGAAATATAAAAAAATACATTATAAATGTTGTGTACGTTTTGGGGTAGTTTCTAAAATAAACGTGAGGGTAAAATTGTCATCATTCCAGAACATTATACTCGTTTCAAACCCCATTACGGTTTCATGTCCTCCCTTATGGGTTCATTAATTAATTAATGGCGGACCTCGGTTCACTTTTGCGATTTTAAAATTACGTTTTTAAGTGACATCACGAGGCGACCGGCTACTGTGGCGGTTGCAAACTTTATTATAACTTTACTTGTTCGTTGTGCACATTTTCACGCTGTTTTTACCCCAATGAGTTATGCACGGATGTATTTTTTTTTTTTAAGGGGGGAAAATCATCGAATGACTGCTCCCGCCTGGGTGAGGCGGGAGGGAGTGTCAGACTCTTACTGACTAAAAACCACCCCGTTCCTTCTCCTGCACGTCGAGCCGGAGCCCCGGTTACCCGTTAGGTTCTCCGCGACTCCGAATCGGCATCGGCCCTATTGGGCCCCATCTGTGGTGGTCTGATGGCTCTTTGAGGCGCGCGTGGAACGCGATGCGCCGTACGCTCGGGTCTGTTTCTGGTCGGACGGGGAGCCACCCATGCTCGCCGTCCGCAGGCCCGCGCTTACGGTGGCCGGAGATCGTCCCGCGATCCCCGACGTCCGGTGTGTCCTTCGCGATGGCTGGGTTGCGAGGAGGCAGCGCTTCGCTGCCTCACGCGTCCCGCCTCCTCCTTAGCTAGCATGACTGCTTCGCAAAAGGAGGAGACGGCATCCCAATCCCCCTCGCTCCGCATCATGGCCTGCACTAGGCCCGGACGCGAGAGGTCGCCATCGCCGATCACTTCCCTGAGGACACGGCGGTGCTCAGCCCACGCAGGGCATTCTCCCACCGATGCACAGATGTATAGAATTGATATTAATATGAATGCAAAACTGCTACCAAAATTCAAAGTGGAGTTATACAATCTCAGAATTTAATACTTTAGATTACTAATTATTACTTTACTTACTATTTTACTTTATATTTTTTTTCATGTTTGAGTTTATAGTTATTTATATTTTAAGTAACAACTATTACTTAAATAAAATTAAAACTAAATATTACTAAATTCAATATATACAACTTAAGATTAAAATTAATTATAGAAAAAAAACAAACTATTTATAAGGCATCGAAAAACTCGTAATAAACTCGTATTTTAAGTTGTATATATATACTTATTTTATTTAAATTCTTATCAATAAATTTCATTTAATATCATTATGGTTTCGGCTTACTCACGTAATTATTTGACCAGGATCTCGATTAGTTTCAAGCCATGCTACGCGACCGACGCGACCCGCAACGCGGCGAAATGCTGCTCATGAATATGAGCCTCTATAATAATATATTTAGTATGTCTCACGAAAGTTATAATACAAATTTCATTTTATTGTACTTTAGCAGAATCAAAAAGTGAAAACCTTTGACTTAATCAGTCCATTCAGAATCATAGAAGAGTAAAGTCCACAGAAATATTAAACTTTATTATATCTATGGTATAGTCCAAACAAGTATGTATGTTTAACAGTATCACCATATCATAGTCAGGACCAATCCGCATGAAATCTTTCATAAGCTTCCCATATAACATTGAAGGTCTATACTCCGTCTCAAGGTCACTGTTATCGTACATTATCCTTCGTTCGGTTACGGTGTTCTCTCACAGAATCCTACTTATCTCTTGATTAACATGATAAGCTTTTGACGTAAAACAATTTGATTTGACTTTGTGTTTACTACGACAAATTACTTGGTTTCATTTCCTGTGTTTTGATAGACTTGAATCTGTATTACTGCAAAACAGACAGCCGTTTAGATATAGATCTGTTTAAAACCTATGAAACATGAAAAGGTCCAGTTGCGTTTGCAGAATATGTTCTACTTTTGTAGTTTCGGCCTGTCGCTATGAGATAAAGACTTGAATTTTTATATGTATAACAGTATACAAGTAAATAATTTTCCTTAATTCTTTTCAAAAATATTGTACATTTATAAAATAACATCTGACGTTTGTACGTAATGTTTGTTACGAAAAATTGCAATTTGCCTTCATGAACATGCGCTAAAACTTTCTTTTACTGACTTTCTTAGATTTTTCCCGTGAGAAATATTACTTATTATAATTTTCTCAGATTTCACTTTTGGGATGGTGACTTGTGTGTTTTAAATTTTTACTTTTTTATCTCACTTCTGAAGAAGAATTTCTATGTCTTACTTCGTCTCGATTCAACAATTCTATTTCATTTTTGTGAAAACATATTTAAATCAATTTTTTACAATGAATCTACCTCTATAATTTCTTGTTCATGTTGTTATTTATAGTGGTTATAAAAATGAATAATAATCTGACTGTTTTATTTAAGAACGAAATTCCAGTGTAAATAAAACTTTCATTATAGCCTAACTAATATAAACAAGCCATCAAACTACTACGATTAGTTGTTAACCTTTTGAAATATTTGCTGAATACCAGAACATCAGAACTACAATAAATATAGAAAAAAAGTTTAGACAGAAATAAATTAAAACTGACATCAAATGAACCTCTTTCATTATAATACGACTTTGATAAATGTTTTTATTCAAAAACAAATTTTCTCATTTTTCATATAAACTGTAAATTATACTAAAATATCCGTAGTTATTTAAGTAGTTTAGAAGAAGTGTCTAATAAGATAAAATCTTCATTCGTACTAGGAAAATTTATTGCCTAATCGATTGTCTAAGTTCGTTTGAGATCTCGAATAAAGCTTCAGCATTTACTATCTACAAAAAATCTAGAAACTTCTATTAGTTCATCTGGTATTTTTCCAAAAACAAACATCTCACAAGATTTTCATTCATAAATCTGATCCCTCATCAGACAAAAGTGGGGGTCATAAACCCATACCTTAAATTCCACGAAACGGTCTCATGTTCCCGTCTTAAGGTACCAGGGCGTCAGTAACGAAAAGAGATGCGATTAACGACCTTAGGGCTGTTTTATTGCTGTCTATAAAACTATACGTTACATTGTAAATGAGTAGAACTTTTGGGTATCGTTTTGAAGTTTCCAAGGTCGGTTACCTCTGAGAGGGAGTTAAGGGAGTGAAGTTATTTTTCATTGTGTTTGCTACCGTTGTTTGTTGGTGGTTGAATTTATTCGAGTAAATAGTAGTATTCGGTTATTCACACTATTGTTATATTGAGATTGACTTAAGGACAACATTCTCTTACGGCCGAATTTAATAACCTTTGTCTATCTAAAATCTGCGGATATAGATCGACGTTTGACATTAGTTGTTTTTATGTGTTAAGCCGATAAACTAGCACACAGATCACCTGATGGTAAGCAATCGGCGTCGCCCATGCACACCTGGAACACCAGAGGTGTTGCAAGTGCGTTACCGGCCTTTTGGGGATTAGGAGTTTGAGGAATGTTGGGGATTCAGGGATTAGGGAGTTTGGTGATGGGTGCCCCTCTTCCCCCTCCCTCGGATAGTTGGGCCTCCGGTAACCTCACTCACACGACAAAACACAACGCAATCGTTGTTTCACGTCGGTTTTCTGTGAGGCCGAGGTATCATTTCTGTCGAGCCGGCTCATTCGTACCGAAGCATGGCTCTAACACACTTGTTGTATGGAATTTCTGTCAAGAATCGATCACAATCTACATATTGGATAAAGATGGGATGAATTTCGGCTGTTTGTCTGTTAAAGATACAATTTTCAGTAACTGCGTATCTTATTATAGAGGCACAAACATAATTTTCAATTTATAATGGTTATACATAATGATACGTTATGCGTTTTCGGACTGTGGTCAAAGTATAGTAAAGGTTCTTTCATTATTAAGTATTATGATTATACATAAATACATATTAATGCTCCTACCAAAAGTTAAGTCGGCAAATACTCAAACTATAATCTAGAACTTGGCTAGACGAACTAAATAAGTCTACATTCGAGATCTTTGCTTAACCTATTTGTATGTTTAGGACGGGTGCGAAAGTTTTAGGTTCAAGCGGACATTTAAATGTTGTTTAAAAGTAGAGGAAATATTTTGTTTATTGAAGTAGAGATTAATATATATAACTGGACGTCTTTTACCCCCGAAAGAGGACAGAGGTACACTACTGAGGTTTTTTTTAAAAACCCAGTAATACTTGGCTGACCCGGGAATCGAAACCGAAACCCCTTGCGCGGCACTCGCACTTGCGACCACTCGGCCAAAGAGGCAGTCAGTGTCACCATGGGGGTCATCGGTGACCAACGGATTTGCCTTTAACAGTTTTCTATTGGCAATCAAAACCTTAAACGTTTTTACAGATCATTACTTAGTAGTAAACCTCTACATAAAAATAAGTAGCTAATTTCTGATTTAAAAGGTTCAATACACTACCTGTTTCTTCAAGAATATCTATAGGTATAAACTTATTTACATAATATGTCTTATCTAGTCATCGACCTGTCCTCAAAGTGACCTCTAACCGAGCTGGAAGCAACCCTTACATTTTTACCCCAAAAAAAGAAATTCTTTTTTATCTTAGTCAGTCAGCATTAGACTAATATGAATAAGTATGAGATCAGCAGTAAATATAAACGTGATTTGAAATTCAAAATGGTATTTAAATGCGGTAGAAGCTATGGATGATAAAATTTTAAAGGTTACGGAAGGGTTGCCGTGGTCCTGAATGCTAATAGGTCAAGGGGTCTTCCTAAAGGTGTCTTTAGGGTCTAACCACTTTTATAGGAGATTGGGTAGTTAGTTTAAAAGGGAGTCTTCTTGTTTATGTACAAGGTTGGTATTCAACGAGACTATAAGTAGGACTAGGAGGTAGTGATTTCTGAAGTCTTTGTTATATTCAGTGAGCCCTATCTGTTTATTTAAGCTTATTTTTTTAAGGTATGACTAGATAGACACCATTAAATTTATTTCGGTTTCGTCCCGCGGCAAAACAAATTGCCATAAGGAGTACTTTCGATGTTTAAAGTAATAATAAAAAATATAGACGTATGCTTTTAGGTAAAAATTATTCATTGACTTTATTTTTGTATTGTGAACCTGGTTGAAAAAGAGTAACCTGTGGAGTCGGAGACGTCTTCCGGGTATTGATGATGATTTTGATGAACCTATGGAGTTTCTTGCTCGTTCTTTTCTATAGGAATCTATATTTTGGAACGAGCAAATAGCTTCACTAGAGAATTCAGCGACACTGATATTTTTTTCTTTAATATTAATTTTATTTATGGCATAAGCCGGTAAACGAGCAGACTGATCACCTGCTGGAAAGCAATCGGCGTCGCCCATAGACACCTGGAACACCAGGGGCGTTACAAGTGCGTTACCGGCCATTTGGGGATTAGGAGTTTGAGGATCGTTGGGGATTCAGGGATTGGGGTATTGGGGAAGGGGAGTGTAATTGGGCTTCCGGTAACCTCACTCATATGATGAAACCCAACGCAAGCGTTGCTTCACGTCGGTTTTTTGTGAGGCCGTGGTATCACTCCGGTCGATTCGGCCCATTCGTGCCGAAGCATGGCTCTCCCACACTTACGTCAAAAGTGCCTGCTTAGTCTAATTGAAATAAATGATTTTGACGTTGAATTTGAATAATTATTACGATCATATTCTATGGAAAAGCACCAACCAAAATATGAATGAAAGCTTCAGTCGAAAGGTGTTATCTTGACGAGCACACTTGTATGTACTCGCAATCTATCACATATCGTTATCAGAGGTAACAGTGTGGATATTCTTTTAAGGTTTAATCGATGCGATAACCGGTCTAATGTCAGATTACAGGGAACTAGGTGTACGGATACTGATAGTGCATGTTATTGCCTTTCCTTGCTCATATTATGGTCGATTCAAATATGATGGAAGTTACCGATACCGACGTGTATCATCGGTGGCGTAACGCTAGAACTGACAAAATCTATATTATTTTAATATTAATGAAAAGGTGAAACACTCTGGTTAGTCGAGTTCCTCATCAGTCTATATTGGTTACGTGGGTAAGCCGTTAAATAGTATATCAGAATTAATACAGCTAAAGAAATCGTTTTTTTATGCAATAAGCCAGTAAACGAGCAGACGGATTAACTGATGGTAAGCAATCGTCGTCGCCCATGGACACCTGAAACACAAGAGGCGTTACAAGTGCGTTACCGGCCTTTTGGGAATTGAGAATTTGAGGATTGTGGGGGAATCGGGGATTGGGGAGACTGGGGAGGGGGATGGGTTATTGGGCCTCCAGTAACCTCACTCACACGTCAAAATACAACGCAAGCGTTGTGTCACGTCGGGAATCTGTGAGGCCGTGGTATCACTCCGGTCGAGCCGGCCCATTCGTGCCGAAGCATGGCTCTCCCACACTTAATGCGCTAATCTCTGTAACTGATACTGGTTTCAATTGAATAATTCTTTCTGTGTTGGATAGACCACTTATTGAAGAAGACTTTAGACTTTAAAACATCACGTTACTAAAGGAGTCGAATATCGTAAGTGTGACTACAGAGGGTAGCTAGTATAAGATAAAATATTCAACCTTTCACACCTAACCGATGATGCGTTAGTGCGTCGAGTGTAGGTACGCCGCTGTTACGCTCGACGCATTTCCCGTCTGATGTACCTCTATAAGGCGCTTTAATATGAAGGGCTTTCACTTGCGAGTGTGTGTATTACGTACGTAATATAGATGTTTGTGTATCTTAGGCGAATTGTTAGTGTTAATAGGTTTTGGGTTTTTTGATATATTACATTACATAACATCGCGCCTTTTATCCCCGAAGGTGTAAACAGATGTGCACATTACGGCTTTTAATGCCACAGTACAATGTAACACCCACTTTTCACTATTTATGTTATCAGTCCCACGTATTAAGGGGTGAGGCTATTGCCATATAACTGGCACAACTACAGACAACGTGCCACTACGCAGAATTTAAAAAAAACCCAGTAATATTTTACCCGACCCGAGAATCGAACCCGAGACCCCTTGCCCAGCAGTCGCACTTGCGACCACTCGGTTGACGAGGCAGTCTTTTGATATATTCTGGATAATAATAAGAAATAAATAAGTCTTAATCTGTGTAAAGAAACAATCAATGTTTATGTACAATCGTCGCAAACATTGTTAACAATTAGTGTAGTTTGTTCACAACGACGTAAAGTTTCATTAATTAGGTTTACTTAAATTGTAAACAATATCTAGCAGATGTGTACCTACCTAATGTTAAAAGAATCACCGAATGAAAATGATCCACAAAAGACAATGACATTATTAAAATACGAAATGTTTGAAAGCAGAGCGACGATATAATAATTTGTCTCAAGTGGTGTAAAAGCAATAATAGATGTAAGAATGTTTCTATTATTCCTCAAAGACAGCCAGATATCTTGTTAAAACATTTCCTTGTACATTTTCAGTCACAAATGTGAGTTCCCCATTTAATTTTGTTGCTTCTTCAGTAATTAAGTGTTCAAACCGAGGTGTCATGATATATTAAATTAACGCAACACCTACCTAAATTCTCCTCTAATTGACGAACAGACACCTACATTTCACATTATCAAAACGTACCCTAATTGTGCTGCCGTAAGGTGTAATTTGGAACACGGAGATACCACCGCACTAGACCTTTTCATAGTGAAAATTGGACTCTAGTAGAAAGATGGTAGAGTTGTAATTGCTTTGGTGTTTAGTTATTAATATAAATAGATACGTTTGAGCGTGTAATATTAATGCCTTTGGCAGAATGATGTCGCGCTCTGGGCTTTTTATTGCTTCCTGTAGGGATGAGAAAAAGTAATTAAGAAGCATTTCATGGCAGGCCTTATGATATGATTAATTAGGTGATGTAGATATAATGGCTGACTTTTTATATTTAGATTTTTTTGTGAATACTAATGTTGTTTGATTGTGGTGGCGACGTGTTAACATTAATATAACAACACGGTAGACAGAATTGATAGAAGTGTGTTTCCGTATAGTAGTAATAGTACCTAATTTGTTTTTTGTTGTGTATAAAATCTCTGCTGGTCTAAGAGATACTAGTTTTTAGAAAATGCTACCTCGTAGTGATTACGATTTTGGTAAATTCTAAATTGTCAGGCATGTCCCAAAGAATCTTATATTTGTCGATTTTATGCGATAGGTCGGTCTGTTTCTGTTAAACTCAAGTAAAAATAATCATGTTAACGTCTATCAGTTGTGGGGGCACATTTATTAACTTTTATTATAATCTGTATACATATCTAGTATTTCATGTCTAATTAAAAATATTAACCACAAAAAAGAACCATAAAAAATGAAAAATGAAACCCTCTAGAAAATTACGTCAACACCCATTAATTTAATTATAATAGCGTGCTCGCACTGATTATTAAAAAAACCTCTAAAGTTTGAGTTGGCACCGGTATATTGGGTTCCGTCAATGTCATTAGATATATCTTTTTAAAATGGTCTAATGATTAGTAAATACGTAAATTAACGTGAATCATTAGCATTATTGAGTCATGATGGCCCGGAGGTTTTACGACGCCCGCTTCTAATGCATGAGGTTGAGAGTGCGGGTTCGAAACCTACCAACGGCAAGTATTAATGTGTCTTTTTCCGAGCTATACCTCTATGTACTTTCTAAGACTATTTAGACGCCACTGACAAACGGTGAAGGAAAACATCTTGAGGAAATCTGGACTTGTAATTATTTTGAAGTCGCTAACTCGCAGTGAGCAAGCGTGGTGCTTAATGCTCAAGCCTTCTTCGTGTAAGAATAGGCCTTCCTTTGGTCAATAGCAGCCACTTATAGGCTCTTGATGATGAATGAATGTTATGACTATTCTGTATAAAACATTTAGGAAATAGAAGATACTCAGTTTAATGAAAATCTATACATAATTCGGTAAATGATCAAACTCTGAATTTGAAGCTCAGCAGTCACTCTGGCGAACACAGTAGCCGACTGAGTTTTGCTACGATAGTGGAATATCTTTTCAGATATGAGGCAAAGTCCAAAATAGATTTTATATCACAACTTATGAATGAGTTGGTTCGATACGACTGACGCCACGGCCTCACTGAAAACCAACGCATGTTTTGTTGTTTGCTGTGTGAGTACAGTTCCTTAAGAGATCTGCTGTATCTCATAAAAACTTAGACACACATTTTCAAGACTTTTTTACTTGACTTAAGGTCCTATGTCCCTTAGATGGGGCTGAGGTAGTGGACAGAAGTCCTCCATTTCGATCGGTCTTGCGTTTCCTGCTTCACTTCGCTCTACAGCATACCGATGCTCACCGCTTCTGGCATCTCATCACAGTGCGTTTTCAAATATGGAACCCTAATAATGTCGGGCAGTTTGCAGCAGTTAGTTGTCAGAAATAATTACCGGAATAACTCCAAAAAAGAGTTTTCTTTTAATTTATTTAAAACGGGGTAGCTGGCCATTAAACATTTTCGCATTTTGTTCGTTTGTGATAATTTAACCTTTTTTTTGCTGTAGGTAGTAAAGTATTGAAGATTTTTTTTATTTATTAATGTTTATCGGATTTTATAGAGGTGCACCACATATATGGAGTTTGGAGTACATATAGACAGATAAAAAGTACCACAATGTTCAATTCATTTGAAAAAGGATTTTGATTCAAACCGCACGATTTTCCTGAAAAAAAACTATTGTGAAATTTCCGAACGTGGTACCACGGAATGTAAAGTATTCAATCAACATTAAATGGATTTGGTTTGGAATTCATTAAAACTGAATATTTCACTATAATCGAGTAATTTAATGTACTAATGAAGTAATGATTGAGAATACGACATTAATTAAAATTGTTGTCTTTTGGGACACATTTACGAAAATAAATAAAAAGAACGAAATAGGTAAATCAGAAGAAAAAAAAAATACGACCAGGACTTTGAAAATCGGTTTACTTTAGGTGGTTGTGTACTGTAGGACCATTTGCACCCTCAATGGATAACAGTTTACCTATGATTATCTTTCCGAACAATAATGAACCTAATTGTCCAATAAATAAGCATTAATTTTGTGGTGATCCTTTACTTCCTTTACCTAAATGCGGTGAGTACTCGTTGAGTCCGAAGCTTCCGCACTCGTTAGCGACTGTGGGCAATAATTCGGGACAAATGGTTCAGTATGACAAGCCAACGGTTGATGACCCCTGCGGCCCCCGTAGTACTTAGGTACTCACCCACCTTTGTTTATTTATAAACGTAGGAACTCAATGATTTTTATTTCCCTTGCGTATTTGTGGTTTTGAAATATACCTCTAGAAGCAGACTTTTTTGTTTGGACGATTTTGTTTTTTAAATTATTGATTGGGTGTTACATGTGAATGAATGAATGAAGCGTTTATTCAAGGTAAGAAACATAGTTGGAAAAAATACAATATTACTTCTGCCAAACTGCAAAACAGTTTGTTGGCAGATGTAGCTCCCTTAAATAATACGACTATATAAAATGACTAAAAAAAAAAGAACCTTTGACATTCTAATTCACACATAATAGTTTTCTATCAGGTAAGTAGTTTGAGTAGGACATAAACTTATCTATATATCTCCAAACAGGGAAAGAGACCTTAACAATCTTTGTTGAGAAGGAATTTCACCATTTTGTTTTTGAAGGAAAGTTTTGTAGTACACTCACTTTCCAAATAGTCTGGCATATCATTAAATATTGTTGGGACTAAGCATTTTCTACATCTTTGCCCATAATAGTTAACAGTAGTAGGTACTATGAATCGTTTACTTATTTTCTCTCTTTGGGGTCTTTTGTTTACCACTTTGATTTTAAACTCGTCTTTACAATAATTGTCTATGGCCAGTAATAACACCACCTTTTGATGGATCGGCAATATCTTACATTCTAAGAATAATTCTTCATAATCACTATTTTTACATCGTTTTTTTGTGTTCTTGTCTACTAATAGTTTTATAAATCTAATTTGTAATAATTTTATTTTATCCACATATGATTTAAATGTATTACCATAGCATGCCAGTCCATACGAAAGCAGCGACTCCACCAGTGCATAGTAAACCGTAAAAAGTGCCTCTGTCCAGTACAAAACTGAGGTGGTGGAACTTTACAAGCACTAATCTGAGTTTGTCACAAAGCAGTGTGTGAATGCATATGTGAAAAGTGATTTTATGTATCTAAGTATCTCATTATTTTTATTGGAAAACACCATCAATCGACAATCAGATTCTATACCACGAACCTAACGGGTTACTGGGGCTCCGGATCCTAACGGGTTACCGGGGCTCCGGCTCGGCGTGCAGGAGAAGGAACGGGGTGGTTTTTAGTCAGTAAGAGTCTGACACTCCCTCTCGCCTCACCCAGGCGAGGAGCAGTCACTCGATGATATTCACCCCTTAAAAAAAATACCACAATTATGTCATTTGATGTTTGTTTGTTTTCATTTGGCGATATGTAAGTATGTATGGTTTTTTAACCCATCAATTTAATGGATGGTTTTACTAACTAACCTTTAAGGTCGATATAAGGACAAATTATTATTATTATGAAAACTTCACTTTTACAACAGTTGATAGACTTGACATTCTACACAAAGCGGCGGATTCAAGAGTTAAATGTCTCAATACTTTCAATATTTTATTTTAGATATTGTTCATTGAAATATTATCGGAAAAGTCAAGTTTAAAGGTTGATAGTGTTTTATTTTATTAGTTCCTAAACTTCTATATAATAAAAATGAATTTTTGACATATTGTATGCACGCGCATAACTTCAGAACGACAGTCCCAAATTAGATAATACATTCTTTTATGTATTCCGTATAATGTCAGGCACTTTGTATGAAAAAATATGAAACAGGATGCGCGTACAAAGTCCCGAGCAGCAACTAGTATTCCATATACCTATTTCAAACTACATTTTATTTTTTATAGCATAAGCCGGTAATCGAGCAGACAGATCACCTGATAGTAAGCAATCCGCGTCGCCCATGAACACCTGGAACACCAGAGGCGTTACAAGTGCGTTACCGGCCTTTTGGGGATTAGGAGTTTGAGGATCGTTGGGGATTCAGGAATTGGGGAGATTGGGGAAGGGGAGGGCCTTCGTTAACCTCACTCACACGACGAAACACAACGCAAGCGTTGCTTCACGTCGGTTTTCTATGAGGCCGTGGTATCACTTCGGTCGAGCCGGCCCATTCGTGCCGAAGCATGGCTCCCCCACACTTATATCGAAAATTGTTTCCGTTAGAAATGTGAAAGCAATTGTTATTTTACACAACAGTAATAATTCCAAATTAGTCCCCGAAAAACCTTTTCAGTCGTCGATACATTATATTCGTAGTAATCACATTGCGAACGAATTCCAATAACGCCAAATTGCGTGTTTACCGAATTCGGTACGCCACCGAATTCCTCAGCAAAGAAAAAACGTCTTTACATTGATTGTGAATAAAATAATTTATCGGAATACAGAGATAAAATTATTTACAACACAAAAGCGCTCGTTAGTTGCTTCAGACTGTTCTAAGATTATTGGTAATTTTATATTCTTGTGAGTTGTTTTGACCTTGAACAATGTATTAGGTGTGTTGAGGTCCATTTTGTATGTGGAGCTATGTAGTGCGATGTCACGGTCGATGTGGTTTCTTTTCGTGGGGAGAATTTTAAGTTAGGGGTGCTCTGAATAGAAAGAAATAGAGGTTATGTGCAAAAAGGACTTAATCTGTGCCGAAATAACTAATTAGTTTCCTCTAGATTCTCATTTAAGGTTGTCACATACATATCAACTTATTAGTCTTGTTATGATGGATCAGTTGTTACAATTATCTTAAACTGTCCATTTTCGTAAATGTCACATTCCTGTCCCGAATCAATTTACAAAAACTTATTCCCAACAGTATTCCGAATTGATAGAAAATGAACAAAAATCCCGCAGACCGACGGTAGTTTGTTATATTTTATTTCACTGATCCGACGTCGATCCGAGCAATAATAGTGTCTGATGAAAAAGATTTCTAGTAATATTATTCAAATTGCTCGTCATTTTATCTCATCGCACTGCACTGTGGAACTCCTTGTGGTGACGTCTCATGTTGTATGTTACAATCTGATAAAATTGAGTGTTTTCCTTCGATTTTATCTAGAAAGAGACTGCCTTGTAAAGCATGAATGGTTTAATGTCCTTTAGTTTGAATGGTCAAAGTTATTACCAGATTAAAATTAATGAATCTAATGTATTTTGCATTTGTTAATGCAATCAGATCCGCACCATACTAGATTTTATTAGCCAACTACCGACCCGCCCTGGCTTCGCACGGGTGCAATATGTATGTATTATACCTACATATAAACCTTCCTTAAGAATCACTCTATCTATTGAAAAACCGCATCAAAACCCGTTGCTTAGTTTTAAAGATCTAAGCATACATAGGGACAGACAAACGACGGATAGCGACTTTGTTTTATACTATGTAGGATACGCCCTCCACACCGCTAGAGACAGAAATGGATGAAGAAACTTCTGCATGATCACGACCCTCAGCACTGAGGAATGCAATGAAAGTGAATCGAAATCAAGTAATCCGTTTCTCTATCTCCTGATTACAAAGACGAGCAGAAGTGCTACTTTTTAATTTTGTTTATTAATCGACTTTTCAAAAACAGGAAAAAGGAGGTTCTCAATTCGATTTGTATGTATGTATGTATAGGTACATATATGTTTGAGCGCAAATATCTCGCGATTCTCTGCACTGACTTTGATATGCTTTTCAGAAAAGTATTTGTTACACTCAAGAGTAGGTTTAAGTAAATATATTAATTAACAGACTTCAAAAAGAAGAGGGGATTAAAGTCGGTTTTTTAAAGAAAGTTTATAATTTTCTCAAATGTTACGTGCTTTATTAATTTCTAGGATATTATTTTAATCAATTATAATATCGGCCCCGAGTCCGAGTCAAATATACAACATGCAGCCTATTATCCAATGCGCCAGCCTTGAAATAAGACAGCAAATTAGACATGAATAGTTAATCACACTTCAACTAGCCAGAATATAAGGCTATTTATCAAATTAAATAAGATAATCCGTACCTCAGTACAGTGTGAAAGCCCCGAGGGTTCACAGAAGGTGTGATATTTAAGTAGGATTATTTACTCTGGCTAAAATAACTTGTCACGTCATTCACGGGAGGGAATTTAATGGAGCTATTCATATTTTCTGGTACTTGAGACAAACAGGTAAATGAGGATATTTGTAAATGTTATTTTCATACCTGATTTTTTGTAAGGGGAGAATTTAGGCATTTGGTCGTCATATAGGGCACCAACTTTTGTGTGTGTGGACTGGCTTGCTTTAATTTTTCAGTATTAATCTTGTATGTACATACAAACCGTTGACTTGTCTCCATGTAGAGACGAAGAATATTATGACAGACTCCAGACGACATACATATGAAGAGATTTACACTAAATGAAATGCAATCAAGAGATTGATGACTGTTGATGAAGCGAAAGAGGTATGTAGGAATCGTAGTAATTGGCGTTCCATAGTCTCTGCCTACACCCATGGGAGACAGGCGTGAAGTTATGTATGTATTTACACTAAAAGAGGTATAATAAAAAATGTTTTCGGCTTACTCCCGTAACTATGTGCCGAGGAACCCGACTAGTTTCAAGTCATGCTATATAGAGGCTCATATTCATGAGCGGCATTCTGCGTCTCGCGATGCGTCTACCGACGCGCTGCTACTGTCATAATGCCAGTCAGATTATCTTCTTGGGCAAGCCGAAAACATAATAATTAATTTAGTGTATCTCACGTAAGTTTTAATTCAAACAAATTTGTTACTGTATCGTTTCAAAAACCAATCATAAACCAAAGGTTAAAATCTTACAAAGAGACTGAAATTGAAAATAGAACACAACGGTCATCGGCTTAACCCATCGAAAGCAATATCGGCTATCCGGGGCCTAAGTGGCCCTTGCAAGGGTTGAGATCGAAGCCAATTGGTTTCTGCCACTCACAATAAACCTAAGATATTTACGGTCACTCTTACATCGTGACTGAGAAGTCAAATAATACAATCGCCTTTGAGTCTATTTTTAGGATGGGTGATGAGAAGTATGCGTCAATGGAAGCATTGACAGGTGAATTGTTTTGTGGTTAATTTCGCTGTTTGTGTTTTAGTTACAAGAAGAACTTGATACTGGTCACAATTAGTGTTGTACCTTTGTCGAAAAGGTAAGCCAAAAATCGCATATCACATGGGACTCATAACATAAATAATGAAAAGTAGGTGTTACATAGTACTGTCGCATTAAGTGCCGTAATGTACACCTCTGCTTACCCCTTCATGGATAAAAGGCGTGATGTTACGTTCTTTGAAGTATTTCATTCATCCGTCCATTTTTTAACAACCTCTGTGGTTCTTGTGTAAATGTGATAGATATAACTTCATGTAATTAACTATTGAATGAATTATTGATTGAAATTTTTTCAAATAATATCATCGTTTTTATTACGAGTTTCGATGATCCTGTTGTCGTGGTGGCCCGTAGGTTCAAAACGCCCGCTTCTCGCGGATCCAAAATCTACCAACGGCACGTACCAATGTGAATGTTTTCGGAGTTATATGTGCTTCCTGAGTTTATTTAGACACCACTGACAAACGGTGAAGGAAAACCGATGTTTTAAATTATAATTATAAGTTTGAAATCGCCAACTCGCAATGTATACGCGAAACACAGTGTGTTATCTATTGTGTCTCATATGCCGGCAGATAAGAGGTTAATGTAAGAATTATGAAGGTTTAAGAACCTTCTCCGTGTGAGAGGTCTGCAAGGGGTAATTATAGACTGTTAATGTGATTATGCGTTTCGATCAATTTCAATTTCATTAATTACTCTTTTGTCAGGAGGTGTATACCAAGATGAAATTTCAGAACCCATAATAATTTGGAATAAAATAACGAATATTATAATTGGCACTTTGCATATTTATGGCGCCATGTTTTAAATTATTATGCTTCGTTACGGTTGCGATATAATTGAAGGTGCATTCATTTTCGTCGCTTCATTCATCAGTATAGGGTTGAACAATGATATCATTTATTTACTTTTATAGTTTAAAACAACCTTCGTCAAATGTATCAATTTACAAGTTATGATACCATACATACACGACCTTACTCCTGTCTTCCACTGGGTTTGTCAGCCACTGTTGAACACCAATTGCTACATACCTCTTTTGCTTCATTATTCCTTTCATGCCTGCTCGTCGGGTAAGGGTACTTTTAATTACGAGTTTCTTTATATATTTTCGTCCAGGGCGCCCTCTACCGACGGTCCCATTCATACCCCGCTTAGTTATGATATTGTAAGTATAAATATTTGAAAAATGCTACCTCGTGTTAAATGCTTGTAGGTAGCTTTTAAAATGCAGATTTGATAATTGTCGTAAAATATAGCTCAGAATCATTGCGATAAAAAAGGTTTTTCCTTCTAAAAACCGCACTTAAATCATTTAATTTCATTCATTTACGAGTTACGGGGTCATAGACCCAAAAGTCAAAATTATAATACCTTTCTTTGAGCGTTAATAAAAACATCGTGTGTTCTAAAGTAAGAGCAGTTCGAAGATAATTTACAGAAACACAGCATGATAAAATTCCCCTGCAAAATATATACTGTTTCACGTAAAATTCTCCCCACAATATGACGAATGAAGGAAAAGTTCTCAGAGATAATGTCATCCAAGTTTCAATTCTGATATGGAATAAGAAATATAATGTAATCAAGTGTCAGTGACGGTATGAATGTTCGCTTTATGAATGAGATCTATTCAGTATGTGACTCAAGTTGCTTCATCTATGGTACTCGCTTACTTGGCTCATTCTGCATTTTATTTGACGTGTGAATTTTTTACTTTATTTGAGGCAGATGTTTTTTTAAGGGAAGAAAATCGTCGTTTGACTGCTCCCGCTTGGGTGAGGCGGGAGGGAGTGTTAGACTCTTATTAACTAAAACCCACCCTGTTCCTTCTCCTGCACGTTGAGCCCCGGTAACCCGTTAGGTTCTCCGCGACTATTTGAGGTAGATTGGGGTTAATTAAAAGAGGTTGAGATGCAGATACGGAAACGTTTCCACACCTATACTTGCGTGGTCTAAAGAATGAAAGAGCTGAAATATCTCACCGACTTCCTACTTCTACAACACCGCAAAATCGTTCCGTTTGCGTTGTGAAAAGTAGACAAGTAAAGACTTTTGCTTTAGTATTAATTAGTAAGGATATTTAATGATGTAAAATACGTATATATATATAAGACTAAATCTTATGATTTAGAATGAAATAAAACTATTGTGTTGCTTTTTAAAAATAAGAAAACCTTTTTCTTTCCCGAGAAAGAAGATTCACCCGTGAATTTTCTCTCAGGGCCTAGCTTACTTCTTCTTCCATGGAGTAGGTATCTTAGTATCTTCTTATAAAAAAATTATAATATAAAAAAAATGTAAAATACTTTGGAAAACGATAAAAATGTAAAATATTTTCATATTACTGGTAAAAAATCCGGACAATAACCTTAATTTAATTTAATGTTTAATTACAAATAAATATAATTAATCAACACTCAATTACGTTAGAACTTTATAATTTCAAGTTTTGGTTACAAAACAGCTGTATCAAAATATTTACGAGCACTGGGATAAAAGAAATGTAATTTTCGTAGTTAATGAAAAAATATTATCCACATTTTCAAAAGTAGAGGTATAACCATTTTTATAAATTAAATAATGGTGTTTTTAGTAATTTTGCACATTGTTAAAACTATTACCTCTATAAGTAAGTAAATAGTGACAGTCATTAGTGGAGGATTTGCTTTGCACCGATTTTTGTTGACGTCACAGACTTGTAAATAAAAAATAAAACAAATTAATTCTCCTTACTTTACCTATATCAAAACCTATAAATATTTATAGATATTAAAAACTTGTGTTTGGAAGCACAGAGTCTTAAAATGGGACAGAATAAATTCTTTTTGACCAACTACTAAGTTAAAATAAATATGATGTATGACTCAACATTAACCTATGTACCTCATGCTTGTAATGTGTTGTCCTTTGTAATATTGTCTGTGTGGTGTAGGTATATGAAATGATAAATAAATAAATAATAAAATTATTAGAAGACATTCGACATTGATGTATGTGTGTAACTTTTAATATAATAATATTACATTTCCCGCAATATTCTCTTCAAGGTCAGTAGGGATCACTTTGTGAGGGATTGATCTTAGTTTTATGCGATTATTCGTATCACAAAACATAAGGAAAACCTCTATAATAGGCATAAGCCTAGTAAAACACGCCCATGTTTATGTTGTGACCTTTTAGGGGATCCTTATCTTACCCTCTTTATGAAAAATCGAAATGAAAATAAGTGGCACGAGCATTTTGTTTTGATATTAAGTTAAATTGCTATTGTTTTGACTGCCTCGTTGGCCGAGTGGTCGCAAATGCGACTGCCGGGCAATGGGTCTCAGGTTCGATTCCCGCGTCGGGCAAAATATTACTGGGTTTTTAAAAAAATCTCTGTAGTAGCACGGCGTCTGGAATTGTGCCCGGTGTATGGCAATAGGCTCACCCCCATTACATGGGACTCATAACAAAAATAGTGAAAAGTGGGTGTTATATTGTACAGTGGCTTAAGTGCCGTAATGTGCACCTCTGCCTACCCTTCGGGGATAAAAGGCGTGATGTTATGTAAAATTTCTGTCTTTGTAATAAAGTTCTAACAAGTTTTTATATAGTTTTATTATCACGTCAAACTTAGTGATATTTCAATCCTTGTTTCTTAAAGTTTTTTTTTTAAGGTAGGAAAATCATCGAATGACTGCTCCCGCCTGGGTGAAGCGGTAGGGAGTGTCAGACTCTTACTGACTAAAAACCACCCCGTTCCTTCTCCTGCGCGTCGAGCCGGAGCCCCGGTTACCCGTTAGGTTCTCCGAGACTCCGAATCGGCATTGCCCCTTTGTTTCTTAAAGTTATGCCTCATCAAATGTATCAAGAGACCCCACCATATGAAAGTTAAGACACTATGGTGTGTAGTCAGCTAGATAAACATTATTTCTATATTTAGATTGATTTATTGAATATTAATAAGTTAGATTTAGAAGTATTTAATATTATCTTAGCCAAACCAATGTCGACAGAGGCTAAAATAGTTTATTCATTAGTTACTATGTAATTAAGTCTTAAGTGATTTCAGCAAGTTACAATGGACAATGGAACTGGCGTAGGTAACAAATTTTTAAAAGTTCCTAAATAAATAAAGATAAAAAAAACCATCTCAACCAGTTATACAGAAATTCTTTTACATATTATAAGCATAATATGTATACAGAAACTAACTTCAAATCTCTCACGCTCTCCCCTGGGCTTTGCCTTAAAAGAATTTCTGTATAACTTGGAAGTAAATTGCATGATGCGTATCTACGAAGTTTTGTTCTACCAGTATATTAAGGTAACCCTCAGCGTGAGATTCAAAGTTTCTATCGACCGATTCTGTATAATATTCAACCATATCGCTGAAACTCTTTTTGACTTTTATTGTATTTTGAAGTTATTTTCTCTTTTGCTACCTACAGTTGTACCAAAAATAAAACTGTATACACTGATTGATTTTCTAATTGACTTTGATGGTTGATCGACTTCAAAAAAGAAGGTTCTCAATCTGTATGTATGTTTGTGCGTGATTTTCTTGCGAATGGTTGAACCGATTTTGAGGCGGTTTTCAGAAAAGCATTTGTTAGGCTTCAAAGAACGTTTACGTATATTAATCGACTTCAAAAAAAATGGATAACGTCGATTTTTTAAAAACATAGTTTATTTAAGAATTATTAGTAATACCTCTAATAAGTTTTAGACTAACAAAACACTAAACTTATTGCCACAATAAGACCTAAAATTCGAACTTGACCATTGATATTACATTGAAGAAGGATATGGATATGATAAAAACCGACTTCGACTACAAACAAAAAGTAAAAACTAAAAAGCAAAAAATTACTATTATTAACTACTACTGATAGGTTACCCACCCACTGATAGGTTAGAAGTCGGCGCCATAACTTCTAGACAAAATTATTCATTAAAACCTAATATTAAGTTATTGACAATTTTGTGACCATTAAGTTATATAATTTTGATATGAGAGTTTATGTAACCTTTCAAACAAAAAAAAAAGAATTTTGAAAATCGGTCCACAAGCGGTGGAGTAATCGGTGAACATGCTTAATAAAAAACAATCATTGGAACATAGTACCTCCTCCTTTTTTAGAAGTCGGTAAAAATCTTTTAAAACTCATTACGATCTCTATAAAAACGAGTCCATGTTCACTGTCGCTTGATATTGGATGATACCAAGTCAATAGCTCGATGGTATATTAAATTAAAGTTTCATACAGTGATGGTATATGAAATGAAAGCGTTGAAAATCGGATTACCGACAGAAAGTTGGATTGTGTTAGTTAATTCTATCATTAATGGTTATTTAGTACCATTGGCTTCATAATTAGTGCTAAACTGTGATGTTGTTGTTAGTAAATTAAATTGTGTTGCATTGAAATTTGGTAATAACAATGTTAAAATTACAAATCGATCCTTATTTACGTGTGTTATGTAACTATTTGTTATTATCTGTGCAAGTCGATTACTGAGCGCTTGTGATGACAATAGTCTATGCTTTGTATAATGTCTATTTTTTTTAATAATAAAGAGTGTGCTAATAGCTATTTGCAGTTTTAATTGTATCCGCATTGTAATTTATTGGACATGAAATTGAAATTGAAAGAACTCTTTTGCCCTTAACACATTTACAGTTATGTAGACACTTTATAAAAATAAGAATCTCAAAAAAAGAGCCACCATGTTATGCCGTTTCAAAATAATAACATGCAATTTTACAGTTTGTCGCACGTCGCGTGTCGTGCCATATTGTGGATGCATCTCGACGCAAGCGAGGCGTAAATAAAGGCTGGTGTTACAGACGTGACGACGATATGTCCTGGTTATTTTAAAATAAATTAAATTTAAATATATTACAATGAATACCTACTGTCTTTTTTTAATTTCACTATGTAGGTAAAGAATCGATCATATATATTTTTTAAGAGGCGAAAATCATCTAATGGCTGCTTCCGCCTGGGTGAGGCGGGAGGGAGTATCAGATTCTTACTGACTAAAAACCACCCCGTTCCTTCTCCTGCACTTCGAGCCGGAGCCCGAAGTTAAGTTTTCCGCTGCTCCGTATCGGCATCAGCCCTATTGGGTCCCATCCGTGGTGGTCTGATAGCTCTTTGAGGCGAGCGCGGAACGCGACGCGCCGTGCGCTCGAGTAATCGATTATAATGTATCTTATAATAAGTTTTGAGGGTCTTTCAGAAACAGTTATACTAATAGTATTATATGTAGTATTTTTACTTATTTTGTTATCTTACATTTAAAGATACAAAAAGATGTGACGATATTATTGGTGGTATTTTATCGAGCGTTAAAATAAATCGTGTATGATGTTCATAACACAGTCCAGTCAAAATGGATTTTTTATTGAATTCTTTGCAAACTCAGCGTGACAATTGCTTGAAGCGTGAAGCCCTGTAATAAAAATATTTACTTATTTATGTCTACACTGGTGGACAATGGAATTAGGCCAAAGCAAACAGGTTCACGTACCTGTACCTACTTCAAAATAAAAGCCGTTTATGTAGTAAAAAAATTAAAGAGTGCTCTAAATATGTTTTGTCCGAGAATGTAAATATTTTGTGTCTAGATAAACATCCATTATTTAGACTTGACATAATACAAAATACAAATGCATTTCTTATCGAACTGTGAAGACAAGATAGTGCAAGTGACAAGGGAACATCTTCGAGTTTTTATTGAAAGAGGTATTCTTTACTAGTTTTCCTTTAGTACGAAGTTTTTCTTTTGCTGATATTATGTTTTTAAGGTTTTCTTAGTGTATCCTATTTCAATAATTCTATCAATAATTCGGCAAACTTTTCTACTTTCGCTAGTCTAGGCTTGGTAAAAAATGGGTTTTAGGTACATCAAAAAACTACCTGGTATTACCATGTTCGTTAGTCTTTCATCGTAGTTACTACCTACAGCATGTAGTTTGAAGCCAACGAACTTGGAATCACAAGGACTGGCCTGCAGAAACATGTACAATTACATTCATTGCATCGCAGTGATGACAAATTTGGAAAGTCTGGTTTAATTCCAACCAGTACATGTCGAGTCTAGCCCAAACCTACTTGGGTAAAGGCCAGGAGAAATAATAGAAGATTTGTGTCATTACCAAATTTTGTTTTTAATGGCCACTTTGTCAACAATATTTTGGAGTATTTTATATTATCTTCTTGGATGTGTTGCCAAGGTCAATGGTATGGTTTCAAGTTCAAATTTTGTTGTCGTTGGCAAGCTTTGGAATCCATGTTATGTGACACGAAAAGTGGAACATTGCTTGTGATTTTGTGTCGGGATTTTCCTTATTATTTGAACATTTGCGTTAAGATGCTTCTATATCGAGTAGTTTTTCAAAGCTTTTCTGAAATACCTACGATGTGTTGATTTGTAAATGAAATTGCCTAGTTGGGCTAGTTCATATTTTTTTTGCTTAAATTATCATCTCTGGGGTCAGATTTCGCGTGAAAGTAGCGCTAATAATCAATCTTACACGCTTATAAAGTTGAGAGAGCAAAGAACAATGTCAGATTCCCATAGTAATTTTGGCTCAATATTAATGTATCATGGACAGTGAATATTCTTATGTTTTTTAGTGTTGTTTAATGTCAATAGCATTTCTGTGATTTCCACTTTTACGTTGAACTTCTAAAAAATAAGTTATTCAGTCATTTTCAATTGTATTTATCGTCGGATTCAACTAAATGCCTTTGTATACACATTTATACCACAATGAATACAACGAAACTGTTGAGACATTGTCACAAACTGTTTGATACGGATATAACACAATAAGTCTGTAACTTATCGCAAACGCAGAGGAACTCGTGAAGAAAACAGCGGAAGAAAACAACCGTGCACTCACAACAATACAAGATACGTCAATGTCAATTTTAAGCGCGTGCGATTTTGACAGAACCGCAATTGAAAGGGTTGCTATTACAAGGCAATTAAGTTATCGATCATAGATGGAAAATCGATTTCTTGAATTTCGTTTTTTATAGTAATCTTTAAAAAACGTATTATTTAAGTAAAAAATAAATAATAAAATACAATAACGATGTGGTAAATAAAAAGTAAAAAGCATTTTTTTTTATTAGAATTATCTAAATAATAAAAAATATTTTTAATACAGAATTATCGATTACTGTGGCAGGATTTTAATTATTTAGAATTATCGATTACAGTAGCAAGACTGGCAACTTTTTTTAATCTGGGATTTGAAAAGTAATATTAAAATAAATACTTATTAAATTGATTTTTCTTTCGAGCAGTTCTCGTAAATCAATAAATATATTTTCTTATGTGTGTATTTTATATTGAAATTGTTGGAGGTAAGAACTTTTTGTCCGCGTGAATTTAATTTTAAAAGTTGTGTTAGCCGAAATCCGTCATTCTGCTTTGAATATCATCCTTGTATCTTTGTGGGTAACTGAGTCAAGGCTTCATATACAGGAGAATATCCTTGCTATAAGGATAACAACTCAATAAATAAACTATTACAGTGGAATGAAGGTCCGTATGAAGGAATTCTCTTTTATGACGAGTTAATTCTGACCTCGGTTAGATCTTACGACATTGTACTATCACAGAGAGTGACCTGATTTTGGTGCAGGACTTTTTGAGGAAAGGACTTTTACTTTCGGAATAGATATTAGTAAATTTTAAATATTTTAGCACATTTTTAACCTGAAACACGGACTCGGACCTAGTTTAGGTTTTACACATTAGACATTCTTTAGAAAGTAACATTTATTTTGTAAAAATCTGGCATTTTATACCAAATAAACTTTTTTTTTATTAATTAAACGGTACTGTGTGCTTGTATGTATACATGTCGGAACGGTCATTAGTACGGGATTTCGATTTACTACAAAACGAAGGAATAACAACAAAATGAATAAAGATGGCGCGCTTCAAGAGTTAATTGTGACGTCATGTCCGCCTAAGAGTGGGGGAGATTGAGTGACTTTCAACATCGCACAACAGCAGGCATTCTTGGCTGGGACTCCGAACGAACAACGACGCACTAGGAATGCTGTCGGCCGAATAATGATTGTAATCATCAGAATCAGTGCTGTGAAATTGTCATTGGCATTATATCGTTTGAGATTATAACGGCGAATATTATTGCAATGTAAGTGGACTAAACTTTGATGTACTTTGACCATTTGTAAACTTTGAAAGGGACTGAGACCTCTGAGTTTGTTTCGGCGTTTCTTCTCAGAATAGTCCGTAGGAAATGCCGACTTAATTAAAATGCGAACAAGTAAAGGTGCACTGTCGAAAGTAAACGTTACTTTATTTACGAAGATTTAATTGTTTTATTACTGTATAAACATACCTCTACCGATATATATGACGAAGAGGGCTCTCCCTTGACATCGCCCACACCATCCTCCGACATACATGAATCACAATTGTTATTCCTTGAAGGCAGAAGTGCACATATACATGTGCATTGTGTACTTTTTTTTAAGGTGAGGTGGGACGGAGTGTCAGACTCTTACTGACTAAAAACCACTCCTGCCCTTCGAGCCGGAGCTCCGACAGCCCGTTAAGTCCTCCGCGGCTCCGTGTCGGCATCAGCACTATTGGGCCCCAACCGTGGTGGTCTGATGGCTCTTTGAAGCGCGCGCGGAACGTGATACGTAAATAAAGTTTATAGTTATTTAAAATCAGATTTCTAGCGAAGAATACAATAGAGTTTCGCAACGTTCATGTATTAGTTTTGAAGTAAAGGTAAAAGTGAAGTTTCATTTGACACTGAACAATACAGTCAATGAATAGCTCTGTGATAGTACGTACCATCAAAGGGTATACCTACCCAATACTTCGTTATGACGTGTTGTTTGAAAATTGTAATTATCTGTAACTCCAGTGTCTATACCAGGAACCCAAAGCTTGTAATTATTGTAATACAAATGTTGATACAGAGAAAATTGACGATAATATTAATCTCTGGATTCGATTAAAATCTCGGTTCGGATACAAGCGGCAATCAGTGTAATGTTCACATTATACCCAATGTATTTTCTTTGTTCTGTTTTGTGTGGAAGGTTTCGTGTACACAATAATATGTAACAATACGATTAATTGTCCCTGAGGGGTTAAACAGAGGTGTTCAGTGTTGACTTTAGTATGTAGATAGGGATTTAGTCAAATTGCTACAAAAATCTAGACTGTATGTGAAACTAGTAATGTGTAGACTAATTTACTTAACATAACATCACGCCTTTTATCCTCAAAGGGATAGGCAGAGGTGCACATTATGGCACTTAATGCCACTGTACAATGTAACACCAACTTATCACTATTGATGTTTATGACTCATGTAATACGGGGTGAGCCTATTGCCATATATCGGGCACATTTCCAGACTCCGTGCTACTACTGAGAATTTTTGAAAAATTCAATAATACTTTGCCCGACCCGGGAATCGAACCCGAGACCCTTTGCTCGGCAGTCGCACTTGCTTGCACTCGGCCAACGAGGCAGACTAATTTACTTCTTTTTATAATTAATCGGATTGACGTTTGGCTACTATTTTGTAGAATATCATCATTTAATCTAGTGTAGTATAATGCTCTCCTAGATCACTAGAACAACGAACGCAAAGGATTTATTTCAATTAATATTTTTTTACCAATTATCATATCATCTAAGTGTGGGAGAGCCATGCTTCAGCACGAATGGGCCGGCTCGACAGGAGTGATACCACAGCCTCACAAAAAACCGACGTGAAACAACGCTCCCGTTGTTTTTTGTCGTATGAGTGAGGTTTTTTTTTTTTTTTTAAGGGGGGAAAATCATCGAATGACTGCTCCCGCCTGGGTGAGGCGGGAGGGAGTGTCAGACTCTTACTGACTAAAAACCACCCCGTTCCTTCTCCTGCACGTCGAGCCGGAGCCCCGGTTACCCGTTAGGTTCTCCGCGACTCCGAATCGGCATCGACCCTATTGGGCCCCATCTGTGGTGGTCTGATGGCTCTTTGAGGCGCGCGCGGAACGCGACGCGCCGTACGCTCGGGTGTATGAGTGAGGTTACCGGAGGCCCAATTATCCCCATCACCTTCCCCAATCATCCCTATCCTTGAATCCTCAACAATTCTTAAATTCCTTATCCCCAAAAGGTCGGTAACGCACTTGTAACGCCTCTGGTGTTCCAGGTGTCCATGGGCGGCGACGATTGTTTACCATCAGGTGATCCGTCGGCTAGTTTACTGGCTTATACCATAAAAAACCTTTTTTTTTTCATATTATTTGTGCTTTTTTGTGTCTAATATTGAAGAGATGATGTTCACGCGATGCGAGGTAGGTTACACCTTGACATTAGGGCATCTATATTAAATACTGAGTCTAGGATTTAATTAATTTTGAAGGACGATGTTGTCCGTAATGAAGGCGAACAGAAACCTAATAAACCTGATTGGATTTTCTTTTATTAAAATCATTTGGTATTTAAGTGAAGTATAAAATAATGAAGAATGTATGACGTCAGTCTTCATATCACACACACACACACACACACACACACACACGCACACACACACACACACACACACAGACACACACACACACACACACACATACACAGCCTATAAGTGACCACTACTGACCAAAAAGGCTCTCGATTTTAATCACCACGCTTGCTCAATGCGGCTTACATTAGTTGAATTCTTAATTCTGAGTTTTAATAATATGGTGTGCTTGTTTATTGATTTGTTTTATGGAATTTTATCACATCTAGTTGTAAATTTAAGTATAACTTTCGTGAGATATCTTAATGCTCTTCATGAATATGAGCCCCTGCTATGGCTTGAAATTAGTCGAGTTAAACAATTAAGTACCTAAGTATTTTAAACATTAGGTTTTTATCAAAAAGGTTTTGTGTTAAAAATACAGAGAAAATGTGTTCTTAAACAATTTTCGAAAGAGATATTAAAAGAGATATTAAAAAATAATAACCCAAAATTTATTTATTATTATTTTATTTTTTTATTTATCTTTATATCACACAGGTAAGTATTTTATAATCTAAGCCCCACAAAACCGTTGCAATGGTTTGACTGCGGGGTCGAGTAAATAACCTTTTAACATTTCAAACCACCTCTTGTTCGTTAGCCCGGCCCTGTTACAGCTCGGGTCTCAAAGCCTGTATCAGATTTTAAGGTCATGATATATTTTTCCGTTCAACCAAAGCGTGTTACTGAAAAATGGACACTAAATAACCCAATATAGGTTGAAAATGGACGTGAAAATATCTAGAACATTTTTCGCAGTCCTACAAAAGAATTTTATTCATATTCTGTTGTCGTTTTCGTAATGTTTTATTGCTTTACACAAAGTTCAGAATCGCGTGACTATATTTTGGAAGTACGCGAAAATCTTTATTCGCTTTAGTCGCAATTGCCTCGGGATTTTTTTCGTCCTGGTGTTTTTATGAATGTTACTTCTTTCTGAATATTTTTTAGTTGAAAAGTTCATACATACCTATCATCAGGTAATTTTGAAGTCAAATAGCAAATTGTTTTTAAGAATGTATAGAGTAGAGAAATCACCTTTATTTTATTTTTTTAAAACTTAACCCCATTTTAGTATCAACTCCTGTGTCGTGGGTGCCTTTACAAACATAGAAGTTCACATACACATGACACCCCGACCAGAAACAACAATTTGTGGATCACACAAAGTGTTGTTCTGTGCGGGAATCGAACCCGCGACACGTTGCACGGCAGCCAGTTGCCCAGCCACCGCACCAACCATGCGGTCCGGTCGGTTAGTAATTTTTAGGCATTTGAATAATCTGTGATTTACCGTCAATATAATAACTTAAGTGTGGGAGCATGCTTCGGCACGAATGAGCCGGCTCGACCGGAGTGATACTACGGCCTTACAGAAAACCAACGTGAAGCAACGCTTGCGTTGTGTTTCGTCGTGTGAGTGAGGTTACCGGAGGCTGAATTATCTCCTCTCCCTAATTTCCCCGATCTCTGTAACCTCAATAATTCTCAAATTCCTAATCACTTAAAGGCCGGTAACACACTAAACTTGTAACACCTCTAGTGTTTCAGGTGTGCACGGGCGACGGCGATTGCTTACCATCAGGTGATACGACTGCTCGTTTACCGGCCAATCCCATAAAGAAATATTCATTTAAATATTACGAATTGATTGCAATACAATATTTACTTTTAACAAAACCGTTGTACATAAATCCAAATTACTTATTCGAAGCTATTACAAGTACAAATCTTTGTGGGTTAATGAAGGTGAATTTTGATTTAATATTCCATTAACAAAGGGAAATTGATTGACTTGAGAAGCTTTCCTTAAATGTTTAAGGAGTTATGGTGAGGGTTGGAAAGTACATGGTAAACTCGATGGAAAAATAAGAGGCTCGAGTTATTTTGTTTATTTCATCAATACGATAAAGTTTCGAGTTACTTAAAGTGGTATTATAAACCTATTATTACATCTAAGGTTCAATTTTCAATATCAAAAAAAAATATTTATAAATCCTATGTTACCTTCAGAGTCAGTTCATTGTTTTATCGATTAGTAAATGTGGCATCTAGGCCAGAATGGGTGAGAAATGGGAGGGATAGGGAAAACTGGAAATCCTTAGAGGAGGCCTATGTCGAAGGACAAGCTTGGGATAAAAGTATAGATGCATAATAATATTAAATGAATAGTAAATTTATAACCTCGATAATAAAGGCTTACTTTATTTTATTTTTGTTTAATGTCGTACTGGAGACTTGAAACTTTATTTTATTTTATTTTTTTAAATATGGCATTATAAACTTTGAGTCGGTGCCATTCTCGAAATTCAATTCTTTAACTACTCAAGATTAACCGTTTACTAATTCTGAGTCACATAATCATATGTCCATATGTATGTACACAAACGCCTACTTTAAAAACGTATTGGTTTCTTTATTCTAATAAATCTTAAACAATAATCATCATAACATTAAACCCGTTTCGAATCATCCCAACCCTACACTAGAGTAGTGACACATCACACAAGATCCCGTGCGCTGTGCAGATGAGGTGTTGCATAAGAGACACTAGAGTTGTGCACGAGTGGACCTACATACACACGCGTTCCCGGGAAACGGGAACAATTATCTTCACAGTTTATGCAGTAGTAAATTGTGGAGTAAAGTGTAGAGATTGTAAATGTTATACATTGAGTAAATTAGAGAGATTGTAATACATTGTCAAATGTATACTGAGATTGTAGGATAGTGCTGCACAGTATGTTCATTTTGTTGCAATTAGTAGTTGTGTGGGAACACAACTTTATGTGATTCTATATTATGTATTTTGAGTTCATTTTAGTGTTTGAGTTTTGGTAGTTCTGGATGCAACTGTTAAATGTACAGAATACGACAGTTGTTTAACTTTAAATAATTCTTTTATAAACCATGTTTAGAAAACCCGTTTTTAACCTCCTCTGGTTTTGAAGTCGGTTAATTAATGTAATAAATCCTTCGTTTTTTAAAGGGGGAAAATAATCAAATGACTGCTCCCGCCTGAGTGAGGCGGGAACCCCGGTTACCCGTTAGGTTCTCCGCGACTTCTCTTAAGTGTAACAACCACTTTTTGAAAACCGCATCAAAATCGTTCCAGCCAATCATGAGATAATCGCTCACAAACACACATACAGGTCAAACTCAGAACCTCATGCTTTTGAAGTTGGTTAAAAAAGTTTACATGTATCGTCATATTCAATACAAGATGACTATTATAATGAACATAGATGTCTCTTAACAAAATATCATCCTGTAGAATGTAATCCCAATGTCACAATCAAGGCTTCAAAATTCATAGACCCACACTATTCAATACAGATATCCAACAATATTTTCATTCCACACCATTATTTTCCCCTAAAAAATCCTATGTTTTTATAAGTATTTTAAAAAGGTCTTCATAACAGCTTATTCAGAATTATAATCCCTATAAATTGGTGTTGGACCCTGCCGAGGATTGCGTGAGAACCGTTTTGTTAAATGGCTTAAAGCTCGACAGGTTTAGGGTCCGATAAAGTATCAGTGGATATTTGTAACAGTCTTTGACTGCTGAAATATTTTTGGCAATATTTGTTCATGACTTGATTTTTGGTTTCTGCAAATATATTGTGTGGTTAACTCGATTAAAACATAACATAACATCACGCCTTTTATCCTCGAAGGGGTAGGCAGAGGTGTACATTACGGCACTTAATGCCATTGTACAATGTAACACACACTTTTCACTATTTATGTTATGAGTCCCATATAATAGGGGGTGAGCGTATTTTTTTTTTATTGGGACAAGCCCGCTACAACCTCCCAAAACCGCTGCAACTCCTGTAAGCCAGGATCTACAGTAGATACAACCATGAAAACACCAGAACACTGAAGTCCGGAGCGTCCCAGGGACATGAGTGACTGTCTTGGTTCCCGCAACGAAGTGAATCAGAAGATATTATAAGAGGAGAAGAAGAAAAAACTATGGTTTTCACTTCCCTCGGTGAATTACTGCAGGAGACAGAATGAATTAAGCTTTAATGCACAAAGAAGAGACTGTACAACTGGGTGAAGCCCAGTCGCCAAGCACCACGGAAATTTGACTAAAAACTAAGTGGGTCCTATGTGTGAGCTGTTATACTTGCTTCCAATAATAGGTATGGCAAAAACGCCTAAACGCACGGAAATTCGTTCTAGATTCCACAAGGTCCGTGTAATAAACTACACCTGACGAAACAATTAAGTTATTTAACATAGTGTTACGTTCATATTGCCAGAGATCACACTCCCAGAGTATGTGATGAGCGTATGGGGTGAGCGTATTGCCATATACCGGGTACAATTCCAGACTCTGTACTATTCAGATTTTTTTAAAACCCAGTAATACTTTGTCCGATCCGGAAATCGAACCCGGGACCCTTGCCCGGCAAAATAATATCAAACTCAAAAGCATTTATTTCAATTAACTCGTCGAGTACCGGTTTTGTAGACACAATTATAGAACAATAGGTTGCGGTCACCGGTGACCGCTTGGTGTTTGACAGTTTAAACCATAATTTGGTACTTCTGAAACGTCAACAAACATAAAATAAGTAATAGTCTGTCAGTCTGTCAGTCAGTGAAGCTAGGCGCTCGTTCTAAAATGTAGATACGAGTGGAGAAGAACGAACATGAAAGTCCAACGTTACTCTTTTAAAAAAAGTTCTGTTTTACAATGTCTCTGATACATATTCCAATATTGTCCAATCCCCAAAAGGCCGGTAACGCACTAGTAACGCTTCTGGTGTTCCAGGTATCCATGGGCGATGCCGATTGCTTACCATCAGGTGATCCGACAGCTCGTTTACCGGCTTATGCCATAAAAAAATTTGTATAGAATCGGATCTCCAAAATGTACACGCACAGCTCTCGGAAGGCTACACTAATTTGCACAATTCCTTTTTGTATTTTTGTCAATATTACAAATTCATCGGAGAATTAGGAAATATCACCCGACAAAGCTTGCTCAGGCAACTAGTTTTGATATAAAATGGTAGTCGTATCTTATTCATTATTATAAAGCCTCTTTTAGATTAAATTTATCCTGATTTCATCTAGCGCTAAAGTATAAAAATGGAAATTAATTATTTCCTCCAATTAAGCTAGAAGTATTATGAGATTTTTTCACAGTGAAGATACGTAAGGTGTTGAAACTTTGTCTGGAGTAAATTTATAGCGCGCAATAAATCCGGGAACAACTCCTTGGGATTAAGTGGCAGCCATTTCCCTTAAGAGTCTTATCTTGGACGCCGAGGTATATGCTCGTAATTGAATTTAATACTGAAACTGTTGTTTCTATTTGAAGTCCCTTTTGATATTCGTTTGATTATTCAGTATTTTGTTAATTAAAGCGTTTTATATTTTGGTATTCGATTTACTCTTTGGTCAAATATTTGCTAATGTTTCTATCGAGCATGGTACCTCAGTTTCGATTTCGGTTAAAAATATTGGAGTTTTTCTAAAAACTTCTTTAGTAATAAGTTAAGTTACTTTGTTTATGTCTAATGTAATGTACGTAGGTACGTTATTATAGAAAAAATCTTGTTCCATACAACTTAAACATGTACATTTTTGATTCGACAGATTTTTAATAATTTATTTTTCTAAAGCATTAGGTACGTATTTGGGATAACTGTATACTTATCTAGGAAAATTGCTCAAAGAAGAAAAATTTATGAAGACGGGAACGTTGCTAGGTTAGCAAATTGCTGGATTTCTTTTTAACGAGCCGCGAGACCGCGCCTGCTTACTTGTAATTTTTATTTAGGGATAAAAAATGCGTATTTAAGAAAATATTTTCCCAAAAGTATCATGTCTATGTAATTAATATTTATGAAGTTAGAAAGTAAAATTGAAAGACAGCTTCAATGAAAAACTGTCAATTTATCATGTACATAGTTAGTATTGATATACAATTTTAAACTACGGGTGCCCTCAACATAGCAAAGAGGAATTAGTGATACTCTCCATATTTGGCATGGACTCGTATTTATAGGGAATTATTGCCAATGCATTCAGTTTACAATATTAAATGTTGTGGTAGTATCAAGTACATAATAATTTAAAATTAAACTGTATAAAAGTTACACGTGGTCCTTAAAATTACAATTCCAGGCTGAGTGGTCACGTAACTAAGTTAATGAGTCAGCAAATTATTATATTTTTTATTCAAACTAAAAAATCAAGCCGCCATTTTGTCGGGTTCTCGTTGAAACCATTTACGACCGCTTTCTTTCCTAAATTAAGAACATTTATAGCGTAAGTTTTTCATAAAATGCGTGGGCTGAAATATCCGGCCAGTACTGAAGTATTAGGGAAGTATTTTTTTTTAATTTATTCAGACTTAGTACAAAACTACATGTGCAAGTGGATTTAATGCCTTAGACATTGTCTTACAGTCGACCTTAAAGGTGGTGCAGAGATGAAAGTGGCAGGTGACTAAGCATATATTAATAATTAATAACTATATATATAAATACTTACTTAGATAATTATATATACAGTCATACATATATATGTACATATCCAATACCTATATCATATATTATAGGTAATAGTTCTGATTAAGTAATTTTCTAGTTTTATGACTACAAAAGCTAGGTTTCATAGTCTTATGAATGTAGATGGTAGAAAAAACATTAAACACGTGATGAAAGATAATTTTATTTTATGGACCTTGTATTTTCTTGTATTACATTTTTTTTATTCTATGCCTTATGAAATGACAAAATATATCACTTTTTTTAAATGCAGATGCATAAGTTATGGTAAAGAAATTGCTTTCAAGTGAATGAAACTTAAGGTAAATAAATACTTTTACGAGTACCTATAACTATTCACACAATACTTTTGAGTATTACAAATAAGTATAGGTACCCGTACTAGGCACTAACTAAAAAGGAAAGAAAAAAGGTTGCCTAAAATAAAAATTTGTGAGATAGATATAAGACCTATTTTTGCTCGAAGCTTTTTTAAGACTTCGCAGCGGTAAATAAGTAAAGAAATGTTTTTTGTCTGAAGTCTAGACATTAAGTAGACGTTTGAGTGGAGACTGAAACTCCAGCTTAGGTACTATCTGAAGTAAAAAAAACTTGAAGTTGATAGTATAAAGTTTCAGCCAATTTTTCTTAGTTATTTACTTAATTTGCGCTCCAAAGTGGTTTTTATGATAACAGTGAACGTAAATATTTTTATAGTAATTTATTTATAGATAATGAAAATTGAAAGATGTTCTAAAGGTGCTTTTACTTTGATTACATTTATTAGTGTTATTTTATTACTTAAAATTGTATATGTATATAACATAACATAACATTACGCCTTTTATCCCCGAAGGGGTAGGCAGAGGTGCACACAGAAGTAACACTCACTTTTAACTAATTGTGTTATGAGTCCCATGTAATAGGGGGTGAGCCTATTGTCATATACCGGGCACAATTCCAGACTACTGAGATTTTTTTAAAAAACCCAGTTAGACTTTGCTCGAACCCGAGACCCCTTGCCCGGTAGTCGCACTTGAGTAGTGATGATTCACCGGTTCTGGCTCACGCGTTTGACAGGTCAAATCCGGGAGAATCAGTCGCACCAATCCTAAAAAAAAAAAAAAAAAAAAAAAAAAAAAAAAAAAAAAAAAGGTTTTGGCATGCTCTGATCACGTTTCTGCAGTCCTTTTTTGCGTAGGATGCGTGGTTCTGGAGTTATGCAAATCAATTGCAAAGCCATTTATTGTTATCTCATTCATTTCCGGTGCTCCTGACCCTCATCAACGCTCCATTGTTCTTATCTATACTTCGAACACCCTTTTGGCGTTCTTATCTATTACTCACTGGTAACCCTCATTATCTTTCATTTCCTATGTCATCAATAAAACACAATCATTCATTTTAATTTTCTAATTAATTTATTACTTTTTTCTACAAAATATGAGTGGAACATCTCATCCACAAAAATATCATTGTACAGTGTGTTCCCTGTAAATATGTTCGTAAAACTATGCATTGAACATCCCTGAAACTTAAATAGCAAATACATTAAGCAATATTCACCACAAACTGAAGTCCAATCATTCTGAATCCTATCAACATTCCAGTCCCATCTCTTACAATTCCTTTTCAAAAACTGAAGATGATATCGCTCAGGTGTTCGTCCATATGAATCAAAATATTGACCGATGCCATTCGCATCGATATGTACAGCTATCCAGTGTGACCCTGGTTTATCATCCGCATCCAAATTGCATATTATATACGTTGGTACATGTGTATACATAGGTAGTCTATTCGCAGCATAAACATTATTTTCTAGACTGACATGAATCTTTTTCATATGCTTTTGTAATTCTAGTGTGTCCATGATATTACTGTTATTAACAAATTATTACAGTACTAATCTATTCAATGGTTGTCATACGAATGTTCAATTATAGTGATTTGTAAATATTAAATATCGCATTCTTTTGGGAATCACAAAACAAGTTCATGCCTGTTGCGATGTGCGATAAATTTGTTGACTCATAGAGTTCAGATAAGAATGGTGCTATATAAGATCGAACAGTTGCAGTCATGCAGTCAGTCTATGGTCGTTTGACCACAGTGGATTGTGTACGTCTACCAATACTACGTTTGTGTTACTTACTTCAACGCATCAATGGTCATGGAGGTAAGTGTTTATTCTATTGACAAACTTACTTGTATTTCTGTTGTTGTTTCCTAACGTGTGTGTGTCAGATTAAGTGTAAACAAATTGATATTAACGTGATAACTCTGTTGTTGCAGAGATCATTCAACTTCGCAGATGATAATGAAAATACCTATAAACAGTATTACTACTCGCCACTCTCTCCCCAACACGAAGAAGAGAGTGATGACATCGTCGTTATTAACACAGACGATGGAGGAAAAAGGAAATCGCAACCGATTGATCAATTTTTTGAAGTGACACCAAAAATAAAAAGGAAGAAGCTGCTATCGTCGACTGTGGCACGAGCTGCTAGAGATGGCGTATCATACATCTCTACAAATTCTGACGACGGAGACCAAGCGACGCATCTCATAAAAATTGAAATGTATGATATGAAGAAACTATCCAAGATTCCAATTAGTGATCACTGGAAGCACGCTACCACGAGGATTAAATATTACGTAAAGAATAATAAGGATAGCATCTACGACAACACAAACGGTCTCGTATACAATATTACAAAGACAATAGCAGAAAGTGAAAAAGTTAAAAAATACTTTTTTAACAATGACACTCATTAGTGGATTAGTGAATGTGATTCTGTTTACTTAAAGTACTTCTGTGTACTCATTAGATTTTTAGATGACTTTCCTAGCAAAACACTTAACTGTTACTTACTGTGCTACATACTTTTTTCTTTATTATAAAAATGGAAAACTTCAGTGAAATATGCATCAGTTCTTTCTTTTCCGCACCCATTGAGGAGAATATAGAACAATCCAACAGTGAATTCAATCAGGAGCTGTCTAAAGTTTGTGATGAAATGGAGAAGCGTGAACTGTTCAATTCATCGTATGATGATGAGTTGTATAATCAATGTTTGATGGTTGAAACAACGTTGATGTAAGTATTAGAAGTACAAACTCAATAAGAAATATTATTGTATTAATGTTTTATTTTAAGATTTGTCTAACAATTTTCTTTTTTGTTACAGCCAACAACAAGTTGGAAGAGGTATCAAACAAGGTATCACTGCCGATGAAAATAAGGTTACCAAGAAAGCAAAATTTGACGAAGGAGCTTCTACATCATCAATTGAAACCAATGACGTTGACAACAATAAGGTGGAATGTGATAAATGTCATGTTTATATTAATAAAAGGTATTTAAACAACCATTTAAAAAGCAATACACATAAAAATAATCTTTTAAAATCACATAATTCATTAACGAATGTTACAGTTGTTGAAACCGCTTTTGGCAATCGAATTTTAACATATAGAATTAATAGTAAAACACATCAATCAGGGCAATATTTTGAAACGCCGGAATCGTTTTTAAATTCATTAAAAATCGATATCTTATTTTTGATAAATGAATGTATTCAACAACACACAATTTGTAAAATAAACTTCATATTGCATGCTGATTTCATACAACAAACTAAAGATATTAAAAATACGTTTGATTTTCAAACGTTTAATTACATAATATGTCAAGGAGATGACTTAAATATTTTTTATTCATCATTAATAGACACAGTAGTCGGTAAAATTTGTCAATTTGAAAAAAAAGATAGTGGTTGGAGTCTTAATCAAATTAAATACATAGATATGAATGTTAACAAATTCAACCCCCTACGTGGTAGTTCATACATCAACCTTCCTCAAGATATTAAATCAAAAAAAGCTGTAATCAATGTTAAAAATAATTATAATATGTGTTTCAAATGGGCATTACTCTCCGGTTTATATCCTGTATGTAAAAATGTAGATCGGGTAGCATCTTACGCAATTCATGGAAATAAATTAAAATTTACTGGTATTTCTTTTCCGGTTAAAATTGCAGATATATCAAAAGTAGAGAAATTAAACAATATTAGTATTAATGTTTTTGGTTTAGAGTATAATAAAGAAAAAAAGTGTAATTCTGTTGTAGGTCCTTTATATTTATCAAAATGTCGTACACCTAATCATATTAACCTACTATATATATCGAATGGTACTAACAATCATTACTGTTATATTAAAAACTTATCGCGATTAGTAAGTTCACAAATATCAAGACAACATCATGCAGTTTGTATATGTGATTCATGTTTACTTCATTTCCCATCAAAGGAAAGACTTAATAACCATCAACAATATGATTGCGCGCACATTTGTACAGAATTACCAAACGGTGTGGATTCCAAAAAGGATTGGTTTGGTAAAGCAACCTCAAATAATAAATTAAAATTTGATAAATTCGCGAAAAAGTTGGAAATGCCGTTTGTGATTTATGCAGACTTTGAGGCATTTTTGAATCCGATAGAATCATGTAGTAACGATCCATCCAAGCCTAGTACAATTAATATTCAAAAACATGAAGTGTATAGTTTTGGATATTACATTAAATGTTCATATGATAACAGATTATCAAAATATGAGACATATAGTGGGTCAAACTGTGCACAAGTGTTTATGAATCGCCTTTGTGAAGATGTGAAAGCAATAGTTAAAAAAAATAGTTTCCAAAAATGTCCCGTTCCATTATCAGATGAAGATAAAATTAAAATTTCAAATTCAAACATATGTCATATTTGTGAAACTGAGTTAAATGAAGATCTGTTTTACGATTTTGATTGGCACACTGGTAGTTTTAGGGGTGTTGCACATCAAGTGTGTAGTTCTAAGTACAGAACCCCTCGTCATATCCCAATATTTTTACATAACCTCAGTCACTACGATGCTCATTTCATTGTCCATGCATTAAACCTCGATGATAACAAAGTTGAAGTTATTCCACAAAACAAAGAACGATACATATCATTTTCAAAACAGTTAACAATAAATAATCAACCAGTAAGTTTAAGATTCGTAGATTCACTGAAATTTTTATCGTGTAGTTTAGATCAACTAGCTAAAAATCTTAATGATGATCAGTTTACAGAATTAAAAAGGAACTATCCTAATAATGAAGATTTTTCACGTTTAAGACGGAAAGGTATTTATCCTTATGAATTTATGTGTAATAGTGATTGCTTGAAACATCCATCACTTCCTGATCAACACCAATTTTATAGTTCACTCACAGATTCAAATATTTCAAATGATGATTATAATCACGCAAAAGATATTTGGCAACATTTTAAGTGTAGTAGTATGTCTGATTATTCCAATTTATATTTAAAAACTGATGTTTTACTTTTGACTGATGTATTCGAAAACTTTAGAAAGCTTTGTATAAAAACTTATGGACTAGATCCTGCTCATTACTATACTGCCCCAGGTTTAAGTTGGGATGCAATGTTAAAATTTACCAAAATAGAATTAGAATTGTTAACAGACTATGACAAAATTGCTTTTTTTAAAGCTGGTATTAGAGGGGGTGTATCTCAGTGTAGCAATCGTTTTGCTAGAGCAAATAATAAATTCATGGAAGATTATGATAGCGAAAAACCTAATTCATATCTAACATATTTTGATGCGAATAATTTATATGGTTGGGCAATGTCTCAATCTCTTCCTGTTGGTGGTTTCGAATGGGTAGATTCTAATACAGATTATAATGTGTCGGATAACTCTGATTTCGGTTATGTTTTAGAAGTTGATTTGGAATATCCTGATGAACTTCATGATTTGCATTCTGACTTTCCATTATGTCCTGAAAACATATGTGTGGGTAATACTAAAGAATCTAAATTAGTTCCTAATTTAAATAATAAAAATAAATACATCATTCATTACAGGAATTTAAAACAATGCGTTGAAATGGGGATTAAATTAATGAAAGTACATAGAATTTTAAAATTTAAACAAAGTTCTTGGTTAAAGAAATACATAGATTTAAATACTAGTTTGAGAACGTTAGCTACATCAAACTTTGAAAAAGACTTTTTTAAATTAATGAACAATTCTGTCTTCGGTAAGACTATGGAAAATATTGAAAAAAGAGTAAACATTAAACTACTAACTCACTGGGATAATCGTGGTAAAGTTTTAGGTGCTCAGGATTGGATTGCAAAACCAGAATTCCATAGTTTATCAATATTTTCAGAACATTTAGTCGCAATACAATTACGGAAAACAAAGTTAATTTATGATAAACCGATTTATTTAGGATTTTGTATTTTAGATATATCTAAGACCCTTATGTATGAATTTCATTATAACTACATGATTAAAAAGTTTCATAATAAAATTAAGTTATTGTACACCGATACCGATAGTTTGATATATCAAATTTTTACAGATAATTTTTATGAGGATATAAAACCAGATCTACTTCACTATTTCGATACATCAGATTACCCGGAAAATAATATTTACGGATATCCAAAAATAAATAAAAAAAAGTTAGGTTTTTTCAAAGATGAGAATAATGGTAAAATATTGAAGGAATTTGTAGGGTTGCGATCAAAAATGTATGCCTTAGAAATAGAAGATAAATTTATAGCAAAAGCAAAAGGAGTTAACAAAAGTGTTACCAAAAAAATGAATATGGAAAATTACAAATCGTGTTTATTTAATAAAAATGTATTATATTGTAGTATGCTTCGATTTAAGTCAATCAAACACACTATTTTTACACAAAAAATAAATAAAACATCTTTGTCATATAATGATACCAAACGATGTATTATGGACAACAACATTGATACATTGGCTTGGGGACATTATAAATTACGTTAAGTGTAATACTTTTATTTCTGTGTGTATATACAAAATTTGTTTTGATTGCAAAATTATGATATTACTATAATATTATATAATAGTTCATTTAAAATTTATTGTTTGATTGTAAATAGTGCAAAAAATAATTGTAGTTTTTATTTCTGATAAGTACTAAATGTATTAGAAATAGTATACAAAACATTCTGTTTTTCGCAAATTATATGTTTTAGGTATATAATTTTGTCAATATATAGTAATTTTACACCGACATTTTCATTTTTATTTCATCCCTTTAAAACTCTAGACGTGTGAAATGTATCACTTTATCCATCCGTTTACTGCTATTGTGGCAGGACCAAGTGGATGTGGGAAGTCAAATTTTGTAACAAATTTCATAAAATCAGTTAAAGAAATATGTAATTGTGATTTTAATCAGATCACATGGTGCTTTGATGAAATGCAGCCTTTATATAATTTACCAAATGTTAACTATCATCAAGGAATTCCAAATCTTAATATGTTTGATGGTGAAAACCCACACCTTATTATTATTGATGATCTAATGAGAGAGTCTGATGGAAGAATTGTGGATATATTTACAAAAGGTAGTCATCACAGGAATCTTAGTGTATTTTATTTAACACAAAATTTATTTCATCAAGGTAAAGGTCAAAGAGACATTTCTTTAAACTCAAGTTATATAATTTATTTTAAAAACCCTCGAGATAAAACTCAAATAAGATATTTAGCACGTCAAGTGTCACCAGATAACCCAAAATTCATTGAAGACGCCTACAGGGATGCAACTTTCGAAGCGCATGGATATTTAATGATAGATTTAAAACAGAATACAAATGATTTTTGTCGTATCAAGACAAATGTATTCCCATTTAATGGTTACTGCACAGTCTACGTCCCCACGAAAGAGTTTAAATACACCAAGAATCAAACAATTCAAATCATTTCTAAATGATGCATCGTCGACTCACCACGCATAAACATTTGCTAAACGCTTTGCATACGCTTAAACCAAAATATCAAAGAGCGTTACTTAAAACGTGTGATGAAGAAGAAATAAATTGTATTTGTGAATGTATTCATAACGTTTTACAAGGAAAGATACCTCTCAAAGATCAAGATAAACAAAAATTGAATAAACACAAAAATATACTCCGTAAACTGGTGCATAAGTGTACACATAAACTAAGAAAAAATATTATTATACAAAAAGGAGGGGCTTTCTTACCAATAATATTAGGTGCAATATTGAGTGGATTAGTAAGTGGACTAGCCAGTTAACATGGAAAATGCTAAGAAAATGATACTTATTGAACCTGGATTGATTGAAAAATTAAAACAAGAAAATAAGGTTACTAGTAATTTGTCTCGACTAGATATTGAAATGCAAAATATTATGAATAGTAAGACGGAAGACCGAAAGAAGTGGATGTTATATTTACAAACACTACAAAGATACCTTCACTTTACCGAAGAGGATCGTCAACCACTCAGATTACCAATTTATTCTGATACATCTAATGAAGATTCAAATGGATCTAAAATTGGTTTTAAAAATAAAGATAGAGATCTAAAAAGTTCAGTTGATGCTGAATCTTTGTTAGAGGAGAAAGGATCTATTAAAAGTATAGAAAGTGAAGCAAATCCACTGTATTCACCAACACAAATACTCAGTTTAATTCCAAAAACTTATAATAAAAAAGGTGAGTCATTATTAAACTTAATTGGAATAAGTAAAAGTAAAATACGTTGGGACAATGAAGGCACAGTCATAATTGATAATGAAAAAATTCCAGGAAGTAATATTGTTGATTTAATAAATGATTCACTTAGACCCTTAAAAAAAGTGATCCGATAGGGTGGGATAGATTTGCTAAAGCATTAAAAGATATTAAAGTACCACTTACTTATATTGGAAATCCAAAGAGATGTGAGTTTATTAACCAACTTCAAGCAAAAGATCTGAACAAAACCTCTGAGATTGAAGTTCAAGAGTTTTCTACACCGAGCAGTGGAGATAAAAGATCTATAACTAAAATACGTAAAAAGATCGATTGGGAAAAATGGACCCCGTACTAGAAGAAATTAACAGGATTTATTATGATCCATCTAACCCCGCTGGTTTTGGTAGTATTGATAAATTATCAAAAGCTATGAAGGAGAAAATGGATAAAAAGCAAGTAAAGGAATGGTTACAATCACAAGAAACATATACACTACATAAACCCATTCGGAAAAAATTCCCGCGTAATAGGTACATTCTATCAAACATTAATGAGTTGTGGCAAGCTGATTTAAGTGATATGCGAACTTATGCTCAATATAATGATGGTTTCAACTACATACTTTGTGTTATTGATGTATTTAGTAAATATGCTTTTGCAAGACCAATGAAAAAGAAAAACTCAGAAACAACTAAAGAATGTTTTGAAAGTATATTTACTGAAAGTAATTCAACACCTACTCACATACAATCTGATAAAGGTACAGAATTTATTTCAAAAGATGTACAAAAATACTTTAAATCCAAAAAGATAAATTACTATACCACTAACAATCCTGATATTAAGGCTAGTATTGTTGAACGATTTCAAAGAACTCTAAAAATGAAAATGTGGCGTTATTTCACTCATAATAATACTTATAGATATGTCGATGTTTTACAAGATTTAATATACTCTTATAATCACAGCATTCACTCGAGTATTAAGATGTGCCCATGTGATGTAAGTTCCAACAATATTATGACAGTTTGGACTAATCTTTATGATAAAGGATCAAACAAACTTTCTTTAGAAAATTCTAAACCAAATTTCAACGTGGGTGATTATGTTCGAATAACTAAATATAAACATGTTTTTCAAAAAGGATATGAATCCAATTGGAGTGATGAAATATTTATTATATCTTCAATAATTGATAGATCTCCATGGATTGTTTATACAATAACTGATTTACAAAATGAACCAATAGTTGGTACTTTTTATGAAAGAGAATTACAGAAGGTCACTTACAACCCCACCTCACAATATAAAATAGATAAAATAATTGGCACTCGTTATTCGGGTAACAGAAAAGAAGTATTAGTGAAGTGGAGAGGTTATCCAGATAAATTTAACAGTTGGATTTTAGCTTCTAGTTTACAAGAAATATGAATAAAGAAAGTTTTTATTTAACTTTGCTCAGCAATAGTTCAATGGAATACTTTCCTGATAACAAGACCACAAATTTTTCAACAAAATTACCAAAAGCTATGAAATTAGAAGGTGAATGGTCGGTTGGAGTTGTCGAGTTTCAATATCCATGCACCATGTTTACTGTTCAAGATCATGAAAATGTTGTATACATCACAAAAACCATGATAATGCCTAATGAAGATAAACCATCAACAGTGTACTACAAAAAACATATTCCCGCTACCAACTACGATAACGTTGAACATATTTTAAAAACGTTAAATAGTATCAGAGAGAACTTGAAATTTCGTTATGATGAAATAACAAAATTTGTGTCTGTTTCTGTTTTGGATAAAAATATAACTTCCATAACATTATCACCCAAATTAAGTTTACAACTAGGTTATGAACCAAATACAAATCTCCTAGACAGAAATTTTGGGAAGTGTCCTGCTAATTTACACTTAGGGTTACCATCACAACTATTTCTATATTGTGATATTATCGATCCTCAGATTGTGGGTGATGTTATGACTCCGCTATTAAGAGTCATTTCATTAGATCCTTCAAAATACATTTATGGTGCGAATAAAATGCACATTTTCTCTCCACCTCACTACTTACCTGTTATGCGAAGAGAGTTCGATACGTTAGAAATAGATATAAGATCGAGCACAGGACAAAAAATCCCATTCCAGTTTGGAACCGTGTGTATTAAACTACATTTCCACAAATTATAATAATGTATTCTCATCAGGATCATCATAAATGTCCATACGAAAATTATTATTCTCATCAAGCTGGATCAGGAGTTGGAGTAATTTATAAGGGTTCACCATACCAACGTGGTCATGGTATTGGGAGCTTCTTAGGAGGGTTATTTAGATCAGTTTTACCTTTACTTTCAAGTGGTGTTCGAGTGGTTGGTAAGGAGGCATTAAATGCTGGAGTAGGACTTTTATCAGATATGGTTCAAGCCCGTCCTATGGAAGCCTCAATAAAAAATCGTCTAAAGCAAGTTAGTACGAACTTAAAACGAAAGGCTGATGACAAAATTGATCGATTTAACATGACAGGATCTGGGTATATAACTAAAAGAAAACGATTGGCCTCGTTCATTCCACCACTAACAGCGAAAGTGAAAGCTACGAAAAAACTTGGTCGAAAACCAAAAAACATCAAAGATATATTTTCAAATTAAGTATGTCTTTCCTTCATAATCATTCTTGTGAGTGCGTTAAGTCAGAATTAGATTTGTTTGCATTACCGTCTACACAAACAAGCATTGAAAATGGATTGTGGATTCATTATAAACCAATTTCATCTCTTGCTGATGATGGACCTATCGAGTTTCGACCTATCGAGGACCGTGCAGGCGAAGGAACGGGGTGGTTTTTAGTCAGTAAGAGTCTGACACTCCCTCCCGCCTCACCCAGGCGGGGGCAGTCATTCGATGATTTTCCCCCCTTAAAAAAAAAAAAAATACTCCCCTGGTTTTAGGATTTGAATACAACTTTTGCTCCGTCCGTTGACCGTTGACAGCCCGTGGGAACTTTTCAATTTTGTGGATAAAGTCTTATCACCATCACCAGGAAAACACTGCTACTAATACTTATATACGTGATTTAACATAATTTGACGTATTTAAAACTATAATATCACTTAAAACTAATTTTAAAATTAAATTAAATCGCAGGTTCGATATTTGACAACCGGCTACCAGTGTTGCCAGTACAAAAGTCAGTCAGAATCCCATGATACTATGGAATGCGGAACGCCAAGTGCTACGGTTCTTAAATACCTTTTTCGCTTCATCAACAGTCATCAGTCTTTTCATACATGCTCGACGGTTACGGGTACTTTTAATTTGGCCCTTCTTTAAACTGTCAAACACCAAGCGGTCACCGGTGACCGCAACCTATTGTTCTATAATTGTGTCTACAAAACCGGTACTCGACGAGTTAATACCTCTATATCGCCAATCTGGTCAGTATATATCCCAAAAGAGGATAATTATATAAAATATTCATATTCGCTCTGTATACTTCTTTCGTTACTCTACCTTCACCTTTCTACAAGCCAAACTACCGTCACATTCAAAAAACTATATTATGAAAAACTAGAATATCCTCTCTAAATAAATATTTCAGCTGCAAATATTTGTTTCACAGTTTAGAGTTGGACATAGTGTGAAATAATTCGGTAACAGATGTCAATGTTGGCAGCGTGGTGTGGTCACGTGAGATTTAATTAAAAGGAGAGCGTTGGAATTGGATTAGGTGCTGGATTTAACTGGTGTGAATTTGGTTGGGTGTCCAATCTCATTCTGTTATACATTTTATTTATTTATTAAAGCTCTCAATATATTTACAAGGTTATTTGTTTTATATAACATATCGAGAGTTTCGTTGAAGTGGTAGATTGGGTATCTCCCTACGACCTACACGCACTTTACACCAATATGAATGCTATGTTTTTATAATAACTATCGTGAGATATACTAAATTAAGTAATTCTGACTGCCTCATTGGCCGAGTGGTCGCAAGTGCGACTGCCGGGCAAGGGGTCTCGGGTTCGATTCCCGGGTCGGGCAAAGTATTACTGGGTTAGTAAAAACCTCAGTAGTAGCACGGAGTCTGGAAATGTGCCCGGTATATGGCAATAGGCTCACCCCGTATTACATGGGACTCATAACATAAATAGTGAAAAGTGGGTGTTACATTGTACAGTGGCATTAAGTGCCATAATGTGCACCTATGCCTACCCCTTCGGGGATAAAATGCGTGATGTTATGTTAAGTAATTCTCTCATGTCATGTCATAAGGAAGAACCCCTCTGGGGTTCGAAAATAGTAGAGCTTTTCTCAGTATGTTCACGTGAGTAACCCGCGATTTTTAGTTAATATAAATGCTGTCTATGAATGTTAATTTGTACATCTTTTCGTAGTTGTTGACCCTAATGAATAATAAGAATATTAACCAAAGCACGGCAGAAGAAGAAAAAACATATTTTGGCACAATGTCACAACTTTTCACTGTATCATGAGCTAGCATTAAACATAACTTTAGATTTAAATTAATTTGTCAGACATATCCGAGACTTTTCGTTTTAACAAGTTTGTCAAACGAAGTGGAAATGTTATTTATTCATAAAAAATGCTAAAGACATCACTGATAACATTTTATCTCCCTATCTTCCAGTTACATCAATATTAGACATTTAGAACATAAAATAATAACTTGAAAGTACAACTTACTATAAAATGTCTATAAAGGTGGTAGGTTTGATACGATATTTAACGATCTCTCATATTTGGGAAACGACCCCTTAGTGATGCGACGAGGATTTCATATTGTTGTCGATTTTATAGCTTCCTGTGGCTTATCGATTACTTTGCACGCTTTGTCACACTCGTTCTCAGCTCTAAAGAGGTCTTATACTTGATCGGATTTCTAAGTATTTATTTCAATTCAATATAAAAATCAGGTTAATTTTTTTTTTGAATTTGCAAAATTGTCCTGTATTTGTTTTATGATGAAAAACGACGTTGCACATTATTGGTAATATGTCGCAACCCTATTTTATGTGTTTAGTCAACATATCCTGTCGTAAATGTACATTTTGATCTACTGTTTCTTGGTATTTGATCATAAAATTATATATTAAAACAGAACATATAATATCAATTTTTATAATCAAATATTGATATTCTATTTCTGTGTCGATTGTTTAATAAATTATGTCCTCTAGATTCTACTTTTAAACGAGATACCTACCTATGTATCTTATTTATATAAAAATGAATCCCTTTTTCCCTTAGTCACGGAATGACAAATAAATGGGTGGACACTAATTCTTTTTTTGTTTTATTGATTTTTATTAGGAGAAGGTTCTTAAGACAGAAAAAATCCTGAAAATCCTACGGGAACGGGAGAAAATGGGATTGCGCATATGAAGTCGCGGGCAGAAACTAGTAATGGAATACAGAAAAATAATGTTTTGGACCTAATAAAACACCATTTAAGTACAAATGTACTACATTATAACCTTAAGAGGAAATAATCACGATATCTAAATGAATAGACACTAGATAAACCTATTAGAAGCAAAGAAAAATTGTTTATTTGCACACCGTCACGAAGTACAATAACACACAAAAAAAAATTAAAACAGTGAAAACTGCGCGAAAAGGCCAGAGCTCAGCTTAAATACCGTGACCCGAATATATCATTATTCTTTAACAACCACACAAGTCAGTTAATACATGTATTGTTTATTTATACTTCACTAACTTTTACCCGCGGCTTTGCTCGCGTCACAAATGGATAAAAAGTACCCTATGTGACATATACACACAGCGCCATCTATACCAATTAATTTTGTTTTCCCTCGGGAATATCAAATTTTTCCGGGATAAAAGTATCCTATTATTCAATCCGGACTTCTAACTTTACGTCATTTCAAAGCAATCGGTTTAATAGTTACGGCGTGAAAGCGGAACAAACAAACAAACTCACTTTCCGATTTATAATATTAGTAAGGATATACACTAGGCAACATCCATGCAATATAAATTGCAAGTTAGGATCGACTAAGCGCTGTTTATGCGCTCCATTAAACGCTCCAACCATTGACACAGCTCCAATCTGTGTAACATTCATTGAATGTATAATAATGCAGTTTGTGTGACTTGTTTGTTTGCATAACTTGATTGGATAATGTATACTTTAAAGTAAATGTCGTTTATTTTATATTTCTAGCTTTCATAACATCACGCCTTTTATCCCCGAGGTGTGAGTGGAGTGTAGGTAGAGGTGCACATTATACCACTATACAGTTTTTTCTTTCAATTTAGCTTTCATTGATAATAATAATATGTCGTATAATTTATATAAAATATCAAATAATATCAGGATCATACTATAACCAATAGGTACGAACCCAGTATTGTAAAGGTAAAGGTATTGTTACATAATATGTTCTAAAATAGCATGCATAAAGACGTTCTACTGAGAATGCTCAAAAATTTTCAAATATCGAACGCCTGTCGAATCGCACACCCGGGTGCTTACTCTCGAAACCATTCTCAATATCAATGCAATAACAATCCAATGAAAACTCAATAATTATTCAATGTCAAAATTATACAACCCCTATCGTAGTCGTTATAATAGCATTCAGAGTACGGAATATAAAACCAAACTCAATACCACTTAGTTCATTAAATACCCACGCAATACGGACGCAATTGGCGCTAATGTTAAAACTCAAGAGTACGAAATTTCACAATACCAATGTCGATCGATTGGAATTGGATTCTAGAGTAAGCTCACTATGCTAATGTTGAGCACCATTCCGACACACATACTATTAAATGCCAATTGTTCAATTGAAGCATGCTTTTGTGTTTGTAATTAGCATGTGTAACAGTACCTTATAAGCTAAGCTTTTTGCTTTTTTCACTATAAAAATGAACAAACTAACCGCTGAAGCAATAGTAATATATAAAGTCAAAATAGAAACCATTTTAAGGCCATTATATTAACAGCAAAAATAATAAATAAACTAGTTTTTAAGAACTTACTTCTGCATAGCAGTTTCTTAAAAATAAACTCATCGTAAATGTTTGATAATAAGTCGGAGCCAGGCATTCCTAAACACATAATAAAGGTGAAGTAAAAAAGCACTCAAATGTATACGGTTCATAAGTCGGATAGCTCTTTTAATTATTCAGCCTGATACTTACTTTAGTTATGACCACCTTTATTAGCCTTTTGAAGGTCCCAGCTTACTTTGTTGGTGTCGTAAAATGGTGAGAGATCGGGGCCTGGGGGCCTAGTAACAGCTTTTATATAAGGCTTTTTGGAGCTTGGTTAGTCCTGAATTCACGTAAATATACTTGTGCGGACTGCTAAAGAGTGACATTCTGTGTTTCCTGAAGGGTATAACTTGGGTGTCTTCAAGGCCCGAGTGAATAGGTTGCTTATGGGACGACGAGCTCCATCGTAGGCTACATCATCGCTTACCACCAACCGAGATACCACTATCGCGGTTGGTGGTAAGCAATAGACCAACATTTGACCACTTAAACGTTAAAAACTATTGCTTACTACTATGACTACATAGTATAAAAGATACATACATACATACATACAAGTCTCAATTAACACCCTCCTCAGAAACTTTATATATATAATTATATAAGACATATAAACCCATTATATATTTATTTTTATATTATATTATATTTTATATTACATATATATATTTATATTTAATTATTTACATATTATATTTATGTTTCATATTAGTATGTAGTATTGGTATGTAGTTTATGTACTAGGATACCTTTATACATATGTACGTACATTTATCACCCGCGTTTTTATTTTTTTTTTTTTTTTCGATAGATGCAAACTTCTTTCAAAGCCTACTGTAACACTTCTCTGCATCACCTTATGGTTGGCTGGTAGAGAATGCCATACGGCATTAAGTCCGCCATTGTATACAGTTGTACATAAAGTGTTAAATAAATAAATATAAAACAAAGTCGATAATGTCGATATCCGCCGTTTGTCTGTCCCTATGTATGCTTAGAACTTGAAAACTACGCAACGGATTATGATGCGGTTTTTTAAATAGAGGTAAATAGAGTGATTCTTGAGGAAGGTATATAGGAGAAGGTTTGTGTATTAATCACTTCGGTTGGCGATTACAAACTTATAATTAGAGCAGGTGTGAGAGAACCATGCTTCGGCACGAATGGGCCGGTTCGACCGGAGTGATACTACGGCCTCACAGAAAACCGACGTGAAACAACGCTTGCGTTGTGTTTCGTCGTATGAGTGAGGTTACCGGAGGCCCAATTACCCCCCTCCCTAGTCCCCGTCTCCCGAATCCCTGAATCCTCCACAATCCTCAAATTCCCAATTCCCAAAAGGCCGGAAACGCACTTGTAACGCCTTGGTGTTTCGAGCGTCCATGGGCGGCGCCGATTACTTACCATCAGGTGATCCGTCTGCTCGTTTACCGGCTTAGGCTATAAAAAAAAAACTTGAACTTATAAGCGCAGGTTTTCTCACGATGTTTTCCTTCACCAATTGTTAGTGGTGTCTAGATAATCTTAGAAAGTACATATAATTCGGAAAAAATCACATTGGTAATTGCTGTTGGTAGGGTTTGAACTCGCACCCTGATGCATGAGAAGCGGGCTTGAATCTCCGAGCCACCATGACACACACACATGAAACCTTTAATAAAAATTGATATTAACAATAGAAAAATCAATTGTCCAATTGTCCAGAGATGTTCTTGAGAGCAGCTGTATCGGACATACAATTAACGATTTTTTAATTTAATAACGATATCTTTCTTTAGTGAGTATTGTATTGACCGGATTGGACCTTTAAAAACGCTTCTTTGAAACACGACTTGCAATAAAACCTTGTAGAATTTTAACAATAGATGTCGCGGATAATGGTGTATTACGTTGCCATTGTATACACTTAATGCAGTTATTTATTTGCTTGGCAAAGACTGAATAATAGTAAAAATATATCTAACAATACTTTTATAGAGTCACTACTATTTTATGTTAAGAATCAACAAATCTTATCGCAATATACGGGTAATATATATACGTACCTACACCTACGGTTTTGTGGAAAATCCCACAACGCGTGGGAGTTTTGAACTTAAGTATAATACATACTTCGGTAACTACACTCCAATGACATTACGCATTAATAAACCCCCACCCCCTCTTTCCCCCTCTATTCCCTTCGTCTTCGATAAACTTCAACTTCGAACAAAATTAGGTGCACTGTCTGTCAGCTTCGATTTAGTACAGCATTCGAACAAAGTTAAAACGACATGGGCCACCGTGTTTTATTGAGGAGAAACTTTGAGGGCGCACTGTTCTTTAAGAAAACAATATAGTTAGAAATAAAGTGGTTTGGACGTAGTTTATTGCATTTGGGTTATATAGTTCCAAGTTATATTGATCAATGGTTTTGTCTTGTGTGTTTTGTTTGTTTGTTTTGTAGAGGTGAAAGATTTGGTAGCAAAATAAATGGAATTGGGAATGTTTATTTTACTTTCCTTCATTTATTTTTGGTTTTTGAGGGGTGGAATGAACATCCAATGACTTCGCCATGGGTGAGGCGAGTGTTAGTGTCAAATTTTTACTGACTAAAAACCACCCCGTTCTTACTACCGCTTTAAGCAGGAGCTCTGGTAACCCGTTAAGATGTCCGCAGATCCGAGTATAGACCTCTATCTAATGTTAAAACAACAATTTGATGAAGATACCTAAATTTTCCATACAAAACTAAAATTTCGAACAATTAAAAAGTGTTTATCGAGTTTACCGAACAGCGAGTTATCGAGCGACCGCTGCGACCACTAATGAGTTATTGATTTGTACTAACTGCGTAAAATAGGTATTAAAAACTGGAATTTATCATTAGAATTAAGAAATTGAAACATATTAAATTTATACCACGATCATTACTTTCTTGTTAGTGTCAGTTTACCTCTGATCGTGGTGCTTACTATAGCCAAAATATCGGATGATTGAAATAAATAGTCTTCGTACAAAATATTCCGTTTTTAATTTTTAATAGTGTTGGTGTATGTGAAAAGAAGTGACATTAAGTATTTAAAAATTCTTGTGTGAGTTTCAGCAGTTCTTGCTTTTCAGCAGCTGTAGCCAAATGCCACTTAGCGCTTGTCTACATGTAGAATAGAAAATCAAATTGACGTAAATTTTTACACTTGTCAGTGTCATTCCCATACATTTAGTTTTCTACTCTCTCTGTAGACAAGCGCTAAAGTGGCGTTTGGCTAAAGGTCCTGTATCGAAAAATAGTTTTTTAAAGCAGACGTGTGTCGCTGTTGGTGCTTTATAGTGCTTGCATGACTACTCACCGCTAGACGAGATAGTGTCCAAATATTGCACTTTAAAAATCAAGTAAGAAAGGTAGACTAAAACACACCTTGCCAAATACATTATTAAGTTCAGAATAGAATAGAAAATGTAATAAAGGAATAGAGCGTTTAGTGAATAAAGTGGGTTAATATGTGTGCTGTCCTCGGATGCACTACACAAAGACTGGTATTGTTCGTATGTTCGTCTCCTCACCGCATTCAGTTAGCCTGTTAACTGGACAGCTATAATATATGTTCTACGGGGTTATTTGTTACTAGCTTGCTTTGTGACTTTACTTAACTGGATAAGAAATATATATTTAATTTTTCTTAAATTAATTAAGTTGTGCGGCTTATTCACGTAAATAATCGACAGTTACTTGATTAGTTTCAACCCAAGGCTGAGGCCCGTAGTCATGACGCTCGCGTTTGACGACCATTCGACTGTATTGTTATGGAATTAATTGTACTAAGGTTTTTTTGAATACTACTAGCTGACCCAGCAGACTTCGTACTATCTGAATGATGTTGTTTTTTGTTTCTCACCTATTAAACCTTCCCTGGACTTCCACAAATAATTCAAGATGAAAATTAACCAAACCGGTTCAGTCGTTTTCGAGTTTTAGCGAGACTAACGAACAGAAATTCATTTTTATTTATATAGATAGATGTATTCGTGCAGAACAATGCAGAACGCAATTTTTCTGCATGAAAGTTCATAAAGAAATCGTTTGTTTTAAGGCAATTTTTCTAACGCGAATGCAATTTATTAAAGGAATATGTATGAATATTTGACAAATCTTTAATACCTTCTAAAAACTGTGTACTTTCAATTTTATTCTACAATCAAGAATTAACTCATGATTGATAAATCGACCGAGATTTATTTTGTATTTGTTGACGTTTCAAAAGTACCAAACTATGGTTTAATTGAAATAAATGCTTTGACTTTGACTTTGACTTTGACCCTCACTTTGTGTATCTGTGATAGTAAAGTTGTATGACATTTCGATAAAATCGAATCCATTGCTTTAATAATTTGAAAATTAAAACAATATATGTACATTATGATATATAGTTAATTCCATTACAAAATCATTAGTCCAGAGTTAAGTTCCAAAATGACTGATAATTATGAATAATAACACAATTGGCTGAATATTACCATTCGGCGGTATAATAATTGAACAATATAATAGAATTATCGATATTTATTGTTTTGTCTCACTAACGGACAATGCCTATGTTAATTAATATTGAATTTCTATTTAATTTTGTAATTGGCAATATTCATGCGTTTGTTTGCACGTATGATTTGGTCTAACCAATTAGAAAGCACAGAATTATTGTCGACAACGTGCAGTTAAACATAATTATCATTGTTTATTAGTTAGGTAGGTAATGTACCTACGTCTGTACGTACGTCGGACTTGAGGAATGATAAAAGAAATCAAACAAGACAAGTAGTTCAGTACTTTGGTTGTTTTACCTGGATTTTTTTTAAACTTTCCCCACACTAGGATTTTCTCCTGTGTCGTGGGTGCGTTTACAAATGCGTTTACAATGTTTTCCGGGAGTTTTGATGTGCTCTTTCTCATTTTCATTTTGCACCCTCGAACGTGCGCCGCGAGCGGCGCCATCTTAGAAAAATGGCGGCCAAAAACAGTTTTTGTACAACATCTCTTTTCCTGTTCATTTTACGAGAAAACCGTTAACTACAAAATTAAACTACTCATAATTTTCTAAATTTTTTTTAAATAACATTGCCCCTCACTAGAGTTTACTCCAGTGTCGTGGGTGCGTTTACAAACATACAATTTCATATGCACATGACTCCCAGACTCGAAACAACAATCTGTAGATCACACAAAGAGTTGTTCCGTGCGGGAATCGAACCCGCGACACATTGTGTGGCAGCCAGTTCCCCAGCCAGTAGATAGCTTTTTTTATTATGTTGAAATTAACTATTTATTTAAACTTTAATGTATATATTTTATTTTAATTATAAAACATTAAAATGATTCTTACACCTAAGGGGGACTTAATGTAGGTATGTTATGAAATTAAATAGCTACATAATGAAACACAGCGATAGGATGAAACCATCCTATCGCTGTGTAACTGCAACAATGAATAAGTATCTACACTTCGTTAAAGTTGCAGTTAAAATATGTTGTCGCATAACTTTGCGTTCGAGCTGCGCGTACGTTATGTTTTAATGTTTATACGTTCTCCACACGAAATGGATGACCCGGCTCGACAAATATTTTACTTCATAAAAGCCAGTTTTACACTGTGGCTCGCGTGTTGCGTCGCTGTTTGTATTTTTGTGATTTTTTAAATACGAATGATAACATGTTTTTAATACATATCAGGCAGACGTACAAATATATATATATAATGTAACACCCACTTTTCACGTATTCTGGCATTGATCCTAGTTCAACCAGGCTCAGGATACAATTCGATTTGTTTTTGAAAAGTAAAACTGTATATTTACTGTATGCAAATCAGTTTTATAAATGTGGTTTTATCCTGAGACACCCTGTAGGTATTATTTATTTACCTAGACTCAGCACGTGTACCCACAACGCACTAACTAGAGGTCTTTTCTATTAACTCACCTGTCAGTCCTGTCACCGTCAAGTGACTAGAAATTGTGCGCCTCACAGCGCCGTGCTGCCACTATTAGCTCCTGTTATTCTTAGGAAATTAAACAAAACATCAAATGTTTTGCTTTGCTAGATTGTCACTAGATTACTGAGTGAGCTATGTGGGACGCAGGTAATTATCTTTTAACTGTTGAATAATATCAAGCACTTACATACTTATTTTACACTCTATATGCACACGAACTCGATTTACAAAGTGAAATTAATACAATATTTCTGTTGGATCGAAATTGAATACATCTTAAGAAGTCGTGAACCTTGTTGAAAATGCCTTGTAATCAACTTTATTATAACTAATATTTTTATCAGGCTACAATAACCACCATTTTTGGTTCCTATATGTGACGATGAGTTGAGATTTCCGATTGAAACATTCGTCCTGAAATGACACAACTTCTAACATTTGTATCTTTATTTTATTCAACTTATCCAGTTTATTTGAACTTTGACATTATTGGAATCTGTACAAATAAATTCGTGATACTCGAAGGCGACGAGAATTTTACCTTTGAACCCATATTTGGCCTTGAACACATTTTTAAAGGGTACTCAAATATATCCCTGGGGTTTGCCCTGCTTTTTGCAGGCTCACAATATATTTTGTCGTTCTTTTTGAGCCTCTAATAGCCTTAGGGAAGGATGTAATTCCCAACATCAAAACTAAAAATGGTTGGCAATTACGTTTGTGTTATTCTTTAAGGAAACGTATTATTATTAACTATTTGGGTAATGAGGATATTTTGAATAAGGAGCTTACCTATGTCTACCGCTTCGTTAGCCTATAGTCTTCTGAGCTAGCCTTAGATTTGCGAGTAAGAAACGCAATTTATTATAAATGCATCGCATAATTGGAAATGCTTAGTGTAGTTGGGATCGTCTCGCTGGCCGAACGGTCGTTAGTGTGACTGCCGGGCAAGGGGTCTGGGGTTCGATTCCCGGGTCAGGCAAAGTATTACTGGGTTTTGTAAATATTCTCAGTAGTAGCACGGAGTCTGGAATTGTGCCCGGTATATGGCAAGGCAATAGGCTCACCCCTATTACATGGGACTCATAACATAAATAGTGAAAAGTGGGTGTTACATTGTACAGTGGTATAATGTTCAACTCTGCCTTCTGCCATCCCCTTCGGGGATAAAAGGCGTGATGTTATGTTAAGTTATGTGTGATCAAAGTCTTTTAATTACTTGGAAATAAGACTAATTATATGAAAGTATACATTTTTCACTTTGTCTATTTGTAATCATTATTAATGATTGTTTTAAATGAAATGTTTTAAAGGTCGCTTCCAACCGGTCTGTCTGGAAGTCATTGGGGGAGGCCTATGTTCAGCAGTGGACGTCCTAAGGCTTATATGATCGTGATGACGATTATGATGGATGCTTTAACACTTAAAAAGTGTTACTTGATATAAATCCCCAAAATTTGTTCATACAAAAGTAGTCTCTAAACATCGGTAATAAGCCCTATAATCGAGTTAGTGGAGAGCGGTAACCGGTGACCGCTTGAAGATTGATCAGTAGTATTAATAGAAAGCTTATTGAAAAAAACTTAACTACTCAATTATAGACTTCTAACTAGATGAACAATCTTACAACCTCTGATGTACCTATAAATAAGGTTACAAATACTCTATCAGTATTCCAAATCACTAAAGCAACGAACAGACTGCCAGCTTTTATTTACTAACAATAATGTTATTTCCGACGTCTGATGACATAATTTTACGATTTGCATATGTAATACTCGTCTAGACTCAATCAATACGCAATGGTAGCTATTTTACGACGCTATGACAAATCTACTAGACTGATACGTCAACAGATGTCTCTATATTGAATTTAATATAACGTGATTTGCTTTCGAAGTTGTCTGAATTGCTGACTGCCTCGTTGGCCGAGTAGTCGCAAGTACGACTGCAGGTCTCGGGTTCGATTCCCGGGTCAGGCAAAGTATTACTGGGTTTTAAAAAAAATCTCAGTAGTAGCATGGATGTTGGAATTGTGCCCGGTAGGTATATGGCAATAGGCTCACCCCCTATTACACGGGACTTATTATATAAATAGTGAAAAGTGGGTGTTACTGTGTGCACCTCTGCCTGCCCCTTCGGGGATAAAAGGCTTGATGTTATGTTATGTTATGTTGTGTGAATTGAAGGATGCGGGAACGTTTTTATTAGATAACGATAGATGGTTTCCTGTTAAACTTTTTGAGGTTTACATTTATGGAACTTAGCATATATAAACGAATACCAACTGTTTTTTTCTGATAACTCATAAGTTGCCAATTTTCACTAAAATTTATCTGGGGTCATCAATTTTTGGAGACTGTAGCGAGGATTTTAATTTGATATTGAGCTTTATGTCATTGATCAAAATACTAAAATCATATTTCTATTGTTTCAGGTGATTCGCAATCGGTGTAAAGTAAACAAGTGCTTAGTGCTAATTAGTGTTTAAAGAAAACAAGTAAGTGTGCTGTGCAATAGGGATCGCGAAATAAGTTGCGGACTTTATAAAATGCTGTAGACGCGTGCGTTCGTTGGCATACGTGTGTTCTCGTTGGCGTCACCACGCGAACTGCGACAAAGCAACGATGGCTCGGCCTGAGGTTGTGCGATGAGCCGGCGGAAGAAGAGGGGATGGACGAACCCAGCGCCGCCAAGCGGCCGTCAGTACTAACTATAGATAGGGCTGCCTTCCTACTCTTGAGGGTCAAGAGGGCGTTCAAGAAGAAGCGGCAACAACGGAAAGAGAAACAGTGAGTATATTTGCATTTGATTTTTATCATATCATAATCCAAAGTCGAATTAGAACATAGTTTAAAAGCTACTTCGGTAATAACAGAATCAAAAGAGCTTCAAAAACAGATAATGAGGATGTTCCAAACAACATCTTAATTTGCAATTTAAAACCCTAACATTTCTGGCTAGATTTTACAAAGATAGAACTTTAAAAGCAAGACACGTACATACATCGCGTAATGGTAAAGTTTGCGACAGTTTAGCTCATAAAATGTATTCCCTAGACGTTCAACTATTTCAGTAGTTAAATATGAAAAGGTGTCATGTAACCGAATTGTTCTTTTGGGAATAGGGTAACCATTTGTCAAGAAGATTTCCCACAAAGTTTTATTCAAGTTTTGATATTCATAGAACTATTATTGTGGTTTATAAAGGGTCGTTTTGATAAGTAGGTATTATGCGTAGGTTTGGTTCTGCAATTGTTATGCATGATGTTTTCATGATGTAAGGGGCTAGGTCTTGAAACTAGCGAAGTGTACCTTATAGTTTTAGGAGAAGGAATAGATAGTACCACCTTAGATATATATAGAGCCGTAGACCTTTGTTTTGATTGCAGAAAAAGGTTTTAATAAGTATGCTTATATGACAGTTTAAGGAATGAAAGGATAATAGAAAATAAATTAACTGTAATTGAAAGTAATGAGTTTACATTGCCGTGCTTAGAAAGAGATTTTCAATGAAAACTATTACCTTAAACTATTAGTATTGTCACAAAGTGGTATCGGTTTTGGCTTGCAGCCAAACAGTTGGTTCATATTCTTTCCAACTTCATTAAAAAAGGAACTATAAGAGATAATGTGCAAAGAAGGTATAAAAAATGTTACCGTCACGCTAAGTGTGGAAGAGCCGTGCTTCGGCACAAGGGGCGGCTCGACCGGAGTGATACCACGGCCTCACAGAAAACCGACGTGAAGCAACGCTTGCGTTGTGTTTCGTCGTGTGAGTGAGGTTAACGGAGGCCCAATTACCCTCCCCTTCCCCAATCTCCCCAATCCATGAATCCCCAACGATCCTCAAACTCCTAATCCCCAAAATGCCGGTAACGCACTTGTAACACCTCTGGTGTTCCAGGTGTCCATGGGCGACGCCGATTGCTTACCATCAAGTGATCCGTCTGCTCGTTTACTGGTTTATGCCATAAAAAACTCACATCTGGTGGAAATTCAAATAACCAAAATGGGAACGTTGACCCAACTTCAATTAGGTTGTTCCACAATGAACGCTTCCAACGAAAATAGGCCTAATTACCGTGACCCCAATCAGCCATCCTGACCTCTCATTACACATTACCTGAAGATAATTCCCTTTGCTTATACAAATGCAAATAGGGGTAGTTTACATTAAAGGCACGTACCACGATTACTGAGCCCACGATCTGCCTACGTAAATCGTATATGCGCCGGTCATATTGACGAAGTAGACGTACATTGCGCGTTTGCCATTTTGGTATTCTTTTGCGGACGGGTGTGGCCAGCAATGAATAGAAAGCACTACGTAATTGTATGGATAAATAAATGTCAGAGGTACAGTTTTATTGTGATCCGGTCTTTGGGACCGGCTTGGTTCAACTTATTATTATCGTTCTTTTAGTACAATACCCACAGCTTACTGTTGGATATTGTGCCTATTACCATAATACTCATAACTTAACATGTTAAATGTATGTATTGGTGGCTAATTCTCGGTAAGGGGTTGCTTAAGGTATGATACCGACATTTCTACTTATTCGTTATTTAGCTGTAATTTTGTTATGTCCTCCACCTACGTATAAAATCTTTATTATATGTAGATCTAAAACACCTGGTCTTTTGTTTTGGACATAGGTAATTTAGATTTAAAACTCAGATTAAGTATTTCGTAGTCGAAGGCCAATAAATAAAGTAACTATGAGAATATACCAGAAGATTATTTTACTGACAAAAGATACTTGAATTTGAGCATCAAAAGAAAATTGTTACTTGAAACATTTTAGTATTCGTCCCTCTTTTCTCCAATTTCTTTTAAAGCAAGCGGAATCAAGATTTCTTTTTGAAAGAATTTCATAAGAGTTAGCAGATCTATTATTTGATCAGTCATGTACTATTCTGGTTCGATTAATTTATCTGATTTGATATTTTTTAAACGTAAGAAATACCCTTTTGTTTTCAATTTTCTGTTTTATTAATGTTTTTTCCATCAAGTTTGTTTAGAAAGAGCGACTTTTTAAAAATTAATATCCTTGTCTATTTAAAATCAAGCGTAAATTAATAATAATGTTTATGTTGTGTGCTAATTTTCGGTGGTCCATGTCTGGTGGCGAATAAATTATTTTTCTTTCTTCTTTCTTTCTTTCTTTCATGAAAAATATCTACGTAAAGCCTTGATTTTGCTGAAGATTCTTTTATTCCTAATGGTATGGCATAAAACCCATAAGCGAAACCAGATCGTTAGAAACGCAATTGCTGAACCTATAAAGTCACGATGTAGGCATAATTGATGAAAAATGAATATGCACCGATTTTCCGTGGAAACAGACATGTTGTGTTTTTTTGCCTCGTTAGTAGCATTTTATCTCTTCGTGAAAGCATGAATCGCTGTTTCCATGTGAAAATTATCTCATCATGAACATGACGAATGATAGGTACTTAGTTTTAATTACAAGTAAATGATCTCATTGATACTGGACTTTGACACGGAAGCCTATCTATATGACTAGATGTCATCTAGGATGTGATTCAATAAACATTATTGTGACGAAAATATTATTTTCTACTGATTTGTCATGATTTTATCAGATGTGGTCTCAATATCTTTAAATATTAAGATTCAAATTCAATAAGCTCACTGATATCTCGGTGAATATAGTCGGCAAAAAATTGGAAACAACAAATAAATTCTCGTTCTTTTTTATTTACTACATTCTCATTTACACTGTATTAGGCTTGTTAGCAGGCTCTATTATTATCTTCTCAGCGTCATCAGTTGGCTCCACTACCTTAGTAGTCATCTCTTGGGCGCTCAAGTCCTTCTTCACTGGTGGTGGTGGTGGTGTGAATAAGTCAATATTGTTCTCTAGTTTTTTATCACCAACCACTGTGATACCTTCCTTGGACACGGTCTCCTTCTTCTTAGGGAAGTTCGCCATATCGAAGGTATTTATAACATTAGATAAATCTTTCTTCTTAGGGAACAAGAAGATTTCAATTGCTTTAGTTTTCAGAGGAGGCAACATGGACTTGTTTGGGATTATACTGTCGAAAAGAAAGGGCATCATGGGTAAAGGATTTGAGGACCTTGACACTGGAACTGGTTTCATATTCTTCTGGTTGGCAGGAAACTCTAAGATGACAGTTCCTTCTTGAGTTATATGCTCGTGAGATTCACAGCATAACGTAGAAGATAATGGATCTTTGTTGAACGAGAACAGATCGTTTTTCGAGAGAATTTTGTTAATAAGACCACTTGGATTGGTTAAGAAAGACTCTTTAGCGTTTCGCATGCTGGAACAAGGACAGGGTTCCTCAATAAAGTATTCAGTTTTTGGGAGGATAGGTGTAGGAGCTGCCGGGGTCATTTGCCCGCGATCTGGCGTACGGTGAGACGGATCTGAAAGCAAATTATCACGTAAGCATATATCCATCTTATCCCGACTATTTAATAAATGACAAACATTTTCTTTTAGCCCCGATCAAATACATTGTAATCTTTTGAATGTAATATATTTATTTGATTTGTGCTCAGTTTTATCCTTATAATCTCACCGTTACCGTTGAAATAGAATGAGATATCCATTTTTCCGAGATTCACGAGGGAGCTGGTTATAGTGGGCATCGGTCGGATCGTCTCCCTCGAGGAAACGGCTGCCAGACACCCCACGAACACAGCCAACGCATGTGAGAACATTTTCTGCGAATAAATAAAATATTTTCAGTCATATTTTATGGTCATTGTATATTTATTGTCGGCAATAAAATATAGCTTCGTGAATAGATCCTGATTTGAGTAGCTATTTGATTTAATGACAAAACTATGGTAATGAAAATTGATTTGAGTATCAAATAATGGCATGTTATTATTGGTTATTAGAAATTACTGAACATAAATCACTACGAATGTAAAATGGACGTTGTCTTTGAGTAATATAATTTCTGATACTCTACTTTGCCAATTGGAACGCGAATAGTCTATTCATACTGCTTAATTGTTTGTACTCAACAACCATTTCCTTTTCCTATTAGCGTAAGCAAACGCCTTAATGGATTAGTTTCTGATTGCACAGGTATAAATACGACTCGCTTAGTCATATTCAATTATTTTTAGGTACTGACGAAAACTGGTATCGTGGCTAATTGAAATATAACTTTATTATTTGGATGAAATCGGTATAAAAGAAAGAAGAAAGAAAAAAAAAGCATTTATTTGGCACATGGCACACAAACAAAGATTATGAAAAATAAAAAAAATACAAGTACATACTTACACAAATACATAATATCAAAAGGACATAAAATCATAAAGAAAATAACAAAAATCATCAAAATATAAGAAAATAATGTACATATGAAACAATTGAAATAAGTTTTTGATATAAAGACAAATTAAATACACAAAAAAAACACCATAATATAAATAATATAATACTGCGTGTGCACATGCCAAAAGGGGCTCCACCTCAGCATATAGTTGAGCTTTCCTGCCCTGAAGATGCACTTTCAATAGAAAGTGCATCTTTACATTTTATTACTCTTTTTTTTATTACTCTTTTTTCAATTAACTGAGGGTATTACATATTTAAAACCTTTTTGATATTACAAATAAGTAACACACATACTCATGTGTGTATATTTGTTACTCCTTAACGTTAAAACGACTGAAGGGGTCGGGATGAAATTACGAAATGAGGTAGATCATGGTCTTGAATAATATATAGACTATTTTTATCTGACGGGAATGCGGGTAGAAGCGAGTACATTACAAAAAGGTTTAAATTAAAGCAATGAATAGATTTAAGAAAAAAGCTCAGAATGAATAAATTATTGAAGATAAGCTTGCTTACCGTTGTACCACTCTGAGAGCAATAACGAATTGATTGAAATTCGCTTCAAATCAAATTCTTTTTGTTTCGCAACTTTTCAATTCGGTTTTATTGGTTTTCAATTTTATTGTTACGATTGAGAAATAGGAACTTGTTGTTGGCAAATTGTTGAATGGATCGAGATTATGAATGATGATACTGTGTGGATGTCTTGTGATGATATTGCGAATAGACATTTTTTGTGAATCTTTTATACAGCTTTTATACAGCTACATATTTTGTCTGTCTTTGTCGACTGAGTTTGAGCCAGCCTGACTTCATGGCTAGAATAACAACTACGAATATGTATTGCTCATGAGATTTTTGAGTATCGGTAGGACTAATCATTGAGTTCGCTAATTTTCAAAATTCGCTATAATATCTAGTATATCTGTTCTTTTTCGCATGAGTAGTGGTTAATGCCTAGCAGTGGGATAATTACCAGGCTGGTATGACGTATCCTATTTTGACATACCTCTTTAACTTTTCTGGGAGGTGTACCATGCCATATCGAATACAATTAGATTGAGCCCTTTTATTCGAATCCATCAGTTACCTTGACAGTTCACTGCTGAACTATGGGTCTTGTCATCGCAAGAGGTTGTAATTATCTCCACTCTTGGCTGTCGGTTTGGAGAAAGAGTATCAGAGAGTGCTGCTGGCTGCTATTTATCAAATGAGATCCTTAGTCATCCCAATAGATACATGGGTAATTGTGGTGATGACATAATTAATTATGTATTATATTTTGCCATAACCTTGGCCACTGACATCGGGGCTTTGCACCTTTATGGCTAGTCAAAAGATATTTTTCTATGATTATATTATAAGCAAACGATTTTATAAACTTTATGAGATTTAATTGAACGTGAACAATATGTAGTATGTAGGGACTAGAAGGAAACAAAATTATTAAATAGATTTAAGGTCCCTTTGCTGTGTACTGTAATAGTTTAGGTTCAATCTAATACGTAACGGAAGTTAGTTGATGAAGTTTCCTGTGTTCTAGGTATAATAACATAAATTCTAGGAAACTACTAGTATTAGCCTTGTTTGTGCATAAATATATTACAATTATGGTTAATATCTAATATATAGCTTTATAAATGTCGTTGTAAATGAGTCTGAGGTTTTGATTCACAAGAATATCTCCAAGTTAATTCTGTACAATTCTATGGTTTTAGTTATTCGTATTTTAAGTTGTATATATTTATTCATACTTAATTCCATTGAAATAAATGCTAAAATAAAGTGGTTTCTTTATTTTATTTTGTAAAGAATATAATTAAGGTATATTTCTCCAATTTTGTGGAATATGTTATATTACAAGATGTGATAAAATGGATGGTTTTTATAGACAACCAAAGGATTCATCCTACTCCCTTTAACTACCGACAGAAAAATGTTCAAGGAAAATCTTCCGCTTGCTTCAAGTTACTAAAATTACAAGACTACAAATATATGTACAAAATCAAACAATTTTCCATTATTAATTTTATTCGTTTCGTGTGGGCAAAGGAACTCTGTGGAAGGTATAATATGCCTAAGTGTCGTTATGTTTATTCCTATTTTGATCGAAACGCATTTCGTACCGACGTATGCAAGCTATAAAATGCGCCTAAATTGTATTTATTTATAAACATCGATTTCTGAAACTGATCGTAAAGATTCGCACGTTTTGTGTTGCTAGAGTTCTTAATTTACGTAAATTTTACGTAACTTTTGGTAAAAATTCTGTTTTTTTTTTCTTTAAAAAACGTTGCCCCACACTAGGACTTTCTCCTGTGTCGTGGCATACAATATCCTAAGCATACAAGTTCACATACACAATGACACCCAGACCCGAAACAACAATTTTTGGATCACACAAAGTGTTGTTCTGTGCGGGAATCGAACCCGCGACACGTTGCACGGCAGCCAGTTGCCCAGCCACCGCCGCACCAACGTGCAGTCAAGTATGATATAATGAAGCGTTTCAATTATTCATTGAGGTTATTAAAATTTTCAAAATTGTTAGAGGCCTTGTATTAAAATTACAGAATGGGTTCTGAACGATTTTTAGATGCAGTGTAGTAAATAGAGAACTATTAAATAACATACGTGTATGTTTAATAAATAGTGCCAAATTGTAAAGAACATACCATGTTCCTACATGAACAAGAGACTTCATCAAATAAAAGAGACTAAAAAAGACAACTTTACACATATCGACCGACCAAATCGCAGAGGATTTGAGCGTTGAACGAAGTTCTATCGCAAAAAAAGCCAGTCTCGATTCGCGTGGTGAAATTTCCTTCTTTTTGCTGGCAACACCGATGCACTGGCGGACTTATTGGTTCGTTTCACGTCAACAGTAAAACGCGATGGCGAGAACACATTTGGCATTCACATTACTGGTATGTACCGTGTAGCGTGTAGTATGTACTTTGTGTTGAACACATAGCGATTACCGATCACCGATTTTGTTTTACGCGTTTCGGGTCATGGAATTTTCGTCTTAGTCATCCATTAAATCGATTGAGTGTCCGACGAGATTTGTTTACGGATTTACTCCTTGACTATTAATGATGTTTTTTGGGCACACATTGTTAATACTACCGTTTTCTACCCCGAAGGGAGGAAAACGATTATTTCAGGTCTTGCCGAGGCTTGACCTTTCGGAGATTAGCTTTCATCCCTACAGCACACAAAAGTCCCTTACCTACGTAGTTTCATCTATGAATGAGTGGAGCCGCAGCGACGCGGGTCGCAGGCGCGGGGGGGGCGGCGGCGACAGGTCCCGCCGCGCCGCGCTCTTCCCGCGTGTTCCTTAGTACCGCTTCCGAAAGAGTCGGCAAGGCATTGCTCAGGTCAAGCCTCGGCAAGACCTGAAATAATCGTTTTCCTCCCTTCGGGGTAGAAAACGGTAGTATTTCAGTTCTGTGCCTTCGGCTTGACCTTTCGGAGAAGTGTTTATAATCTGCCGGCTCCAAGTGACCAGCGTACTGTGACCTTAGATCTTGTTTATTAAATATTTTCAGTAGGAACAAAATAATGGAAACATGATAATTATACAGAAATAATCAGTTTTTTATTATCCTTTTACACTTGCTCACATTTTACATCAATCGACTGATAATTTGAAGGTTATAAAGTCTTCAGATAAATCACTAATAATAATAATTATAAGGAATGTACTAAACTGCTTCGAAAGAGCTACTTAATCTATTTTCAATAAGCCTCGTAGGCTTCTCAACTGCTTTGCAGTAGTGCTTGAAGAAGTTTGCTGACCCTCTCCAATTCCCACGCTTTAAAATCTCATCCAAAGGAGTGTCCCTTGCATAATCGTATGACGCAACCGCCGACCTTATTGAACCCGGCGTACAATTGACTCCTATATCATTGAAAGAAGTTTTTAACCACCCCGCTATCACTGCTCTGGAAGCAGCTTTCACCTTTCCTCTTGTAGTTATAAAGAGATTGAGTAAGCCATCTTGAGACTTACGTCTGACAGACGTGACATCAATAAGATTCTTAACCCAGCTTACTAAATCAAAAGTCCGGTTATCTGATTTATGTAACAACCATCCTGATTGGCGACCTCTTGTGCCATCTGTTTTAGAGCCGAACATTGGCCAAAATGTTACCGATCTCTCTGAAATAATACAATTCTCAGCAGAGATACTTAAAAGAGTTAGATCATGAATTCTTCTTCCTGACGCTAACAGCAGTAGCAAAGCCACATGACGCGATACTTGAAAGATACTCTCTCTATCAGGTGGATGAGTCTCTAACCAGGCTAAGAGGTCTTGAATATTCCATATTTTGGACTTAGGACTCATGGAGGCCTGCTTCCGTAAATTAATTGCTTTCAGCATTGATGTCACAAGTGGATGTGTAGATAAGTTTTTAACTTGCTCGGGATCCGATAGAGTGACTATTACCGACTTATGTACTAAAATAGTTGCGTATGCTAATTTTTTAATTCTGAATAAAAAACTCAGGTATGAAGCAAGTTCCTGTGGACGAGGCCGGTCAGGTTTTGCCCCTTGTTGTTTACACCACGAAGTCCACTGTTTCCATGATGAACTGTAGGTTTTCCACGTTGAGTCTCGCCATGCGGATCGGAGTAGAGCGATATCTTCCAACTGAAGTCCTGTAGTTAGTCGACTCCACCCCGTACCTTCCAAACCTCTAAAGATAGACCTTTCATTCCCGGAGGGGGAAGATTGGTCGACAGATCTATCAAATGTCGGTCCAGGTTCCAAATTTGAAACGGTACTCCAACCGACTTTCTCTTCAGGTCTCCTCTCCAAAACACGTTCTTCCATCGTGGTACAACCATTAGAAAGGTTCCCGAGGCTTGATCCAAGTGCTGTAGAACCTTGGGAATCAGAGGTGGAGGTGGAAAAATCCAAGCCAACTGAAACTGCCACACTCTGCTGAAGGCGTTCACAAATAACGCTTGATGGTCCTTGGCATCTATTGATACATAATGAGGGGCTACTTTGGACCGATTTGTCGCAAACAGATCTATAAGAGGTGTGCCCATTCTCTGAAATATGACCGTCATAATCTCTTTGCTGAGATGCCAGTCTGGGAGATCCTTTCCTCGAGAGAGCGAGTCTGCTAATGTGTTGTACTGGCCTGGGATGTAAAAAGGGAGCAGGTCTATTTTCAGACGGTGGGCTAGGAGAAGCAATTCTCTTGTCGAATCCAGCAGTATCAATGATCTTGTTCCACCTTGATTTTTTATATACGCTACAACTGTACGGTTGTCGGACTGAACCATAACCGACTGTCCCTTTAACACATCTGGAAATTTGACCAGTGCCATTAAAACTGCATACAGCTCTTTTCGATTTATATGCCAATTTAGTTGATCCTTGTCCCATTGCTGTGAGACGTGGTGATTCCCTACCTGAACTCCCCAACCTATGTTGGAGGCATCCGTAGTGACAAACAGTTCTGGTTCGGGAATGAAAATTCTTCCCGGTCGAGATAGGTTTTCCACCCACCAGAGTAAATCGTTCATTGCCGCCTCTGGCAGCAAGCACATCCTCTTGGGATATTCCTCTGAGAGAGCACGAGATGCTCTCTGCAGGTTTCTTGTAAATAGACGCCCTAACGGAGTCACTAAAGATGCGAATCCCAGTCTGCCTATCAACGACGTGGCTTGATTCCAATTCCAACCACGGCCATTTATTATTTGTAGAAGATCTCTTGCCAGCTGATCGCGTTTTTGTTTCGGTAAGACCTTTCTGTTTGTAACCGTATTCCATCTTATGCCTAAGAACTCTATCTCTGGCGTAGCTTTTACCATTGACTTTTCTAGATTTAGTACCCAACCGAGGCTTTGGAGCAGCGAAATGGCCTGCTTCATCTGTGCTTCTAGTATTTGAGGGTCTTGATGAGCAAATAAAAAGTCGTCGAGGTATACCAGTACCCGAAAGCCTCGGCCTCTTAGCATGCTCGCTACCCATTTGCTTACTCGAGAAAAGGCCCACGGAGCGCTTGACAGACCGAAGGGCAGCGAGGTCATTTGGTAAAGTTGGTTTTGGCAGGTAAAAGCGAGATAGCGCCGATGACTCTCTCTTATCGGGATGTGGAAATATGCTTGAGAGATGTCTATCTTTCCCATGTAGTCGTTCTTCTTCAAGAATTTGGGAACATAGTTCTGATTTACCAGACGAAACTTTCTTGAACTCAAGAAAAGGTTTAGTCGCCGAAGGTCGAAAATTTGCCGTACCTTGCCATTCTGTTTGGGTATTAGGAACATCCTTGAAAGAAATCCAGTTTTGGCCATTGATCTTTCGACTACGCCTTGATTTAATAGTGTCGATATCTCTTTTAACATTAGTTTTGAGGGTCTTGTCGAAAAGTCTGACATCATCTTTGGAGTTAAAGGAACAGAAGGGGTTTTTTTTGCAAAGGGCAGTGCATAGTTTGTTATTATCTTTAAGACGGACGCTGGGGCTCCCAGTAAACGCCACTGCTGCTCGTAATTCTTGAGCTGCCCCCCTCTGAACCCCCCGTCAATATTTACGACGCTGTTGCCGCTGTTCCTTCTTATCGCCTCTCTTCGCCTTACCAACCGATTGCCTCCGCTTTTGGTTTGCGGTTTGAGATGGCCGGAAATGCCATGCGGGGTTTTTGGCCTTCTGCGTACGACCTGGGAGTGTTTGGCGGCTTTTTTGAGGCTGCTGAAAAGGCTGCTTCGTTTTCTCCGGAAATTTCCCAAAACGGGACGGAAAAATGCGAGACGTACCACCATTGTCCCTCACGAAAAGAGATAGCTTATCCTCCTGAAACAAGTGCGTTTCTGATGGCGGTATCTGCTGCAGAATAGACGAAAGAGCATCACTATTTGTTTTGAAAGACTTCCGTCTCAGATCGATCGTTTCCGCCCGATGGGCACAAACAAACTGCAATAGATCGTCTGACGTTGCCTTAAACTCAGAACCCTCTGACAATAAGGTTTTTAAATCTGCCGCGGCTGCTGGGAATTTCGCTGCAAGCTTCTTAAGCTCTTCGGCTAACGCCTTTCTCTGGCAGAGGAGGCCATGGACAATCGTGCCAAGAACTCCATCTTGCTTGGTGAGGAGCCCTGAAGTTTGTATTCCAAGATCACTCAACTCGGCATTAATCTTTAGAGTGCTAAAAACAGGTGATGCCTGCAATCTTTTAGCTACGTCTTTATATCGTATGCGATTCCATGCCTCTGTCCCAAATCTTTGACAGGCAATGCCCTCTGCTTTTATATGTTCCGACGGTGCTGGAATCGCGGGTTCTGCCTCCTTTACTGCAGGGAGAAACTCCAATTCTGGCCAGCTTTGTTGAGCAGAGATTAAACCTAGATCAGAATCTAACGGTGGCGCATGCCAATCGCCGGGTGACTCAGATCTTGACGCTGCAGGAAGGTCATCTCCTTCAATAGATGATGCGCAATCTTCAGAGGAGCTCTCACGCCCTAAGTCCCTTACTGGATTCAGCGATTCAATTTTCTCCATGAGGGTTGAGAACATGTCATTCATGCGTTGTTCCAGACTATCTATTCGCGAACGTTTGGACCTAGCTGCCCATGCATCACCTGACTCTGGATCTGAGGATATTCGTCTTTTCCTTAAATTTGTTGCCTCCTCATCCACTTCCAGTGATAAGGCTCGGTCGGCTTCCTTCCTTGACATACGCCTAGGTTTAACCGCCTCGTTGAACAATTCAGTTGCGGCGGCTGACCCCCTAATCTTATTACAGATCGCAGGTGGGCTGGTTATCAACGCTCTAGTGAACGCCCAATCGAGCATCTTTAGCTTGAGGTCACGAAACCCTTTCTCAGACAAACGAGTTGCCTCCAGAACGAACGCTCTTGCTAGTTGGTCTGTTGGTATGGCAAATCTCAATTTATTCAATACCTGGGGGTCAACGGTCTCTCCGAACACGTCTTCCTTTGTTGATCGAGTCACCGTCCAGGCAGTCCATCCATTGGGCATTAGCTATTGTGCTAAAAGTTTCAGCCGCTCTAAGATTTCATTGTCGTTGTCAGTTTCACCAGTCTCTTCCAACAGCTCACCCAACGAGACGACAGAAGCCTCTTGAACCATCTAAAGCAAGCAACAATATTGCCATGAGACTTAGATCTTACTTTCATTCTAAAGCATGCAGGTGCATAAACTGTCTATGTCAATTAAGTTAAGAAAGGACCTTGGCCAGGACCTGCCAGCTAAACAGCTGTGGCCTCCGAGCCGTAAGGCTGCGGGTCACGAGCCGAACGGCTGCGGCTCACGAGCCGAACGGCTGCGGCTCACGAGCCGAACGGCTGCGGGTCACGAGCCGAACGGCTGCGGCTCACGAGCCGAACGGCTGCGGCTCACGAGCCGAACGGCTGCGGGTCACGAGCCGAACGGCTGCGGGTCACGAGCCGAACGGCTGCGGGTCACGAGCCGAACGGCTGCGGCTCACGAGCCGAACGGCTGCGGCTCACGAACCGAACGGCTGCGGCTCACGAGCCGAAAGGCTGCGGCTCACGAGCCGAAAGGCTGCGGCTCACGAGCCGTACGGCTGCGGCTCACGAGCCGTACGGCTGCGACTCATGAGTCGTACGCCTGCCTTTGAGTCATGCGACTACCGATGGCGAGCTGAATGGCTGCGGCCAGAAGAGGTAGGCAGTGTGAGCTATAATGTGTCTGGCACTAGTGAGCTGCTTGGCTGCGACTAGTAAAGACAATAGTAAAATACTTAGCCAAAAAATAACAAGCGGTTGCTCCACAAACATTGCTTTAAAGCTGGTATTAAATAAAACACATAACAAAACAAATTTAATAACACCATTGTATGGGCAGAGTATGTGTAAAGCACGAATACCCCTTCACAATTTAGGTTTACGTAAATGAATACGTCCATGCCACTCATAATTCTCATAGACAAAACTAAAAAATTAAATAAACTTACCCTGTCCAGCGATATGATGCACTTATCACTCAAGGTAATAACACAAAAACTTTTACGAACGTTACAACAACGTTAGGTAGGTTCCTAAGAAAATCGTGCGCACTGTATGGTGAATAACAGCGTACTAAGGAACACGCGGGAAGAGCGCGGCGCGGCGGGACCTGTCGCCGCCGCCCCCCCCGCGCCTGCGACCCGCGTCGCTGCGGCTCCACTCATTCATAGATGAAACTACGTAGGTAAGGGACTTTTGTGTGCTGTAGGGATGAAAGCTAATCTCCGAAAGGTCAAGCCGAAGGCACAGAACTGAAATATTATATTATTTTATCATAGAAGTGTATTCGGTGCACTTACAGTTGTCTTTTAGGTTTAAGCAATTGGGTAGTTTCCAGGGTGTCAAAATTAAAAATCTAATTAGTCCGTCAGTTAGATAATGAAAAAATATTAGACACGTATTTTTTTTATTTTCTCGTATGAAGTTGCAATACTTAGATAAAATGGCGCTAAGTTTAGGAGTGGGAGGCGATTACGTCATAACGTGCTACTAAATGTGGAACTCTGTGACGTCACACGATATTTCAAACGAATATATCTTCGAAAGTATTTAATTTTGTGAGAAAAGAAAAAAACACGTGTCTAAAGTTTTAAATGAATGTACCAGACGGACATTAAAATAAAATTTAGGAAACTACCATAATGTCTCTCGTATTCGTTCTCCACATTCATTTATTTCTAAACTTGGAACCATTTGCAATTGGTTTAAGTGATAATCTTTATAAGTTATTAAATTGATTAGAACTTCTTATGATTAGAATCTGTATCAAATATTAGTTTCTCATTGAATGAATTAGTTGTCATACTAAATATCCCGAAATTTCTGGCCAATAGCTAATAAGGGAAACTGCGACAAATAGGTACGGATATACATATATGTATATTGAATATTCCAATACACACATAGGAGTTGTTACAATATTACAGATATTTTTACATATGAATGTTAACAAAACATGAATGAATACGGTATTATATTGACGTAATGACAACGAAGTTAATTCGAATATAAATAAAGTCAACATTATACCCATTTGGGACCGTTATGTTGTTCGACGTTAATAATTTACTTCGATTCAAAATGTCGACATTATGACTCATTTCGAGTTTTTATACCTACTATTGCTGTGTTTTCAAAATTTGTTTTTGGTATTGTACCTCTATTGTTGGATTAGTTAACATGGAATTGTTTATTTTGAAATGTTAAGCAGAATGAATGATTCACACACGTACATTAACAGCCTGTAAGTGCCCACTGCTGAGCAAAGCCTCTTCTCACATGGAGAAGGTTTGAGCATTAAACACCACGCTTGCTCAACGTTGGTTGGCGAATAGAATGAATGATTGTTCGGTATATAGTAAGTCACTAATGATTATAATGTCTTCAAATCTCTTCAAATATTCCAAATTGCAACAAACGAACTTAATGTAGTTTACGAATTATGTTTAGTTTCTAACATAAAAGTGTGAAAAAAACTAAATAAGTACATCAAAATTTATTGAAGATTGTATGATAATATAATAAATAAATAAAAAATAAATAATAGGGTAGTTACCTAAATTTTATTTTAATGCCCGTCTGGTACATTAATTTAAAACTTTATACTCGTATTTTTCTTATACTTTGGACGATATAATAAATTGAAATATCGTGTGACGTCACAGTGTTCCTCATTTTGTAGCACGTTATGACGTAACGACCTCCCACTCCTAAACTTAGCGACATTTTATCTAAGTATTAGAGAAAATAAAAAAATACGTGTCTAATATTTTTTCATTATCTAACTGACGAACTAATTAGATTTTTACCTATAACCTGTAATTTCCCATAACTCAAGCTGTACATCACATGGGTTTTTCCCAATTTATAGCTAAGTTTGTGTACTAATTTGTCGCGTGTTAGTCAAAGGAGTAATTTTATTGTCACTTCGGGTAAAGAATCAGTGGTTATATGTGTATGTGTGGGTAATTACTTATGATGGATCACTTTATAATTATACCTTGGCGCGTTTTTCGCCTTCAATTATAATGTCTGGTTCAAGATGACCTTTTGTTTAACAAAAAATGAATTTTGTTGAATGGCAGGCTTGTTTCTACGACATGGTTATTTTACTTTTTGCCTCGTTGGCCGAGTGATCTCAAGTGCGACTGCCGGGCAAGGGGTCTCGGGTTCGATTCCCGGGTCGGGCAAGCATTACTGGGTTTTTAAAAAATTCTCAGTAGTAGCACGGAATCTGGAATTGTGCCCGGTATATGGCAATAGGCTCACTCCCTATTACATGGGACTCATTACATAAATAGTGAAAAGTGGGTGTTACATTGTACAGTGGCATAATGTGCACCTCTGCCTACCCTTTCGAGGATAAAAGGCGTGATGTTATGTTATGTTATGTTATTATTAAAAGTAGACCAGTAGCTTCTTAAACTCATATCTCCATTTATCAAGCCTGTTGAAAAATGTATCCGCTTGGCAAATGACAACGACGAGATTAAGTAGTTATATATTTTATCACAACTAGATTATATGTATGCTGTACATGTGATAAGTCGTCTTATTGTAGTGTTTATTGATCGAGAGTCTAGTGTCTACAATTCCAGTCCCTCGGTAGTTAGTACCTACCATTTTTTTCTGTTGGACATCAATGTATTTATATTTTTAAAACGTGTGAAAAAAAAGTTTTCGTGTGTGGCTCATCAAGAATACATACAATATTATGTACTACAAACATGTTTGATGCATAAGAATTACCTACATTTTAGAATACCAAAGAATATTTCAGAAATAATGAAATAAATTGTTTAAGGGATTTGTAAAAATCGCAATACATTCGGACTCCAGCCGCTTCGCTTTTTATAAATTATTTGTATTCGATAAGAAATTGATTTGTAAACTTCATTATGTTTCCGCAGCGTATTCAAAGCTTGGCAGAAATATTGGAAATATTTTCTTAATTCTGTATGAAATGCTTGAGAAACTCGCTTGCTTAGCGAGATGTTTTATTTGCTTATCTGAGTACCGTTGGTACAAATTTCTTCGTCATAAAACAATTTCTGGTTGATTTTTCAATAAACGAGTAATAGAATACTTAATGCAATATGTGTGTTAGTTAAGTATTCTTTGAATAACACATACCGAACAAGATTATGTTATGAAATGTAAAAATAACTAAAAAATCTGAAGACCTTTTTCTTTTTCTTGTTTTGTGGAAGCATGTATGTCTCGAAATGGATACTTCATCGGAAAATAACTATAAAAACTATCATTTTATATTGTACCTAGTCAAGAGAATCCTGGTATAAGCAAATATAATGACTGAAATTGTTATATTTTCATAGATATTAGCGGTTCTAGAAGTTACTCTCGGAGACAACCATGCCAAACACGCCGTAAATGCTAAACGGAGAAATGAAATAGTCGAAGAAACATTTTTAGAACAAAAAGATATTTTACTAAATATGGTACGTAATTATTTTATTTTCGTATTTAATTTTAGATTATTATTCAGTTTAGGTCTCCAATAATAGAAAGAGAAAAAGAAAATTCATTAGGGTTACGTAACAAAAATATTGTTGTGAGGAAATATAACAGTCAAATTGGTTCAAGCTATATATCGACACAAACTGAGAGTCATAATCACTTGAAAACGACCAAAAAAAACAAAGATTTAAATACAAAGTTACACAAGAGCAATTTCCAAAGTACAAAATGAGCACACAATTCTAGCCAAAAATATAGAAAACTTCGAAGTAACATCGATCTCAGTTCAAGAGGTCACTTCTAACTTTTGGCTAAATTGGTGATCGGAGTTTTAGCACATCAAACAATTGCTCTGTTCAATGTGCGAAGTTCGAAACAAATCAATTATCCGATGCCCGAGGGCTAGGGATCGTGAACTAACCTTGTTAGGTTGCTCATACATCACGTAGCTACGGCGTGAGATGTACTTGTATTACATGATACTGATATTCTCAGCCTCCTCTGAATACCTAGCTAAGTTTATGAAGCTAAATGTGGGTTGACTGATTACCTTATTTACCTTATTCTTTGAGATATTATTGCTGGTTTATGTCATGACTTTAGTGACTTCAGTGACTTGACATTATGGAAATATGTCAAGTCACTGAAATATGGAATGACACTTTTTAAAATACGACAGAATAGAAGTAGAGAATAATTATGAGGATAATTTTAAGCTCACATTTTTTTTATGATATAAGCCGGGCAGACGGATCACCTGATGGTAAGCAATCGGCGTCGCCCATGGACACCCGAAGCACCAGAGGCGTTACAAATGCGTTACCAGCCTTTTGGGAATTAGGAGTTTGAGGATTGTAGGGGATTCGGGGATTGGGGAGATGTTTTATTTTCATCTATATTCTGTGTTTTCCTAATTTACTTATTCACCGTCTTTAAAACATAATATGTAAGGCTTGCTTCTTACTTCGCTATCTTTATAAAGTCCAATACTATTTATTATTTTGGAAATATTTATTTACTTGTGGTGATTGTACCCAAATACTCCTTACATTATCTTTATTAATTTCTACTCTTCCGTATGTAATCAATACATACCATCAACGATCAAGGTCAAATCTATCATTCGTATACTCTTATTAGGTTTCCGTTCATTATTTCTATTACATTGACGTAAAATCTGTAATTAAGGATTATCAATAAATCAATTTATAATAATATCACGATTGTATTAGTAACATCTTACTAGCGTTGTTTTACAAATAATGGTTCCATTATTTTCTATCTTTGTTTTTCCGATTTTTTATTTACTTAAAGGGCTTATATATTTCATAGAGCTAATATCGCCCAATGCCACCTAAATTTACATTAGCAACATCAGCATCCATATTAAGGGCCTAAATATTAATTCTACAAAAAAAAATACTCCAAAATACCTGATTTGTTTCAACAATAATTTTCTTTAAATGATGTGTTCTTTTAAATGAATCCCACATTGATTTAAAATATTAATTGCAGTTAGAATCAAAACTCAAAGAAGTTAGAGACAAAAAGAAGAAAAAGGACGACATTGAGGGCCATGCCAATTGTAACAGGACTTTGGAAAACGTTGACGTGAAACTTAAAGTGAATGGCATCAGCGCTATTGGAGATGCCAATGTGGCACTCAAGTATGGAACTGGTATGGAGGACCATGTAATTCTTAATTTTAATTTTATGAAGGAACCGTGACTTATATTAGTTCGATCTGTAATAGATTTTTTCTCTTATGATGAATAAGTAAGGTTTTCGGTTTACTCCCCCAACTCACACACTCACTTCAAGTGTGGGAGAGCCATGCTTCGGCACGAATGGGCCGGCTCGACCGGAGTGATACCACGCCCTCCCCAACTATCCTCAAACTATTAATCCCCAAAAGGCCGGTAGCGCACTTGTAATGCCTTTGGTGTTCCAGGTGTCCATGGGTGACGCCGATTGCTTAGGTGATCCGTCTGCTCGTTTACCGGCTTAAGCCATAAAAAAATAACTATTTCACGAGGAACGAGGAGAAAAAAAAAACTCGACTGATTTCAAGCCTTAACAGGGGGCCTTATATTCGCGAGTAGCATTCCGTGACACATGTGCAAAGCCGAAAACCATCATAGTTCATTTAGTATGTCTTACGAAATTTATAACACAAATATTATGATGCATAAATAGGTGTAAACATACAAAACGGTCTCGGTAACCATGATTTTAGCAGTGTATCAATCTCCATCTCTTCAGTATATCTCTACAAATTCTGTTTTCGTATACACGGATACATGTACGGTCGGATAAATAACTTCATGTGTAGTATCATCGGTCTTTATGAAATGAAGATGTATGATCGGAGTATGGAAGTAAAATTTCTCAAATGGGGCGGGAAAATTTTGTTACATTTTATCTACGCCTTCCTTTTAATATACGCCAAAGTAAAGTCAGTTAAAGCAACTCTTCTATAACTAATGAGCGCTGAAAAAGTAATTTAATTAATGATGACGTAAGCTTTTAATTGCAATTGGTATAATACGAAAAGCTCTTGAACATAAAATTAAAACAAGTTCAAATAATTGAGATTTTTTGAGTAGTTTCAGGATGGTTCAAATTTGTATAAAAGCCGTTTTAGAATAAAATAGAAATCAGGAAAACTTTGATGTAGATTAGATTAATTATGAATTAAATGCTATTATCTAATATTACGACTGCCGGGAAAGAGGCCTCGGATTCGATTCCCGGGTCGAGCAAAGTATTACCTACAGAGTTTATTTAAAAAAAAATTTGGTAGTAGCATGGAGTCTGGTATTGGGCCCAGTATATGGCAATAGGCGCACCCCCTATTACATGGAACTTATAACATGGTGGCTTATCCCATAAAAAACATACAGTTAAGAATTAATTAAAAACAGTCTCTATGACATTTAAATAATTTCTTCGTATTTCGCTATGTACTGTGTGGTATGTCAAAAATCTTAGATTGAAAATCAACCCTTTATTATGTTATCTTGATGTCCAAAAATTACCTTGACATGGTTAATTAAAGTTTATTGTGGCTTGTTAGGTCACTAGGCAGCTGAGGGTTAGTTGAGTGGTCCGGAAAATTGTTGTAAATCAAGCGAAGTGAAGTGACGACGTTATCGATATGAAAGGGTTTATGAAACTACTCCATTTTGTTCTTGTATTCGTAAATGATGTTCAACACGTAATAAGTAAATGAGATATTTTTAAACACGTTAACATTATATTGAGAAAAAGAAAGATAAGTGCATTATAAAAGGAAAAATATTAATTACTTATAATGACCTCGGAAGAATGATACAAAACTTATAACCAGGCTAAGAATATTTTGAATAATCTAAATTATTTGATAAACGAAACAATGTAAAATCTACACATGTGTACCTATGTATGTGTTCTTATCATTTTATTTTTTTGTTGTATGTTTATTTTTTTTCTAACGGGTGCGTTGGTTTGTATTGGGTGTTTTCACAAATTAAATATTGCAATGTCTATCCGTGAAAACCTGTAATTGGCTTTCTGATGTTATTTTACCACTGTTTGTTTGACATTTGTAGCTGTTGCTATTCCAATACATATTTAAATAAATCTGTTAAAAACAAAATTATACAAGTAGAACATTATAACAATGTGTCTTTAATAAATTTAAAAACATTTTAGGTAAAGGATCAATTAATTTGGAAGGTGATGGAATTTTCAACATAGGGAAGGTACAAATGGCTTTAGGTGTTGGAGAGACTTTTCAAATACCTGGCCTGAACGGCTTGTTCATTGGTAAGATCATTTTTACTTGATCACACACACTCACCCATTGACTTTGTAGAACAATTCGTTTGATAGATTAATTTGATTAATAAATATTATTTTTCATCACACTGGCTCAAATAATGGACAAATACTTTTGTCGTAGCCTACAATTATGAATTTTCTATCTGTGATAGGTATTCCCAAGTTTTTTTTGAAGGGAGAGAAATCATCGAGTGACTAACATTCCCGGTCCTACTCCTGCATGTGGAGCCGGAGCCCCGGTAACCTATTATGCTGCTGTGGCTCCGTATCTGCATCAGCATCATCTGTAAATAATAATAAATAAATAATAAATCTTTATTCATTATAATCCCGACGCCTGGAGTGTCTTTCGCGACGGCTGAGTTGTTCAGTACTTCGGTGCCTCATTCTCTGGATTAAGCAATTACCATTAATCGTGTCACCTTCTTGCTATTCACTAAATCACTTTTGAACTCAGTAATAGAATTAAAAACAATCACAATCTTCAACAAACTTAATTTTCAAAAGTTCGAACAGAATCTAGTTAAAACTTAGACTTAAAGGCTTCCAAACTTAACGGCAATATTATTAAAAAAAAATTCGTCCCATTACATTTTTTAAATGTTCAACAGACTGTGAAACTGATAGGGTTGATGTCAATTTATTTTTACATTGACAGCCTTAAGTCTTGCCTAAGTTATTCTTTAGAGGTAGAAAAGACGCCCACAATAAAATTAAAATTCTAAGAGATGTTAAAATAAAGCTTGTCATTATAGGCATAATGAGATAGAAATTCTTCTTCGAAAAGGAATCATTATTTGGTAATTCTTTTTCTGATTAATTGGTATTTGTAAAATGAACATGATGATGGTATAACATTCATAGGTTTTAGACATATTTCCCATATTTTTTTGCGCAAGAGGTACATTATTTGTAGGAATCGTAATTGGCGTTCCATAGTCTCTGCCGATTCCATGGGAGATAGCTGTAAGGTTATGTTTGTATGTCTGCCGCCATAGTTTTAACGATTTTTTTCTTTCCTAAGATATTGGACACAAAAACTGCACCATACACACCATCGTAGCTCCAAATGAAGGTGTCGCCAATAATAATACACGTCGAAGTGAAAATGAAACTACTAATCCTAAATCTGCTCCTAATACTGCTGACAACGTACATGGAAATTTAACATCTACTGCAGAAGCAATTACAGTTGAAAATAAAACATTATTGTCTTTGAAAATAGGTTCAAGTAAGAGTACACTTGTGACTTCCGCAGATATAGCTCAAGTCAGTAGAAATGCTGTTTAGTTTTTCAGTGGATATAATAAATAATTATTTCAGAAGGTTGTTTATAATTTCCCGACGGCCCCAAATAACTTTGGATAAGAACAAAGTGATGATGATCGACATAAGATTAGTTTTTTAGACATGGAGTCAACATAGTGTGGTCACTAGAAGTAAATACCTATTAGTTTGGATATTTAAATTCCTGACTGCCTCGTTGGCCGAGTGGTCACCGAGTGGTCGGGTTCGATTCCCGGGTCGGGCAAAGTATTACTGTATACCTATTTTAAAAATTCTCAATAGTAGCACGGAGTCTGGAACTGTGCCCGGTATATGGCAATAGGCTCACCCCCTATTACATGGGACTCATAACATAAATAGTGAAAAGTGGGTGTATTGTACAGTGGCATAATGTGCACCTCTGCCTACGCCTTCGAGGATAAAAGGCGTGATGTTATGTTTTGTTATTTAAATTCCTATATCTAAGAAGCTAGTGCAAGTTTTTTAATTGAATTGCTAAAGGGTTAAACCCTCTGATTGGTTAGTTACTTGGAGCAGCCGATCATTAAAAAAAACTTGCAGTATAGGTATTATCTGTTACAGAAACGATAATATAATAGTGTGCTGTAATGATTCACAATGAAAACATAAACTCCAATTCGCATAATTACATAACAAAAAACTCCGATCATCAATTATTATGTAGGTATGTCTTCCTTTTCACTGCTAAATTGAGTCAGAACCAAAAGATCTATAATTTTATGATAAATATGAGTAATGGTTTCTAATTGTAGACATTTAATATTACAAAAGCAACCAGTATTTGAACAGCTAATGTTTCTGTGTAAGACACAATGTTATGTTTTCATTGGTGCTACTTCGTTTTCTTAGCATGTGTAATGTTAATGAAAAGGCTGAGGGATATTATACGGCCTTTTTATTGGCTAAATTACTTAGTATCGATAGTATAAGAACTAATTACGAAGTAGTAACTTGGTAATGGTAAGTCTAATAGTGCCTTGTTATAACAAAACCTATACTTTTGCACGTACATTTGATATAATTATTATGATTACCGGCTTACTCAGTTAATTATTTGACAAGAAACTCGACCAGTTTCAAGCTATACTAGAGGCTCATATTCATGAGCAGCATTTTGCGACACACGACAATAGCAGCGTCGCAGTAGCAGCGTGACAGTCGCCGCGTATTTAGTATGTCTCACAAAAGTTATAATACATTTTTGATTTATCGAAGTATGAGAAAAAGGTACGCATGTTTAACTATGATCTTCTAAACCAGATTTAAGCAATTTGGTAGTGAGATGGAAGTAGTGCAATAATTCATAATACAGACTTTTTTTTTGTGGGACAAGCCCGCCACAACCTCCGAAAACCGCTGCAACTCCTGTAAGCCATAATACAGACTTATTTATTTATTTATTTAAAATGCTTCATGCACAAAATGTACAAAAAGGTGGACTTAATGCCGCAGGCATTTTCTACCAGTCTGACCTTTGGGTGATGCAGAGAAGAGTAAATGGTAGGTGCAAGAGGCAAGCAGTGATTTTATTAAACAATGAAAGATAAACTAATATATTTCGGAGATATACATACATAAATAAATTTAATTATAATGTATACCTACACATGAGTACAATATGCCTACATACATACATATATACGTAATATATAAATATATACTTGCTTACTAATACTCAGTGGATAGTTAGCGCGATGATTCAGCCAACCTCTTTAGGAAAAGCTCACGTACTTTCTGCTTAAAAGTTAATCGAGTTGAGACCATCCTGACATCCAGGGGGAGCGCATTCCACAGAAAAATTGCCTGTACGAAGAAGGATGAATGTAAGAAGTCAGTGCGATGAGTGGGACATTGGAGAAGACGGTTGTGAGAAGAACGAAGATTTTTACTGTGGTTTGCGCATAAGTATTGAAAGTAAGGGGATAGATAACTGGGTGAAGAAGGTGAAGAAAGAAAGGAGAATAGAGTGGTTAGCGCCCTTTGCTCCCTGCGCTGGCGTATGGGCAGCCACTTTAGTTGCAACCGATGTGCAGAAACATGATCGTATTTACGCAGGTTGAAAACGAATCGGATGCAGTTATTTAGAAGTCGGTCGAGCTTATTGAGGAGATCTGCATTCAGGTCGTAGTAGCAGACATCAGCATAATCGATGATAGGGAAAACCAAGGCTTGCACCAACATGGCCTTCGTAGCGGGAGGAAGCAAATTTTTTACGCGATACAGAGCACGCAATGATCCAGTAACCCCCTGCATACATTTGTGATTTGAGCATGCCACTTTAAATTGCAGTCAATATGCAAACCCAGATTTTTGACGTCAGTACCAAACGGAATTACTGCACCATCAAAGAGCACGGCTGGTAATGATGCTCGGTCTATTCCACCCAGCGTACGGGAGCTACCTATTATAATAGCCTGGCATTTGCCGGGATTAACTGATATACCGAATCTCTCGGACCAGTTCTTGATGGATACCAGGTCACCGTTCATCTCCGAGATCGCATCAGAGAGTCTGTCAACACTGGCCTGACAGTAAAGTTGCAAATCGTCAGCGTATAGATGGTACGCACACTGAAGTTCAGAAGTAATGAGATTAATGAAGATAGAGAATAAAAGAGGTGATAGTATGCCGCCTTGAGGAACACCAGCCGTTAGTTCGCGCCAACCTGATGAAGTATCATCAAGCTTGACAGACTGCTGGCGGGCCCGAAGATAAGATGAAAACCAGTTCAATGATTTGTCAGAGATCGTTAGATGGGAAAGGATGGCTAAAAGGATGTCGTGACTGACCATATTGAAGGCGTTCGAGAAGTCAACTAAAACCAAAACTGTGGCTCTAGTGCTCTCGAGACCAGTTCTAATATCGCCAGTCACCTTAAGGAGAGCGGAAACCGTGCTGTGACCCGGCCTGAAACCAGATTGAAGGGGACTTATGAGCGAATTTTTGTAAATAAAGTCAGCCAGTTGTTTGTGGACACAGGCCTCAAGCACTTTGGAAAGGAAAGGAAGTATGGAGATGGGACGGAAATGAGTGGGAAGAGAGGGACTAGTGATTTTAGGAAGAGGTCGAACAAAGGCCCTGCGCCAGAGGGATGGAAAGGTTCCTGAAAAAAGAGAAAAATTTACTATATGGGTTATTGCTGGTAAGATGTGATCTAGTATAGTTATGATCATGTCTCGAGAGATATTATCACATCCTACAGCTTTGGATTTTATGGATAGGATAATCTTTCCGACCTCCGCCAATTGAACCGGTGTGAAGCAGAAAGGATCAGAAATATTGGGACGCGCCAGACCAGCTATGTACGACAAGGTTTGTTCTTTCATTAGACGATCCATAACAGGGACGGTAGCGAAATGGTTGTTAAGATCGTCCAATCCAATTGTGCTGGGTAGGTCTGGATATTGCGTTTTGCCGATGCCTAGAGTTCCAAGGAATTTCCAGATATCGGCAGAAGAAGAGGAAGATATATTTTCAAGAACGTGGCGGCGTTTAGCGTCACGTACCATCTGGTTACATCTGTTTCTCGCGGTCTTAAAGGCAGCCCAGTTATCCTCCGTACGATCTCTTCGATGCTTGCGGAACGCGCGGTCACGACGTCGCATCGCCATTCTAATACCAGGCGTCATCCACGGAGCCGGTGGTCGTTTAATCCTAACTTTCTTGATGGGAGCATGAAGATCATAAACGCTAGTTATCACCGCGTTAAAGTACGCAATTTTATCATCCACTGAAGATGCTTCCATCAGTGGCTCCCAGTTGATCAAGGACGCGTCTTTCTGGAGTTTAGATTTGTCCATCCGCGCGAAGCAACGCCGGTACAACGCCTTGGGCCTCACCTTAGGCGGTTTTAGGATATAGGACAAGAAAATCATGTCATGGTGAGAGAAACCCGGAGCGTCGTGTTGTCCATGACAAGAAACGAGAGAGGGATTGGAAATGAGGATAAGATCGAGCCAGGAGTCTTCGCCGACTGTAGTGTGGTGAGTGGGGTTAAGCGGTAACAGCTGCAAGCTCGCTGACTCGATTATATGCAGGAGTTTGCGGGAACGAGGAGAGGCGTGGGACATAAGGTTGGTGTTAAAATCGCCCATGATTATGTGGTGAGTGTACTCGGAACCCAATGATTCAAGAACTGATTCGAAATCAGTGAAATAATCATTAGTAGGAGGACAATAGACAACACCTAACACAACTTTCCCCCCCCGGCTACAAACTTCAAGAAAAAGATACTCCGCAGGACAATTGGGAGAAGAAGAAGAGAGCACCTTGTAAGAAAACTCACTACGGAGATATATACCTACCCCACCCCCTCTTTTAACAGTCCGGTCGTTCCGTATAAGAATATAACCTGGAGGGGGTAGGTTGTTGACAACAATTGTGGTTTGAGCCAGGTTTCAGATATCAGGATGGCGTGGACGTTGCTGTTGTTGAATGCATCAAAAAGTTCGTTGTGGTGGCTAGGAATGCTTTGCGCGTTTATGTGACATACATTTAGCACATGATTATTGCCATCCGTAAAACGACTTTGAATAAAATCATGCAGAGAAGCATTCAAAGAGCAAAAGCTATCATTGTCAGAGAATGAGTTGGCTGACGCAAAAGAATCATCACTGGACATTGACAAATAACAACAATAATAAAATAAATATTTAAATAATAATAAATATACTTTTAATACAGAAGATCGTAAATAGTATTAGGAACAAACGTTTTATTATATGGAAACTATAATGCTTGCTATAAATGAAAGAATACTCAGGATAAACTCTGCACCACCCGCCAGCTAACATCAACTTCCGAAAATTAAAAAACAAAAAGTTACTAGTAATTTGGGTAGGTACCTAAAAAAACAATAAAAAAAAAAGACGATTAATGAAAGTGCATCACTGACAACAAAACGTATTAAAAAGAAAATAAAAACACAAATCAAGACTATGCCTTCCATTTCAATAATGATAACAAAACGCACAACACAAAACCAAAACCAGAACCACAGACGCAACATTAACTTGAAACGTCATACTATGTCAAGTGTCAAACAGTGTTATGTCATCCGTCACGGTCACAAAGAGATGACATGCTATTTGTCAACACAATATTATTTATTGTTGAATTACGTATAGTTAGTGTTTTAAAATGACGGTGTATGTAAAATTAATATAATGTTGTACAAATCCATAAGCAAACAAAGGGACAGTGAAGCATGCCAACGACGGTTACATTACAATAATAGTAGTAGGAGGTATACAAAATATGCAAACTTAAAAAGATACCTCCTACCTGAAGAGTTAACAGATGACAAAGAAAGATACAAAATGATTTAACTCGTCGAGTACCGTCATTATAGACACAACTATAAAACAATAGCATGCGGCCACCGGTGACCGCTTGGTGTTGGACAGTTTAATACGGAAGCCAAAGCAAATCCGACGGAACAAACACATAGTAAGTACTGAGAACAATCTGCGTTTGGTGGCTCTATTATATACCGTGTGAATACCAGGCTGATACTTAGCTGCGCTTCGCTTTCAGACTCCCGCCAACCTCCTCCGCACCACACTTGGTACTGGATGATGAAGTGCTTTGCGTCCTTGGGTACTTGGCTAGCAGAGGCTTCAGCTCATCCATCGAAGACACTTTACACCGCTTCCCATCTGAGGCCTTGACGAAGATTACTCCATCCTGTGTCCAGCAAGACCTCATGCCGAAGTGCTGTCGTGCTTTTGCAAAGACACACTGTCTCTCACGGGTCAGGAACTCTCTGATGGCAATCCTCGTACCCTTTAATCCGGTTTTGGCCCGCCAGACTGACTGTTTGATATCCACACTGGCAAACCGGACCAAAAGAGGCCGGTGGTGATCCGCACTGGTCTGCCCCAGTCTGTGCGAAACCTTGACAGATGATGAGGTGAGTTTGAGGCCCAGGTTTCTATTAAAAATATCCAAAGTTACCCCTTTACAGTCCTCACCCTCTTTTTCAGGAACTCCATGGATGATCAACGCTTTTCGACGGCTCCTTGTTGCGAGATCATCTATCTGCTGAGAGCACTCAGTGAGCTGGCGGCGCATGGTGCCCAGCACGCTATACATGAGTACTCTGAAAGTTCGAAACTCATCTGCCAGCTTCGCAAGTGTGTCCTTTCCGGAGCCTGCCGCCTCGATCTGAGCGTTGACTGCCTCCAACTGATTCACAACCAGCTCTTGCAGTGGTGTGAACTTTTCCTCCAAGGATTTTTGTGTTGCACGGACTTCGGCTATTTCAGACATGGTGATCTGTGATAACTGTGATAACTGTGATTGTGGTACTCAATAAAGTTCTGTTGATGAGCTGGCAGGTGGCGTGCCAAGTTGGTTTTATTAGCCCAGGGTTATTACAGGCGTAAGTATGCTCACTAATATTATTACAGTAGATATAAATAGTCTAAATACTAAAAGGGTGGTATATTTAAATTCGCAATATTAATTTATAATTTAACAGAAAAAACGTCCTTCCACTTGCAATGCCGACCGCGAAAAACTTATCACGTAGACAGAATTCCGTGAAGGAATCTAATAGATAACTATTTCTGTAGAAGTTTGTTATGCAAATAAAAGAAAAGGAACAACGCACGTGCCGTCAGATAGAGAGACGCGACGTGAGTGTCGTACTATTTGACATGCGACACGTTTGTATGACTTCTTTGTCTAGCGTTTGTAAATCATGGACTAGGGACTCAAATTCTCACAGATTTTTATTCGATCTTACACATAAATAATCTGTCTATCAATTTCCGAAGGGAATGGGGCAGATTCTGACCATCTGTTTTCTTATTAGTCTTATCCATGATTTTTATACTATATTTTTATAGTACTAGCGACCCGCCCGCCATGTATTATACGTATAAACCTTCCTTAAAAATACCTCAATTTTTTTTAAAAAAAAAACGCATCAAAATCCGTGGCGTAGTTTCAAAGATCTAAGCATACATAGGGACAGACAGGCGGCGAATAGCGACTTTGTTTTATACTATGTAGTGATTTCACTCGAAGGAAGATAACCTACACAACTATCATAATTAAGGCCACTCGACTAACTTAACAAAAAAGCTTTGTTACAGTTACAACATTACAATGTATTGTAAACACCCAAAATTTGAAAGAAAACAAAATATCAACCTTACATTTTTCTCCAGTATCCACATTCATCCCAAAAAAGTTCAAGAGAAAAAAAAGTATATTATCATCTTTCTTTATAAATGACTAAAAGCCGAAAAATGTATGAATTAAATTATATGTGCTTTAAAGTTGAGACGAGTGTAATTGATGTTATATTCTTTCACATTTGTGTAAGCGTGAGTTCTGGAATTCTATTGGACGATGCGGGTGAAGTCTTTGGCGCGAAATGAGCGCCGTTTCCCGCAGGCGGCTTCAATGAACGCCATCTTGCATTATTATGTCAAAGACACGGATACAAGGAACGAGGTTGTTAAAAGGAGAACGTATCGACTTTGTAAGTTTTGAATTTATTACATAGGTAATGGACGTTATTGAATATGCTAGTGTTCAGTTTTAGAAGATGATACAACTTGTTAAGTAGAAGCAAGTATGATTATTTTGATCTTTTTTAGTAAGTATTCTGAAGAATATTCAATAGATAAGCCAAAAAATATCTACCTACGGTTTGGCAGTCTTTTCGGTGACCTATAATCCTTTAGCCCAATGCCCAGCGTAGGAATGATGAGAAAGCTAAATGGAAATTTATTGCCCCCGCGCGCGCCTCAAAGAGCCATCAGACCACCACAGAAGGGACTCAATAGGGCAGATGCCAATACGGAGCCGCGAAGAACTTAACGGGGTGGTTTATATTCAGTAAGCGTCTGATCCTCCCTCCCGCCTCACCTAGACGGGAGAAATCATTCGATGGTATTCCACCCTATGTTTGGCGGTTGATGATGATGATGATGATGATTAAGTAGTTTACAAAGTATATTGTAGATTATTATCTGCATCAGTTCATTTAAATTAATAGCTTTACGAACTTAAACTACATAAATCTGATTAGCGACTCTATAGCTTCAAATATTTGTAAGTAATTATAATATGACTAGCTGTTGCCCGCGGCTTTGTCCGCGTAGAATATGATTCCTGTTTTATCTCATGGGAGGATTTAATCGGGATAAAAGTATCCGTTCAATAGTTTCAGCGTGAGTGACGGACAAACATCCAAACAATGAAACTTTCACATTTATTATATTAGTGTGATTCATATTAATATTCTCAGTTGACTCATATTTTCTTTATCTTTCCAAAATAATATTTCTTCGTATCTCAGAAGTCAGGTTAGTGAGAAAAGTGTATTTACCTCCCTAAAGTTAGGACTAGCCTGTCTAGCTCTGATATGTTATTTATTTTTATATTACTGGGGTTTCAAAAAATTCTCAGTTGTAGCACGGAGTTTGGAATTGTGCCCGGTATATGGCAATAGACTCACCCCCTATTACATGGCACTCATAACATAAATAGTGAAAAGTGGGTGTTACATTGTACTATGGCATAATGTGCACCGCTGCCTACCCCTTCGGGGATAAAAAGCGTGATGTTATGTCATGGATCATTTATTTTGTGTTTCAAAGCGCCTTTTAAAATAATAGGTATAGTATGAGAAAGATATCATTTCTAAAATAGTTAATCGACTCTTAGCTTAGTACTTAGTTTTAGTACTGAACCATCCTTAGTTGACAGATCAAATTATAGGCTGTTGGATTTTTGAATAGTTTCCACTGTACAGACGAACAACAATTGAGGAATGGTTATGACTTAAGACGTAGATAGTGTGGCATATTTTGGTTACCTAGCTAGTTTAGCGTGGTCGTTATACTTTTTATATTTTACTCTGACGATGTAAATATAAATACACAACACAAATACATCTAAACATAAATTTTAGTAACTATACGTTAGAAGAAACGACCAGCTCATTGAAAATCGTCAGACAATCACAGAAGATCGCACCTCTGCCGTATGAATAGTTGGTCTCTATAACCACAACCACATAACTCTTTAACTAGTCAAAACGATAGTAAAAAAACTTCTGCATTTTAGTCGCAATCTTCAAGGTTCTCACCTTCTTTGTAGCTGATATCCGGGGTGAATGTCAAGGTGCAAACTATCCGCAGAGGTTACGTAAACAAAATGGCGGCGCATGTGTTGTGTGTGACTGTCGACTATAATTTGCAACCACGGCTTTGCGTGTCATGTTACTTTTTTCAAATAATTTTTATATGACATGATTTTTTTTCATGTTGTTATTTTCCATCATTTTCGGGTTTATTGTTGTTTTTTGTCTGTATATTAGTCATATTGTAATTGTTGTTCGTACATAGCTATGTTCGTTTTACGATGAAAGATTATTTTACGAAGTTATGTCACTTTTATTAGTGTGTTACTAAGTACTTTGTGGCTTTGGGATTTAATATTAACTTAATCGTGGGATAAATTAGTATTTGCTAATCAATGTCAACACTTAAAAAGATATATTCATCAGACAAAATTACGTATAAATAATGTAAAACTATTTTCATTATATTCTCTTAGTAATTCCGCTCACAGATTACAAATTACAAGTCTTCTACTATCCAGTAGGGAAATCTAAATTTCAATTGGAACATAATATTGAATTCGTAACCGTTGGAATGGTAGTTCAAGTTGCCTGGTACTGTTTGAGCAAAATCGAGCATGTCGTTTTTGTTGGACGCTGGTTCAATTTATACCCACTGCCAGCACCACTGGTTAGTTAAAAACTTTAGCCAGTTACGTTTTATGTTTTGTAGTAGAATTTACAGGAAGCTACTTCTTGTTGGTTTCCTAATAAGATTTACGATAAAGATTTGGCAAATATTAAAGTGTAATGGTATGTTTAATACTTTTGACTTAACATAAATATTTGTTATTGAATGCATTGATGAACTGCATCGTAGAATCTAATGAAAATCTTGTTTATCATGGTCTTCTTCATTTTGACCTAAGAGCACTTACATATTTCTATTATAACTGTGATGGAAACTGAACTTTAAGCAACTGTGGCATAATTCAATTTCGTTTAAACTATGATTATTTTTCTGTTAACACTATATTGTTAGTACCGATGACAGTGGTGAGAGGTTACGGCTGATTTGGATTTTAATTTATTCTTATTAGTATAATTATTTTATGATTATTACATAACATAACATCACGCCTTTTATCCCCGAAGGGGTAGGCAGAGGTGCACATTCTACCACAGTACAATGTAACACCCACTTTTCACTAGTTGTTATAAGTCCCATGTAATAGGGGCTGAGCCTATTGCCATATACCGGGCACATTTCCAGACTCCGTGCTACTACTGAGAATTTTTTAAAAAAACCCAGTAATACTTTGCCCGACCCGGGAATCGAACCCGAGACCCCTTGCCCGGCAGTCGCACTTGCGACTACTCGGCCAACGAGGCAGTCAGTATTTTATGATTATTATGACTGATAAAGTAATTTCTTTGCCCACAGTGCCGCGGCGGCAGCAGCGGCGGCGGCGGAGGCGCTGGGCGGGGGTGGTCGACGAGCCCCCCCTCCCCTGTTGCGCTCACGCACGCTGCCCGCTATCATCGCGCCTGGCTTCTCCATCCTACACGCTCAAATCGACCCACAACGAACTAATGGTAAGTGTTTTAGGTAAAATGGAAGATTAAATATGTCTGGTTTGTGATGGAATTATCATTTTACTTCTACATAAATATTGTAAGATTAATTATTGTAATTGTAAGATTGATGAATGTAGATAATTTAAGGGAATGAGGTATGCAAGAATCGAGTCAACCACGCGGAAGACAGAAGTAACGATTATTTAGGTACTTATGTGTTGTGAGATTCATGTTTTATGTGCTGTCAAAATAATAAGTGTAATTTCAGAATAGATTTTTCATACGATGCATAGGTAGTAGCACTGTGTCGACAGTTAGCGTAATATTGATGCTATTAATTTTAGACGTGTATGTAATCACTATGGCGGACAATTTTCTGCACATAAAACCATATTCAGTATTCAATTTAGTAGTTTATGATAACATCATAAAAAATAGGCTTTCTAAACAACGAATGTTTTATGGTTTTGTTCATAACATTAAGTTCAGGCTGTAAACTGAACTGAAATCGTGTGATTACAATCTTCAAACTTATTTAGCGTTGTGACAAAATTATACCCAGCTTTTTATGGCTCTATGAAAAATATTTCACTTTTATAATGATTGCATTTCCTGCTGTAAAACAAAAAATACAGTTTTTTCTACTAACTGAGTTGTGTATAAAATTTTATCGACATGTTTTTGCGGTCGGTAATACCTTTAGCTGTTTTCCGAATGATTGGAATTTCCGACTTATAGGTACGAGTAATAGGCATGTTTCCTCAGGCGGAAATAAATTGTTGGTACTTAACGATTTCGATTTATTTGTCTAATACAATATGACAAAACAATAACGTTCTCATTGATCGGATTTATTCAATTGATGATTTTCTTTTCGTTTCGCTATTTATCCGCGAAATCTGCCTCTTTTTTCAGCCTTTTGTTACATACAGTCACAAAATGAATCGAAAAGTTCATACCTAAATATTCCCGAAACTGCGGTTGGTCTAACGGGTTACCGTGGCTGGTCAAAGCAGTAGTAGGAACGTGGTGGTTTTAAGTTGTAAATGTCTGAGTCTCTATCCCGCCTCAACCAAAGCGGGAGAATCCATTGGATGATTTTCCACTTTAAAAAACCTAAATATTTATTATCTAATGAATAGTTTTTTTGAGATTTAAAACAGAAGAAATCTGTCCTGAATACATTGCTTATTTCCAATCCCTGCTCATGATATTATGTTACACAAGCCACCCATTTACTTTATTTTTCTTTATACAAAGAAAAGATTTTTATCTTTTCTTGGAAACTGTCAAGAAGCTTGCTTTTTTCCAAGTTTAAACCGCGTCCATATTCCACTTGTAAATACTCCTTTGAGGTTTTCTTTCTTTATTTATCTGTGGTAGTACCTACATAGCACAAGCCTCTACAAACAAATGAACTCGATTTTTATCCGTGAAGTAGCCTTGTCTTTAAGAATTTTCTTTTTCAATTAAAAAGTGAGCTCTTTGGTGTAAGTGTTGAACATTTCCTTGTTTCTTTAAAAGAGCAACGCGAATTGCAGAAGCATTTAGAGTTTTTCTTTCTTTTCATCTGTAAAAGTGTTTAGAGTAACTGTGCCTAAAGTTCTAAAAATGTCGCTAAAAACCTTATTTTCTTCCTAGTGCAGTCAGCATCGCTTTAATCTAAAAGTATGTCTTCTGCTTAGGTAATTTATGTTTCGGAAAATAAATGTAACTGCCATACGTTTTAATTAAGATAAAAACAATACCTAACTGTCTGCTAAAAATTACGAGTTGCTCACGTAAATATACTGAAAAACGCTCTACTAGTTTCGAGTCACAGAGGGATTCATCCTCATGAGCAGCTTTTCGCAGTATATTTACGTGAATAACTCGTGATTTTTATTTAATCCAATATGTCTCACGATAATTATTATAAAAACAATAGTAGCTTCCTAGATTCAATATTTAACCTCCCATCTGTCTCTATGATAAAAATATTTGTATGTAAATAGATGTTGATGAGAATGAGTCTAGTTAAAGTTTGAGTTCAGACACGAAAGGTTAGATGACAATATTTAGAACTGAAAGAGAAAAAAATATATCTCTAGGTACATAGTTTTTGTTAGTTTCTTCACCTCTCATAAATTTAACTTATAAGTTCTAGTCTAATAACCCATCCACGAAGGTAAACATCCTATAAAGGCCTCGGAGCCTATAAAATAGTAATAAGTGGGGGTCGTGGCCAGTGCCTATTAAATAGTTACGTATTAAGAGCTCGTTAACCTCTTATCTTTTGATAATAAATTGAAGAAATCATCAGTAAGGGACAGTATTACAACATTAATTACAGTTTTAATTTGAGTAAATGGACCAATTTTAATATATACTTGAGAAGGGTTTACAGTATCTCTACTAATATTTATAAAAAATAATATCTAAAACACCTTCACAATTTACTCGTAGATAGTATTATATCTGTAAAGTGAAATAAGTGTAAAGTATTACCGGGTTTTTAAAATAATCTCAGTACTAGCACGGAGTCTGGAATTGTGCCCGGTATTTAGCAATAGGCTCACCCCCTATTACATGGGACTCATAACATAAATAGTGAAAAGGGGGTGTTATATTGTACAGTGGCATAATAATGTGCACTTCTGCCTACCCCTTCGAGGATAAGGCGTGATGTTATGTTATGTCTTATGCAAATTGCATTCAAAGGTTGTCTAGTAGAATTCACCATTGTGTGGTAAGACCGCGCATTGTACGCATATTTACTTAAATTGTTTGTTACGGCTACATAAATGTGTACAATAAAAAATATACGAGGCGGGTCAATAAGTCCGTGACTTTTTTGTTTTTCCGCCTCTTCATTGAAATGGCAACACTGCTCCCGTCAACAGTCATCTGTCATGACTCCTGTCAAAAATTGAACAAGCTGTGACATTTAGTTTGTTTTTGACAGCCGTTTAAATCAAACTACCGCGTTAACTGAGAAGAAAATGGAAAAAAGTGAATTTCGTGTGCTCATTAAGCATTATTTTTTGCGGAAAAAATCCATTACGCAAACCAAGGCTAAGCTTGATAAATATTATGGGGATTCTGCACCATCCATTTCAATTGTAAAAAATTGGTTTACTGAATTCCGATGTGGCCATACCAGCACGGAAGATGCCAAACGTTCTGGACGCCCAGTTGAGGTCTCCACATCCGAAACAGCTGAAAAAATACACGATATGGTTTTAGCCGATCGGCGATTAAAAGTGAGAGAGATTGTGGAAGCCATAGGCATCTCGCATGGCTCAGTGGTTTCAATTTTAAATGATCATTTGGGTATGAGAAAGCTTTCCGCAAGATGGGTGCCGCGTTTGCTCACAATCGACGACAAACGCAAGCGTGTGACAATTTCGCAGGAATGTTTGGCGTTGTTCAATCGCAATATAAACGAGTTTTTGCGCCGTTTCGTAACCGTGGACGAAACGTGGATCCACCACAACACACCGGAGACCAAACAGCAGTCAAAACAGTGGGTTTCTCGGGGTGAATCGGCGCCAAAGAAGGCAAAGGTGGGTTTGTCAGCCAATAAAGTCATGGCGACTGTTTTTTGGGATGCACGCGGTATTATCCACATTGACTACCTTCAAAAAGGAAAAACAATCAATGGTGAATATTACAGCAACTTATTGGGTCGATTCGATGAGGCATTGAAAGAAAAGCGACCGCACTTGGCCAAGAAAAAAGTCCTCTTCCATCAGGACAATGCACGAGTGCACACATGTGCAGTTTCTATGGGAAAAATCGATGAATTAGGCTACGAATTGCTCCCTCATCCGGCCTATTCCCCCGATCTAGCCCCTTGTGACTACTTCTTGTTCCCAAACTTAAAGAAATGGCTCGGTGGAAAGAGATTTGCCTCCAACGACGAAGTCATCTCACAAACAAATGCCTATTTTAAAGACCTCGACAAAACATATTTTTCGGAAGGGATTAAAAAATTGGAGAAACGATGGGCTAAGTGTATAGAGCTCAAAGGAGACTACGTTGAAAAATAAATTAACTTTTTATCTAAAAATTTGTGTTTCATTTAAAAAGTCACGGACTTATTGACCCGCCCTTGTATCATACCTATAAAAAATTAAAAGTTATGCAATTTTTACTTTAAGTCTGATACTAAGCACAATTAAAAAATTTGATACAAATAAGATCCATTGAACCATGACCATCATCACTATAAATAAGGATCAGAATTCAAATTAAGAAGCTTAACAGGCGTTTCCTTAAAAAAATATTATTTAATATCTTGTTGCGTAAGTACGAGAATTTATTTTGTTAACTTAAAATAAACCCAATATTGTATGGTTAAGGTTTAAAATTCCTAATTTAATAGTCAACTTAAAAAAAGAATGCGAGTTCCTCATCAACCGTTAAGGCTGCAAAGTGAACTCCTTTGCTCTGAAGAAATTTAATTAGACGAAAAGTGAAACAAAAAGTGGAGCACTTTTTAACTTTTCTCGTTAGCAAACTGTATCGTGTCACCGGCGCCGTGTCTTTTAATCCTTTTTTATTTTATATGGCTTTCAACGTTCGCAAATGCGTTGTATTCGATGTTTTTCTTTTTCGATATTCAAATTCGTTGTATTTTTAAATAGTTTTTGGAAATCGGCAGATACTTACTATTTTTTTGACTTTAATTTTGTACTATGAAGTTTTTATAATTTTTAAATATTTTATTTGTCACTAAGCTACCTTCGTGATGTAATTTACCAACATGCACATTGCACATACTTCCCTAACAGTATACGACTGTAAATCCACCATATTTCATGGCACAACCTGCATAGAAATTGCCGCATTGCCGCATATTTACTGCCTGGAAGAGTGGCTATTATACCTGAAAACGTCCCAAGTTAAAAATAACCCTAGTGTTTCCTTACCGGTTAATGTGAGTTTGTAAAATTCCATTAAAGTTCGCGTGATTCACAATAGTTTCTCTAAAGCCCAGCCGGTGCATTTCCTCAGCACGCCATGTTTGGGGCTGTCGTTGAAAAAAAAGCTATCTTTCAACAAAGCGTGTGAAGGTTGATTATCGTAGAACAAAGATAACAAGACTCTTTAGAAAGAAATATTTGAATTTAAAATTGGAAGCTACTGTTTTTCTTCAAGCTGTTGTTTTCTGCACAGCCAGTAATTATGTTGTTGCAACCTCTTTTCTTGCATTTTATAATACTAAAGAGGTGCAATAACCTTTTTGTATTATAACTGCATTTAATAAGTAAGTCTGTAATGTGTCCACAAATAAAGTGGAAGTAAAATGAAGTGTTCACGTTTCAGTATATAGTGTTTTTGCTTAATCTTGAACTTTAGGTCTTAAGTTTTCACCATAAAATTAGTGATTCATAAAGGCGTCCTCAGCGTAGCTGGTAAGTTATTAATATTTAAATATGGCTGATCTTGTTGAGTGCAACGTTTTGCTTAGAAACAACTTCGGAGTCCTTGTAAACAACGTGAAGTAATGACTACCCAGTCTCCGTGGGTCTAAATAGCGGTCTTAGTCCCTTAGGCTTTTTATATCATAACATAGCATCAACATTGGACAGTGATAAATCGTCTAATAGTTTGTGTATTATAATTAACCTGTTTTCAACTAATTCTTCAGTTCGATTCATAGATAAGTTGGTCGAGTACTTACTTGTTATTATGTAATAATAGACAGTTTCTTCTAAAATTAATACTATAAATAATTATCTACTATAACATAACATCTGGGACTTTATGTTACCCGACTATATTATATTTTACCCGTTGAAACCACTCAGGTAACACTATAAAAGGTCTAAGTTTGATCTAATAGATAAAAGAAACGACCAAAATAAAAGGATTCAATAGATTTCGACTTTATAACACAACAATAAAGTTGGATTCAGAATACTATCGTCTGTACTATCATAACCGTCAACATGAATGAACAAATCCCTCTGAATATCATGTCAAAGCTACATAATCTAGTCAATAAAAGGCATACAATTCTTAGTAATAATATCTTGTATCTACTAACGTATATTGCCGATAGGAAACACATCATCCAATAATGTTAGTAATGATATATTCAATACATATTTTGTTATATATCGTAATATTATAAGCCTTTACGATCGAATCTTGGGTCTATTTCAACTTGTATTTTGGCAGAGGAAAAGAGTTAACTAAAATTACGGGTTACTCACGTGAATATACTGAGAAAAGTTCTACTAGTTTCGAACCACCTCACTGAGTTCAGTGAGCTCAGTGAGCTGCGCGACGTCACCGCGACCGCGCACGGTGCTCATGAGGAAGAACCCCTCTGTGGTTCGAAACTAGTACAGCTTTTCTCAGTATATTCACGTGAGTAACCCGCGATTTTAGTTAATATAGTATTATAGAGGTATAATAACTATCGTGAGACTTATCTCACGATAGTTATTACAAAAACAGAGGAAAAGAGTGGTTTTTGGGGCTAAAGTTGGCTTTTTAATGAGAAAAGGAGTAGTTTTTCATGGGATTTTTTTTTTTTTTTTTTTAAGGGGGGAAAATCATCGAATGACTTCTCCCGCCTGGGTGAGGCGGGAGGGAGTGTCAGACTCTTACTGACTAAAAACCACCCCGTTCCTTCTCCTGCACGTCGAGCCGGAGCCCCGGTTACCCGTTAGGTTCTCCGCGACTCCGAATCGGCATCGGCCGTATTGGGCCCCATCTGTGGTGGTCTGATGGCTCTTTGAGGCGCGCGCGGAACGCGACGCGCCGTACGCTCGGGTCTGTTTCTGGTCGGACGGGGAGCCACCCATGCTCGCCGTCCGCAGGCCCGCGCTTACGGTGGCCGGAGATCGTCTCGCGATCCCCGACGCCCGGTGTGTCCTTCGCGATGGCTGGGTTGCGAGGAGGCAGCGCTTCGCTGCCTCACGCGTCCCGCCTCCTCCTTAGCTAGCATCACTGCTTCGCAAAAGGAGGAGACGGCATCCCAGTCCCCCTCGCTCCGCATCATGGCCTGCACTAGGCCCGGACGCGAGAGGTCGCCATCGCCGATCACTTCCCTGAGGACACGGCGGTGCTCAGCCCACGAAGGGCATTCTCCCACCGTGTGTTCCACCGTGTCCTCAGGGCGGTCCTCGCAGTGATGACACCCGGGCGTTTCCTCCCGCCCCATCAGACACAGGTACCTCCCGAAACTTCCATGTCCGGTGAGGACCTGCGTCAGGCGGTAGGTGAGGACGCCGTAGCGTCTCTCAAGCCACTCCTCAAAGAGGGGACTTACCGCTGCGATGGCAGCGAGCCCAGCCCTCGGTTGCGACAGTCGTTGCTGCCATTCCGCCATGAGATCGCGCCGGAGCTCTTCCCGCCACGCACCTATTTGGCGCGGCAGCGGGGTTTCACCCCGGCGACGTGCCTCCGCGCGCATGCCGTACACGCGCGCGAGCACCTTCGCCTCCAGATCCCACGGCGGTAATCCGGCAAGGAGGTTCGCCGACTCCCCAGAGATCGTGCGGTATCCGCGGATCATTCGGATCGCCATGACCCTCTGTGCCATGAGCAGCGTCCGAGCGGGACGCCGCAGCAGGTTTGGCGCCCAAACAGGGGCGCCGTAGAGGGCCATGGACCGCACGACCCCGGCGTATAACCTCCGGCAGGAGGCGTTTGGCCCCCCGAGGTTGGGGAGGATGCGTTTAAACGCAGCCCCCGTCCTCTCCAACTTTGGGGCCAAACGTCGAGTTTTTCATGGGATAGGGAGAAACCCAGTAAATATAAAACCGCAACTTCATAGGAGTTGTAAGTACGGTAGCCAGCCCGTCGTAGTCAGAAGTGCCTAGGCATCATATAAAACACAATGTCATCACATATCAGTCAAAGTGGTCCATCCGTGTTGAAACTTGGCTCTGTTATGATAAAGGAGATATACTTGTTAAATAGAGGTATTATATTGTCCCTGTCGAATCACTTTTCATTTATTACTAGCTTTTGCCCGCGACTTCGTCCGCGCAGAATATGAATTTAGGACCTTATCTTTTATTTTTATTAACACCTTACTGCAAATTCTTATATATTCAAGTTGGTAACATTCATGTGTCCAAGGCAGAGTGGACGAAGTTGACATTTATATGGTAGTCACTTTCTAACAAGGGCTTTTACTTTTTTTATTTTTTTTTGGTTTAAATTTTCCAAAATGAAATTACCCAATTTTGCTCCTTAGTAACTACATAAATAAGTAGCAGTAAGTACTTAAATACGCCAATTTTATTTATCTGTATATAAATGCAAATGCCGCTACGTATCAATTTCGTACGTCGCGTCGTTGCCATTGATGATACTGCTTTAAAATAGCTAAATTGTAATCGTAAATCATTTTCTGACAACATCCTATTAAAAGTTTTCATCTAATTTCTTTACTCTTCGGTAACAAAATTATGTCATCTGTTTACGACTTATTGTGATCGACTTTGATACTTTCTTTGGGATCAGCTGTTAGTTATAAAAGTTCATGTACTTAATATTATTTATAGTAACCAGCCCAGCATTTTATAACATAAGATCACGTCTTTTTATCACCGAATGGGTAGGCAGAGGTGGAGGATGAGGAGGTGAGGTGGATTACGGCACTTAAAAAAAATATTATTAAATATAAATATTATTACTTTGCTCGACCTGGGAATCGAACCCGAGACCCCTTGCTCGGCAGTCGCACTTGCGACCACTCGGCCAACGAGGCAGTCCAGCCAACATTTACCAACACAACCAGCAAGCATTTTATGTTACCGTATATCGGTAACATAAAATGCCTCCTTAAGGTGATGGTGGCCTGGAGGTTTAAGACGCTCGCTTCTCATGCATGAGGGTGCGGGTTCGAAACCTACCAACGGCAAGTACCAATGTGACTTTTTCCGAGTTATATGTACTTTCTAAGATTATTTAGACACCACTGACAAACGGTGAAGGAAAAACATCGTGAGGAAACCTGGACTTATAATTTCTAATTATAAGTTTGAAATCGCCAACCCGCATTGAGCAAGCGTGGTGATTAACGCTCTAACCTTCTCCGTGTGAGAAGAGGCTTTGCTCAGCAGTGGGCATTTATAGGCTGATGATGATGATGATGATACTCCTTAAAATTATGTATCTTTTACTATTATAACCAAACATGAAGTTAAAACAAATTTAACAACTTGAACGCCGTGGGGGACAAAGTATGGACCACGATAGCGGAGGATTTACCCTTAACAGTTTTCTGTCGGCAGTCAAAGGCTTAAATGTTATAAATCTTTGATTTGAATTAACATCGTTTTAATGTCTTCTTTTTTACACCCTTTTTTACTTATATTTACTTACGGCGTTATAATTTTCCATATTAGCCCATATCGTTTATAACAAAGATTTATTTAATACTAGCTGACCTGGCAAACTTAGTACCGCCTGATCATTTTTTTATCACCTCTTAAACCTTCCCTGGGTCTCCACGAACATTTCAAGACCAAAATTAGCACAATCGGTTCAGTCGTTCTCGAGTTTTAGCGAGATTAACGAACGGAAATATATTTTCATTTGTATATAATCGGTGGCTATCTAGACTTTCAGTTTCAATGAGATCTACCATAAAAATGGACGTGCACTAAACGAAGTTCAAAGAAAAACTTCTCGGGTTTCAAATAAAGTAATTATGAATTCTGCAAAAGTTCCTTTCAAAGCAACTAAAAGTCACAAATTGAAAGATCTCGACCGTAACCCGAAAAAAAAGAATTCGTTCTTCTATTTAAGAGGGAAAAGTTTTTAACGGAAACATTCCAAAGTACTGAAAAATGGATTTTATTGAGTTTCTTAGGAGGGCTTTGATAGAGTTTGTATGAAACTAAAATATGTATAAATCGGTTTTTACGTTGACTGATGTTGAAAGAGATCTGCCAATAGTTTAGTGTAGTTTTCTTACTTAAAGTAATAACTACGTAGTGTTGTCGACTTGCAAAGATTTTTTCTGATTGTTGTGTTGACTTGGTTGGCGCGATGTGATTCACAGATTGTTGTTCCGGGTGTCCAGGTTGTCTAGACTGTTGTGACGCACCCACGACATAGGAAAAAATCCTAGTGTGGGTCAACGTGTTTTAAAAACAAGGAAAAAAAAAAAGATTCGAAAATAATTTGATTGCATATTAGACAAGATCTTTGATTAGGTATACTTTGCCCGACCCGGGAATTGAACCCCTTGCCGCAGTTGCACTTGCGAGCACTCGGCCAACGAGACAGTCTTTTTATATTTGACATAAAATGTAGAGATCATAGGCGAAAAGGCTTTTGGCATTATGTAGTATTAATTTTATTGACATTCCTAAATCTTTCAGACCATTTTGAATTACCATTATTAATTCAATAGAATCTGGACGCGGTTACAGTAATGTATACCAATTAAGACCTTATTGCCCAGTAGCAAGTCTTATTATTGCGTAGTGCTGAAAATGGGTTCAGCTAGGATTCCTCGTTCCTAATTAAAGCCATAACTCAGACGGTATTAGGAATAACCTTAATTAACTTGTGAATTAGTTTTTATGATCATTGCTTCTGTATGTATTGTCTAAGAAGTTGTGATAATAATACAACGCAAGTAACATTATCTAAGTATTACCTTGGAAGCAATTCCCAGTTTCATAGGCATTGGAAATACCCGAGCGTACGGCGCGTCACGTTCCGCGCGCGCCTCAGAGAGCCATCAGACCACCACGGTCCAATAGGGCTAATGCCGATACGGAGCCGCGGAGGACTTAACGGTTTGCCAAGGCTCCGGTTCGAAGGGCAGGAGTAGGAACGGGGTGGTTTTTAGTCAGTAAGAGTCTGACACTTCCTCCGGCCTTGCCCAGGTAGGAGCAGACATTCGATGATTTTCCCCCCTTAAAAAAAGGTATTGGAATTAAAAATCTTAATTAAGTACCATTAAGTTATATAACATTAGGTGTGGTATATCTAATATCCCAGATTATACTATCGTTTATAAAGACATATTCTGAGATCTAACTGCCGTACTCTGACGCTGAAATATTAAAATGCTAGGTACTCAATTTAAAGTCGCGCTTAAGTATAGTTGCTATTCGGAGCCGCGGAGAACTTAATGGGTTATCGGGGCTCCGGCTCGAAGTGCAAGATTCAGACCGGGGTGCTTTTTAGTCAGTAAGAGTCTGACACTAAGGCGGGAGAAGTCATTCAATGATTTTCCCCCATTAAAAATAAAATATAGTTGCTATAGTTATAGCTGTCACTCCGAATTCTTTTTAAAATGATAGAGATATTTAAAAATATCATTTAAAATCGATCTTTCAGTATAAAATCTTTACCAAGGAATAGTTTCAATAATCATCAAATATCTTTGAGCGCGGTAGTAAGACGTAGGTATTTAGATAAACACGTATTAAAAACTTTATATTCTCTTTTTTAATAAAGAGAAGAATAATAGAAACCAAAACTTAAATTCACTCTAAAAACAAGTGACATGCACATATTCTATTTGATGCAATTAACGTAAGTTCTACGACCATTAAGTACTACACCGATTCATAAGTTGTTGAATCATAAGAAAAATCCAGAATTTTCACACTGCTACACATAAAGAATGTTACCAAAATGATGTCACAGCCAAAACTCTTTCGTAAATCTACGGATCCCCATTAATGTTTGAAAGCCATTCAAGTGAAACACGTTTTCTCTGTTGCATGGGATCCTGAAGATTGATGAACCATGGATGTTTTCTTTAAAGCCAAAATACGCCTTAAGCCTTCACAAAAAGTTGTTTTGGAAAAGGATCACGTTGGCATTTGGCATGTAGATTGGCACTGAGCAAGGTTCGACGTTAAGCCAGTGCCGATCCTGTATTGTATCGTATCGGATAGGAAGAGCTACCGAACCAAAAGAGTATTAATGGCTGGAGATTAATTTGACTGTGGCTCTGGTTGACTGGCCGCAAGTACGAATGCCGACGTCTATTAGGCTAAATAGTATTGTCCTATCGGTTTTAAAAATAATTTCATTATCTAGAAACTACAATAAAATTGTACCTGGTATGGCTAATATACTCATTGCCTGAAACACATAACCGCGTTGCTTCGCTGCAACGCTAAAATCGGCAGTTTGCGTTGCGGTGCGTTGCGGCGCTGCTGCGTCGTGAAAAAGATCGTTTTGTTGTCGTTTGGTAGGATAACCACTTCGTTGTGATTTTTTATTGTGGATAGGCGTGTCTCTGCCATGGACTTATTGCTCATTTGTTATGGACTTATTGCTCATTTGTTATGAAAAACTTATTGCTCATTTGTTATTAAGAAGACGAGAGAGAAGAGAATTACTCTGCTATGCCGGAACGAGCGCTGCGTTGCGGCGCCGTAATGCCGCAACGCAAACTGCCGATTTTAGCGCTGCGGCGACGCAACGCACATAATATAATTTGTGCATATTTTAAAAGGCGTGACGTTATGGTGCAATTATTAACACCCAAGGACTCGCTGCTGGGTCCGATGGACCCAATCGCTGTATTCTGTTTATTATTGGTAAAATAAACATACCATTTTATGATCATACAGATATCATATGACTAGTTAAGACTATGCTATTACTGAGGTATTTTCGAAAATGTACTAAACTACGTAAATGTACCAAAGATTTATGTAGCCAATTCCAAACCACACGTGTTGTTAACTAGTGAAGTGACAACTTTAAATATCAACTCGAATACTATTTACTTGGCACGAGTTTGTCTAGATAATTCTGTTTAAGATATAACTGACATGATGTATTTCATGGATTAGCATCGGAGCTAATATTACGACAAATGTTCTCTTAGATCTAGTGGCGATTAATTTTAATTTATGATTGTAGCTTAGACTGTTAATAGAGATGTATAATTTGAATATTATTTGTAGAGCTACCAGCTAGTTTATTAGCATAACGCGACAATTGGTTTAACTGTAAAATGAATAATATAAAAAGTGTTCATTGTAACAAAAACATTTGACTCACAGTTTATGAATACTAAAATCTAAACTAGGCCGAGCCTGTACCTTAGATGTTAGTTCCTTCCAATTAAGACAGAATATCATTTACAATTGATAGAACAATACTTTCTAGAATGCTAACTACTAGGTCTTTGAAATATTTTTAGTTTGTAAATGTATTATAACACCAACGATATCTAATGCACGAGTATGACAATACAATGAAACAACCTTGAGAAACAGGAGGGTACATGATAAAAACATATTGTCTACAAAATCAATTTTTTTATGAATTACCCGCTGTACTGTTGTACAAATGTATTTTGATCGATATTCGATTGAATTGGAATTTGACTTCGGTTTACAACTATATGATTTTAAATTAGTAATTTCGTGATTCGGATTATTTACGATTTGCACAACAGTCTAATGCTCGACTGCTTTTATTGTGACATTTGTTGATGTATCAGTGTAAAATATTAATACTGATTCATGGTATATGTCCCACCCACTTACACGAAGCGCTTCGCTTGAAGCTTCCTTGTGCGTACTTCTAAGGAGTGGAATTCTTTGCCAGAGTCTGTTTTTCCTGAAGGGAAACCTGGGTATCTTCAAGGCCCGTGTAAACAGGTCTCTTATGGGCAGACGTGTTCAATAAGGTCGCATTATCACATACCACCAGGCGAAATAGTGGCCTAACGTGGGATACATTAGGTTTATATTTCATTAAATACAAAAATCCCACCACTTTCTCACTTTATCATGTTGATTAAATACATCTTTGCGTAAAATTATACGTATAGTACTAAGTGCTGATAATACTTCGTTTGTGGTGACCACACTCTCCTTCTACATGTTTTAAAATAAAACAGTTCATTTAATCAAATCAGGGAAAGCAAACGTTGTTACCTATTTTAATATAATTGAATTACACGGATGTTGAATACATTTGGTGGTCAGATTGAATTAGTGCGGACAGGAAAACGTATTCATACCCTTCTATTGAATTTACATACTTATTACTTAAGTGGTAGCCCTAGTTTTTCACTGAAAGTCCCCGCAAGCCCCTCACCGCGGGGCTCCGTCGTTGAAGTGGCTTCGTAGCAATATTTTACTGGTAATCTGCATCTGAAATTTTGTAGAATTTTAATAGCGTTTTTAAATCCACTTATTCTTTCGTACCTTCATGAAATACTTAATTTACTATTTTCCCAATTTTAAGTACATTCGCGGAAAAATTGCACATTTTACTTAATGATAAAAATATTTAGGCGAAATAGCAATTAGTCCTGTGTCAAGTTGTGGGCAGCAGGATTGGCAGGTTTGATTGATTGATTGAGGAGGTGTCGAGAGCTCAACCAGTTTTGTATTGATGGAATGTGAGGGCTTGTATCTTATTTAGATGAGAATTATAGTATTTGTAGTAATAAATGAATGTCATAGGTCCTTATTAACAACCAGAGGGTTTTCCATAATCTTCACGTCTTCAGATAGGTTGGAAAATGGACAATGATTCAGGGTTATCAAAGTATATTATATACCAAAGCAAACATATTTTTAAACATAATAGTTACGATTTTATTAACTGTTTATTGCTACTAAGAAGTCAAAGTAAATTATTACTGAAAAATACAATATTTCTTGGTATAATTACTGTAGTACCGTTCATCATTTTTATGTCCATTAATATTCATTACAAAACTGTAAACATCAGCTTTAAATAGTTACAGTAGTACCATAATGATTATTTGCATAAGTTTTAAGAAACAAATACACATAACATGTTAGCACGTAGACTTATTAATAACTATTCCAAATTTAGAATATGTAAGATTATTTTTTGTGTTTTTTCATACTTAAATTATGAACAAAAAATAAACTAATTTACAGTTGATATACCTCTAATAGGTAAGCAGTGCATTTTATTTTGTTAGGGCGCAACAAATTAACTTACAAATACTTAAAAAAAATTGTTAATTCAGATAGTAGAGAAACAGAATTTAGAATTGCCAGACATGTATGTACCTACATTTTGTTTTACATCTTATACTCTCATATAAAGCGGAAGAGTTTATTTTTTTGTTTGTTTGTTTGAATGCGCTAATCTCCGTAACTACAAGTCTGATTTTAATAATTCTCTTTGTGTTGGATAGCGCATTTATCGAGGAAGGCTATAGGATAAAACATCACGCTACGACCAATAGGAGCTGAGCAGAGCGCATGAAACCGCGCGGAAGTAGCTAGTATACAAATATGTATAATTAACTTTTATGTTTTCGGCTTACGTATTTATTTGACGGGGAATTCGACTAAGTTTCAAGCCACGTTAGTGGCTCATAATCATGAGCAGCATTCCGCGACCAGCGATGCAGCGACAGTCGCGCTGCTACTGGTTACTCAAGTCTGCGGTGCGGGCCCAGCCAGTCAGCGGGTCTAGTCGGGTTCCTCGTCAAATAATTACGTGAATAAGCCAAAAACACATTAACAATAATTAATTTAGTATGTCGCGCGATACATATAATATAGATATGAAAATATCTGCGTTGGCACGTGTATGGAATTGGTTCGTCCATGAAAACCACGTGTTATACACTTGTTTACAATTCCCACACAGCTGGAATTGTTTCATACTCCGTCCGATGTCATCCAGTGCCAAGGTATCAGCAGAAAATACATCATATAGTTTCTGGCAGTTTTCCAGAACGATTATGGAGACCATCGAACCACACCACTGATGCATGGAACTTGAAACGCTTATTTAGCTGAATGACACCATAATACTTGGTACTCAATTTATTTTGTCTTGGTGAATGAATGGACTGGAAATAGGATTTTTTTGATTACAATATCCAGTTGAGCTAAAGACGTAAGTCGCATAATTGCAGATATTGATGATTTGATTGCAGTTTTTGGCGCAATCGTTGAGCTATCGGCTTTTGTGCATGTAATGTTTTTGTTTAATTCCAAATTTTATTCGCAAAAAGTTTTACATAGAGAGGAGTGGAAGGGGGGTAGGGAGGCCTTTGACCTGCAGTGGGACGATCATGGCTGAAAATAAATCTAAAGAGTTTGTTTTTTTGTTTGTTTGATTGAACGCGTTAATCTCCGTAACTACAAGTCTGATTTGAATAATTCTTTTTGTGTTGGATAGCATATGTATTGAGGATGGCTATAGGCTATAAAACATCACGCTACGACCAATAGGAGCTAAGCAGAGCGTGTCAAACTGTGCGGAAGTAGCTAGTAGTAAATAAATAATTTCATTCTTCTGGCTTTGTATAAAATAAAAATGTTTCCGAATCAGTGTTTGTTTAAGGACAATGTAAATTAATTAAAATCGTTTCTCAGGTACAGTCAGTAAAATTAGTTCAAAAGTGACGTCTCCTATTTCCATTTAGTGGTTGGTACACATGGCCACATATCAATCTATACATAGAGGTAATTAATTTATCCTGGTGTCGCGTCGCATCATCTTTCCGTACATTTAACGTTCAGTTTATACTGGTTATGTAAAGCTCGATGTGTAGCCGTGTGTACAAAACATACCAGAACATGTTTTATGTTGAGTGAAGGCATATAATTATGGACATAACCTCAAGCCACAAAATTAATTCAGTTTATTAAACCAACAACACGCCAGACTGACCGCAGGTACATACTAATTAGTTTATAAAATTACTGACTGAACTGAAAATTCATTTTAGTATATTACCATGCTTTATAAGAGTGGCGAGCTTCAGCGGACTTTTAATAAATCCTTTAGGGAATTTTAATATCTTTATGATACTCCGGTACCGTAATTCTGTTATGAAGGCAACTGACTCTAAATAGTTTTGAATGAAATTACTAAATAGGTACCTAATAGTGGACACGGGCTGTAAGTAAATCTACCTCCATTATTTTTTTCACTGCCTCGTTGGCTGAGTGATCGCAAGTGAGACTGCCGGGCAAAATATTACTAGGTTTTTAAACTGTCAAACACCAAGCGGTCACCGGTGACCGCAACCTATTGTTCTATAATTGTGTCTACAAAACCGGTACTCGACGAGTTAAAATAAAAATCTTGTCAGTAGTAGCATAGAGTCTGGAATTGTACCCGGTAGCAATAGGCTCACCCCCTATTACATGGGACTCATGACATAAATAGTGATAAGTGGGTGTTACATTGTACAGTGGCATTAAGCGCTGTAATGTGCAGCTCTACCTACCCCATCGAGGATAAAAGGTGTAATGTTATAAATGTATTATTTTTTTGAAATTTTTTTTTCTAATTTTATTAATAGCATTTTTAGGGAATGTAATTTGATTAGAGTAATAAAATTATAAAATGGTCAGTTTTTCAGTTCATTTGATAATTTTGTAAAAGTATAGACATGGCTATATTTTTAATGTTATAGGAACGACTATAGACCAGTGAGACCAATGTTAACGATAGCTTAAGAAATTCGACATGTTGATGTATTTTTTTTTATGGCATAAGCCGATAAACGATCAGACGGATCACCTGATGGTAAGCAATCGGCGTCGCCCATGGACACCTGGAACACCAGAGGCGTTACAAGTGCGTTACCGGGCTTTTGGGGATTAGGAGTTTGAGGATCGTTGGGGATTCAGGAATTGGGGAGATTTTGGAAGGGGATGGTAATTGGGCCTCCGGTAACCTCACTCACCCGACGAAACACCACGCAAGCGTTGTTTCACGTCGGTTTTCTGTGAGGCCGTGGTATCACTCCGGTCGAGCCGGCCCATTCGTGCCGAAGCATGGCTCTACCACAATTAAATAATATGTAATATGTCGAAACCTGTGATCACACTACAAAGTTAACCTTTGTATTAATTATTTTTCCTATTTCCGTTTTCCATATCAAGATGTTATCTCTTGCAACGATGTAACATATCGGATTGGCCTGGACCTCCCAATGGCTGAATAGTAATAAATAGAATATTGGAATCGCCTACAACATTGTGAAAAATCTATATTGTATATCGTACTGACTGCAATCCTGAAATAAGTTGTATCTATAAAGGTGAGTCATTCGTAAAATTTAGAATGTGAAAATCAATTTAAAATTATTCTTTCTATGTCATCATGTAATTTTGGTTCTAATTATGCCATTATGATGTCACCTGTGCCCTAGCATGTAATAATTTGATTTATAATTAAACAGTCTCATATCGAACTTAAACGACTGCAGATCATTTCAGTCCTCATCCAAATACCCAACACATACGGTGCTAAGCTCCACAATGGTATACCAATCAGCAACTTGACTTATGTATGTACTACGATTGCAATTTATCTACCCTTAGTCAAAACAATTTCTGACCCACTTTACAATCCTGAACAAGACAAATGTCTTCCCGAGGATTTAATTTAAGCTGCAAAGCAAAGGTCAGAGGCTTCAAAGTAAGCCATTTTAGTCATATTTTAGGCTAAAAATCAATTACCCTGCTCAGTTTTATTAGTAATCATGAGATACGGGCAGGAGTTGCCGAATCCTTCCATATTTATGGAGGTTTGTTGGAAATTGACGTCGAAAGTCGTCCCGTGGGAGGTATTTGCATAATGTCTTAGTTTTAATAGTTGGTTCTACCTGGGAGATGGGAGATTAGGGTTGCCTCGACATTCAGCATTCGGATTTGTCCTCCGAATTACTTCGAAGGTGTTCCAAAGATTCAATTTACTTGTGAGTTGTGACAGTTTAGTGGTGTTTGTATCTATTAATTTATTTATGCCATGGTTTCATTGATTGGCGTTCACGTGTTTGCCTATTTATATACAATCTATAGAATTGTATATTGAGTAGTTGGTGACTATGTCCCGTCATATCTTTATGTTATTTTTTGAAACATAACATTTTTTTTATTCATTTTCAGTAAAAATTATTGTAGGTATTTTAAGAGAAATCGTGACATGCCACATTTACCAAAATGATAAGACAAAGTTGTTCGTATAGCAAACTGATCTCGTCTGGCTAATCGATATATACATACATATAACTTCACGCCTGTCTCCCATAAGGGGTAGGCAGAGACTATGGAACACCAATTACTTCGATTCCTACATACCTCTTTCGCTTCATCAACAGTCATCAATCTTTTCATGCATGCTCGTCGGTTAAGGGTAGGATGAACATGTAACTATAGAATTTCAATTAGCACCTACAATGCAAATTAAAATATAACACAAACAGAACACCTACTAATTGTTAGTAACTGCATCTATTAGAAGTATTTCCCTCCGACATTACTAAAGCCAGATGATTTGCATGTCTTCACCGAAGCTGTACAAATTGAATGCCAACTTAAAGCAACGGTATCAATATTCATGTTATGGTAATCAAATCACGAATGCAGTTCACAGACGAGAACTAAACTTCAACATTTTGCTGTAGAATTCAAGTTTCTGGTGTGAAGAAATTAAAGTAGGTAAATAATTTTATCTACCTCTATATATACACTAATAGTAAAAGAGGATAGATTTGATTATTTATTTGTTTGAATGGAATTTCCTCCGAAACTACCGGGCCTATTTGAAACATTCTTTTACCGTTGAAATCCTTCATTATGGATGCTGAACATAGGCTATATTTAATAAAACCGTAAAAAAGATAACCTTGTGAAAATTTAGATAATGTAACCCGAAGTATGAAAATACTACCAAAAAACTCCTTATATTAATCTTAGGCTTTTGACTGCCAATAGAAAACTGTTTTCAAGGACTAATAATAGTAGTAGCATCAGAATCAGAGATTTTAAAGAAAAAATGACTGTTACAATATAAATAAAAGTTAAATATATTTATTTAAGCATAATATCGGGTTACAAACTTAAACGATTGCTCATAAAGTCATAATAATTCAAAACTATACTGAACAAATAAATGGGAAAGTTTCAAAGTAATCGAAAACTTATAGCGATTCAATTTGTAAAGTTCAGGACCTCATGTTAACTTAAACTTGTGTTTAAGAACATTCTCAAATGTGACTTGTTTCGATTAGTGTTTAAATAAGTTTCGTTTTAGTTAAATTATCCTGAAATGGCTAGGTACTATTTTTGGTAGTTTTGCGGATTTTTTTTTATGAAATAAGAGGCAAACGAGCGGATCGCCTGATGGTAAGCGATCAGCGGTGCCCATGGACACCCGCAACACCAGAGGAGTCACAGATGCGTTACCGGCCTTTTCTTGAAGGTTTGAAGGTCGTATCGGTTCGGAATTACCGCCGACGACAGACCCTTCCACAGTTTTACTGTAAGAGGCTGAAAGCATCGTGAGAAGCGCAGTTGTGGCCTGCCAACTATTTATATGGTGGGATTGGTGGGGATGCATATTCTTTCGGATTTAATGCAAAACAAGTCAATAGAAACTAGGCGTTTATGTAAACTTACAAGTCCTATTTCATGGAAACGATTAAACTAATTTTAATGAAACTTGGTTCTCATTTGCTTTTTAGTAACGTCTATTATGTAATAGAGGTTTCCGATTTTGACCCAACGTTAGTAAATACATTTTAACTTATATTTTAACCTATATTTTCTACCCATGTTATATCCTTCAAAAGCATACAAAATGTCACTAATTCTACAAATGTAACAATACTTTTTACACAAATTTCCAACATTTTAGTTAGACTAGTTCGTACAATTTCATCGCTCTCAGCTATCATTGAAAGTTAACCAAGTTTAATAATTAGTGTTGCCGGAAAATAATCAGTGGAATGGAACAGTTGTGGACACACTCGTTTTCCTTATTTCTTTATTTCCCTGATGTATGGGACACGGTGCTGATGTATAATACAACAAAAAGGTTTTTATTTTTGTTATTTCGTTAAAGAATTTTCTTGCTTTTTGTTTCCTTGTCTGTTTGTGTCCTTTAGGAATAATGATCCCTTTTGTTGGTATAATTACTCGGACACAGGATTATGTAATGATGACATTTTGAAATTGAATTAACCTTTACTCACAGATCCGTAGAATCTATAGAAATCATGTTATGCAGAGTTGATGTTTGTCTTATGAGTATTAGTTATTTCGATTCTCTACTGGGACAATGTCGCGGAGAACCTAACGGGTTACCGGGGCTCTGGCTCGATGTGCAGGAGAAGGAACGGGGTGGTTTTTAGTCAGTAAGAGTCTGACACTCCCTCCCGCCTCACCCAGGCAGGAGCAGTCATTCGATGATTTTCCCCCCTTAAAAAAATTACTGGGACAATCCCGCCACAACTTCCCAAAACCGCTGCAACTCCTGTAAGCCAGTATCTACAATACATACAACCATGAAAACACCGAAACACTGAATTTATTTCGATTACAAAATTCAGACGTTAAATAACATTTTCAAGAGAATGTACTTAAATTATGATGATTTATATTTTGTCACGTGTAATGTAAAATTTATGCCGGCCGTCCACTTACGAGCTGACGTGAATGTGACTACGAGTAAAATGTACACTTTAATTTTTGCAAGGTCACGTCTCTGGAACTAAGTCATTAACGTAGATAAATTGTAGAAAATATCTGTTTATTTATTTTATTCTTTTAATGGGATAAGACGGTAAACGAACAAACGGATCACCTGATGGTAAGCAATCAGCGCCGCTCATGGACACTGCAAAGGTATTACAAGTGCGTTACCGGTCTTTGAATTTGAGGATTATTGGAGATTCAAGATTAAGGATATTGGGGGTAACTGGAGAGTATTTATTATTCCATATTCAGTATTATTATTATTGGCTACACGTTTAGCGCGGTGGCTGGGCAACCGGCTACCGCGCAACGTGCAGCTGGTTCGATTCCCGCACGAAGTAACACTTTGTATGATCCACAAATTGTTGTTTCGGGTCTAGGTGTGATGTGTATGTGAACTTGTATGTTTGTAAATGCACCCACAACACAGGAGAAAATCCTAGAGTGAAGCAACGACTTTAAAAAAAAAGAATGATATTAACAGCTATTACTGTTAATATTAATATGTTAGTGGATATTGGTACAATTTACTGATATTTTTTAGTAGGTATAGGCAATTATGCTTACTTGTCGAAAAGTGAGAATTGCATAAGATGCCTTACCTTCCTTGCTATCCTGGAGTTAATACAATATATTGATATAATTAGCCAATAAACTCATTTAACAAAAATATACCTAGCATCATTACCAAAAAGCTCAAAATACAAGTATCTAACTTAAGTATGTTCTGACACTGCAGTGAACCACGTAGTATATTTAACTTATGTTTATTCCTCTGGGACTTAAGAGCTAATGTCTACGTGTGGTAGTTGCTAATGTCATTTGTGCAAGGTTACGTCCTTGGTGGAAATCTGTTTAGTTTAATACATTCATAATTTCAGTGACAAAATACGAGAACTTTATAATGGAATTAGATATAAAGTCAAAGTCAAAGTCAAAATTATTTATTTCAATTAGACCAGAGAGGCACTTTTAAACGTCAATAAAAAAATTAACAAGTGAAGCTATTTGCTCTTTCCAAGGTTAGATTCCTATGGAGAAGAACGAGCAAGAAACTCCATAGGTTACTCTTTTTCAATCAAGTTCACAATACAATTCTCTAGTTACATAGTTTTGTTGTTTGGGTTGTGCGAGAACAATGTAACACTAAAATACAGTCAAAGAGATCGAAAAAAAAAATAGCCTTAAAAGCCAGTAAAAAAAAAATACAGTCTGGAGCTGACCAATCCCAGTTGACGGCGCCCGTTCACGAACATGACACGTACACCAGAACCGCCCAACTCAACCATATTATAGATATTATTACGGTAAAGGAAGCTCTACTGATAAGCCATTGATCGATTTACTACTTGATCAAAGTTGAATTCGTAGTTATAATAATCAATAGTTGTAATTTACTTAGGGCCAATTTTTCAATACTTAGTTAAACCATCAGTTAGTATTTATCCAAAATTTAACAAGATTCTTGATATTATTATGTTTTCGGCTTACTCACATAAATATTTGATGAGGCACTCGACTAGTTTCAAGCCATACTAGAGGCTCATATTCATGAGCAGCATTTCGCGACCCGCGACGCGGCGACTGTCGCGCTGCTATTGGCTACTCGAGTCTGCGGGCGCAGCGCACCCTCTGCCGTGATTCACGCGCACTTTCCTCCAAATAATTACGTGAGTATGATGCCGAAAACATAATAATATATTTAGTATATCTCACGAAAGTTATAATACAAGATTCTTGATTTTTCAATAACCAGTTAGGCTTTACCCAACAGTTAAACTTCCTAACTGACTGTTCTATGTAACTGTCTGCTCAAGCCTCAGTTAATCACTATCTGACTGTTTATTTGACGTTGTTTAGTCATTACTAATTGAAATATTTAAAACATATTCGGATATGACTGGCTCGTTGGCCGAGTGGTCGCAAGTGCGACTGCCAGGCAAGACAAGGTCACGGGTTCGATTCCCGGGTCGGGTAAAGTATTACTGGGTTTTAAAAAAATTCTCAGTAGTAGCACGGAGTCTGGAATTGTGCCCGGTATATGGCAATAGGCTCACCCTCTATTACATGGGACTCATAACATAAACAGTGAAAAGTGGGTGTTACATTGTACTGAGGCATAGTGTGCACTTCTGCCTACCCTGACATCTGCATCTAACTTTATGAGATCAATTTTACTTACTTAAGACATATTTTGTAATTTGGATTTTGTTTAAATTATTTACATACTTTACCCCTTCGGGAATAAAAGGTATTATGTTATGTTATATTCGGATATTTGGCCTTTGCCCTGCAGTGGGACGGTCATGGCAAAAAATAAAATAAATCATTACACAAAGCAATAAAAAGCCAAGAGAAAACATACTTTTACTGAAAATAGAAGCAGTTATATTTTTTCCTTTTCTGTTTTATACACAAAGAAATCTTCCGTAAGAGACAACTGCCAGTATGTTTTCTATATCCCTTATTTAAGTCACGTTCTTGTCTGCACGAAGTTTCACGCCCTGCCGTACAAACTTCACCATGACATGAGATTTCTAAAATCAAACACCATAAAGGTTGCAAGTTATTAACAGTATACGCGTGACATTTACGACTGGCCACTAATGTTTATGGGTAGCCATTAGAGTAGTTATAACTAGACTCTCTTCTCCCAGCGGGTTCGCCTGTGTTACCCGGGGTAAAAATTACCCCATGTGTTATTCTCGACAGTAATCTATTTCAAAAGTCAAAATAATTTATGTCCATTAGACCAGGACTATTCAACGTCGAAAACAAAATATTAAAATATTAAATAATAAGAAAAAAATATCAGTCTGTAGGTCAGTCCTCTAGTGAAGCAATTTGCTCGTTCCAAAGTCCAGTAGTTTTTTTGTGAAATAGTTACAAACATACATTCACACACACACACACACACACACACACACACACACACACACACGCACACACACACACACACACACACACACACACACACACACACGCATCCATTCATTCATTTGTACATACATGCAATTCGTAATTCGTTTCTCTCATAGAATTTTGTATACCTCTATGTATGTGAAAAATGTTTATCAATTGTATAGTACAAAGAAGAGACGCGACATAGTTTGTATTAACTAAAAACAGCAATAATTTGGATTAAAAAAGAGAAATCTATATTTTTCTGGCCTTGTCATTTTGGGCCTGACGTCATTGATAGGTATGTTCATTTGTTGTATTTTCCAGTGCTCTAAAGGCGGCAATAACTTGGATTTTGAAAGAGAACATGATATATTTCTGGCCGTGTCATTTTGTGTCTGACGTCATTGTCATGCCATTTGTTTTATTTTGTACTGCTACTCTGGCGGCGTACAGTTCAATGACACATATGTAGGTAATTAGTCATTCGATGATTTTCCCCCCTTAACACAAAAAAAAATGTTTGCGTGGAACGAAAATGTCGATTTTATACCAATTATTTACTTTCATTGCAATTTTTTTACATTTTCTCACTTTTTATAATATCTTTTTTAAACTTTCTCAAATATATGAAAACCAAAATCGACACAGGAATTAATTTTAATCATGCTTATATTAGGTGGACCAGTAACAAACTATGTAATAAAAGAGTGCCTTTGCTTAGGTTACGCAGCCAGTATAATCAAGTATTGTATCAAATTGAAAATCTATGGACGAAGAAAGACTTAATAATCTAGAAGTAAGTTTGTTTGACAATTGATTTACGATAACTACTTGATATCTTTCGCAATAACATACCTTTTCTTTTAATGGGGGAAAATCATCGAATGACTGCTCCCGCCTGGGTGAAGCGGGAGGGAGTGGCTCAGGCTCTTACTGACTAAAAACCACCCCGTTCCTTCTCCTGCATGTCGAGCCGGAGCCCCGGTTACCCGTTAGGTTCTCCGCGACAATAACATTTCTCTTACGTGCCGTTATTACAAGACACGTGTCTTCTTTACCGGACTTCTAGAAGTAACCACAGATCCCATTTCACATACATAACAAATACCTACCACATAGTTCCTAGCTAGAAAATACAACAAAGTCACTAAAGCACTTAGCCTAGACGCGAGCAAAACGTTTTAAAAGATTGTAACAATTTTTAGCGCTGGCAATAAATCTCGCAGCTTGACGGTTTATCGGGACACATTTAGGTATGGTATGGTACAGCCGAAGAATACTGGAACAACGTAATTTTGATGAATTTATTGCATCACTGTTACAATGGTGGTGATATACGGTTTCATTTAGTTAGAATTGACTTTGGTTATTGGCCTATCGTAGTATGGTAGTACGAGTGCCTTTTGATGCCGCACACTGCCTGATGAACGCAGAGTAGAACACGAATTTAATATGAAACCCATAGCGTAACAATATAATATATATAAGTATGTATGTAAGTGTGGGATAGCCGTGCTTCGGCACGAATGGGTCGACTCGACCGGAGTGATATCACGGCTCAAAAACTGACGTGAAACAAGGCATGCTTTGTGTTTCGTTGTGTGAGTGAAGTTACTGGAGGACCAATTCCCGTCTACCCCAATCTCCCCAATCCTCGAATCCCAATAATCCTCAAATTTCTAATCCCAAAAGGTCGGTAATACACTTGCAATGCCTCTGGTGTCGGTGCGGGCCACGCCGATTGCTTTCCATTACCATCAGGTGATCCGTCTGCTCGTTTACCGGCTTATACCATAAAAAAGTATGTAGTTATCATAAATCTGTTGTTTGCTGTAAGTAATTAATACTCGTTAATTTTGAGTAAGGTATGAATTGTTTTTCGAAGAAATTTCCTGATAGACATGTCAGTTCTGTTCAAAATTCAATAGGTATGTAATGGACGTAAATTTTGAAATAGGAGAACTTAGAACATTTATTTTGACTGGATATAAGTGTTGCATTGTTCTCACATAATCGAACCAATAAAATTATGTAACCAGAGAATTGTATTGTAAACCTGATTGAAAAAGAGTAACCTATGGAGTTTCTTGCTCGTTCTTCTCCATAGGAATCTATACCTTGGAAAGAGCAACTAGCTTCACTTCTAAATTTTTGTTGTTGATGTTCAAAAGTGCCATCCTGGTCTAATTGAAATAAATGATTTTGACTTTTGACTTTTGACTTTGACTTTGACTTTGATTTACATCGAATGTTCTGGACATAAGAGAAAATAACCTATGTCAAAGAAATATTTTTGTTGAAGTTTCAATTGGAAAATGTTGTCTGAAATGTTATTCGATTTTATACATTTGCCCAATGTTTTCACCTTTAGTCTACCTAGCTTTGAACCTAAAAATGTTTGACTTAGATATTTGCAAAAACCTATACTTACCTAACCTCTATTATTTATCGTGCGTGTCTGCGCAGGAAATTAAAAGAAACTGGTTATTTATCAACTGTCTACCTTTTTTGCGCTGGCAACCGCACATCCGTTGGGGTTGCTGTATTAACGGGCGAATGTTGCCAGAGTTCTAGACAATGATATAATTCAGTTATGTACGTGTAAAAATCAGCATTTACAAGGTGATTTGTAAATAAAAAAAAATATTATTGAGAATATTTTTACTGGTGTACAGTCTATAAAATAATCGATAGAATAATAAAAACCTCTGTAGTAGGCAATAGGCTCACCCCTATTGCATCGGACTCATGACATAAATAGTGAAAAGTGGGTGTTATATTGTATAGTGGCATTAAGTGCCGTAATGTGCACCTCTGCCTACCCCTTCGGGGATAAAAGGTGTGATGTTATGTTAAGTTTATTAATGCGGAGATATCTACATATAGAAAGTATTAAATTAGTAAACGTGGCATTATATAATATTATAAACTACATTTTATATAATGAACCGACAATTGGGTTCTCGTTCATTATATTTGGTTATAACGTGTATAAGTGTGGGAGAGCCATGCTTCGGCACGAATGGGCCGGCTCGATCGGAGTGAAACCACGGCCTCACAGAAAACCGACGTGAAGCAACGCTTGCGTTGTGTTTCGTCGTGTGAGTGAGGTTACCGGAGGCCCAATTACCTTCCCCGTCCCCAATCTCCCCAATCCCTGAATCCCTACGATCCTCAAACTCCTAATCCCCAAAAAGCCGGTGACGCACTTGTAACGCCTCTGGTGTTCCAGGTGTCCATGGGCGACGCCGATTGCTTACCATCAGATGACCCGTCTGCTCGTTTACCGGATTATGCCATAAAAAAAACGTCACCAGTAAAAATAGTCACTCACACAACAAACTTTAGTCTGGTCTAGACTTTCGTGGAAAACGAATTTTATAGTTAATTTTAATTACCATTTTTATTTGCTACTGGCATCAATCAGTTGCAGAATTTACTGGCATTAATTGAATCCCTGGCCGTGATTTAAATTACCGAGGATTACCGTCCGTGAGTGATGCAGGGCTTACAGTTACTGGCCTGCTATTGATCTTGATAGTTAATTTACTATTCATTTGAAATGTAGTAAAAAGTATTTATTTATTTATTCTATTCTAGATTTAATTAATGGAATTAGATAATTTCAGATTTTTGTGTTAGTTAGTACCTATATTTATTAATACCTAGTCGATTGGTATTTAAGTCAATATAGTTGTTAGTCCTTTGCAACCCACAATAGTACGTAGTAGCAGTAATAAAGTCAATAATGGTAATCCACTAGAAAAAGCTTTATTCTGGTGGATCTTAGGGATATTAAGATCTGAGATACCACAACAAAATTTATCAGAATACATCATTAGAGGAACAGAAGTTTGGAAAAGCGATATCAAGACGTGAACTAGGTCGAAGTAACTAAAAAGTTCCAAACCTAATTTTATAGAAACTCAAACATGTTGCCTTGAAATCCTACAAAAGCTTCTAAATGTACAAGGATAGTGCTGCCACGCAATAATTTTGTGATTAGATCCCCCACTTATGCATATAGAGTTGATTATTCCATGCTTAATAGTGCCATACTTATCCAATACACACAAATAAGTCTTGCCTTAAACATTATAAAATACACTTTACTATTATACGAATAGAGTTAATTTTGTATTAGAGAAGTAAAAGGAATATATTCAGAAATAAGCCAAGTGTGATACTAGTATGGGGAAAACAAGGTAAATTCGCTACTTATTATTCTAAGCAAGTGGCTCCCTCTGAAGAAACTTGATTAAAGTTTGGTATCCCTCTAACGAAGGATATGACGTCGGTTTAGCGGTGCTGGAGAGGTTAATTTGTTCGTGCAGGAAGTAATATGTTTGTTAATTCTGATCTCTACACCTCTTTGATTAGATTTTATTTTGTTTTGGCCGTAAATATTGGTAGGGATATTTAAAATACCTACCGATGAAAATGTCCGTTTTCGCGTTTAATCCAAAGAAAATTATGATGAGTACATACATAACATCACGCTTGTCTCCCATGAGGAAGCAGAGACTATGGAACACCAATTGCTATACGATCGTACATATATCTCTCACTTCATCCACAGTCATCAGTCTTTTCACGCCTGCTCATCTATTAAGGGTACTTTTAATTTGGCCTTTTTTAATATATCGCCAATCTGGTCAGTATAGTACAGTATGTCTATCTAGGTCCGCCCTCTACCGACGGCCCTATTCATATCCGCTCTGTAGGTATATATCTTTCGTTACTCTACTTTCATCCATCTTTTCTACATGTCGAAACCAGCTTAACATTCCCTTTTCAATCCTTGTCACTACATCATATTTATGTTGAGTAATCCTACCGATATTGTTGTTAATTAAAAATACGAAAGACTACCAAATTTTTTTTTAATAGACTATCATTAATAGATACATAAAGTTCATAATTCATTAAATTACTATTACTAAAAGAAAATATATATAACTTAAAATATAAATAACTATGAACTAAAATATTTACACCTTAAAAAAAAATCGGGTATCATAAAATTAATAGATTTTCAATTTTTCACCAACCGACCGCCGCCACCACCGAACCGAACCGAGTCATAATATAACATTGTTTACTGTATATAATAAACTCAACTTCTAAATGTTAATATCTGCATTAATATTATTTTACAATCAATTTATCTTCGTAATAAAATTCATTGTTAAACTATTGTGTCTGCAAATTGACAGCTTTAAAGAAATTAATAGTGGTCGAAGTATTCCAAACAAATTAACTGTAAATACTTTAGAATTCGCTAATGATAGTCCGAAAACTTTATGTATTAACAAATTGCGTTTGACTTTTAACATAGAGGTCGCTTAGGTCGAATATTTCTTTCATACAGATTCGTTTGTTAAGAAATAACAACTGAATATTTTTTTTATATCACGACGGTGGCAAAAGAAGCTCTCGGCCCACCTGATGGTAAGCAGTTACCGGGACCTATATTCACTTTAAGCATTGCCGACCCTTGAAAAACCTATAACCTTGAAGAATAATTGTGATATACAGAGCTGAAGACCTTTTTTTGCTTGTTTGAACACGGTAATCTCAGAAACTACTAGTTCGAATTGAATACTTATGTTTGTGTTCATAACATCATCATAACATTTCGCCTTTTATTCTCAAAAGGGTAGGCAGAGGTGCGCATTATACCACTGTAAAATTTAACACCCACTTTTTACTATTTATGTTTTGAGTCCCATGTAATAGGGGGTGAGCCTATTGCCATATACCGGGCACAGTTCCAGATTCCGTGCTACAACTGAGATTTTTTTAAAAACCCTGTAATTCTTTGCCCGACCCGGGAATCGAACCCGAGACCCCTTGCCAATGAGGCAGTATTTTTGTGTTAGGTGGTCCATTTGTCCAGAAAACCTATGGCTATAAAACATCAAAAAAGAAAGATACAAAAACCATTTGTTAACACAAGTAAACAAAACAGATAAACGTACACAAATAAAAGAAGTTCATGTCATGGCATCAATCTACTATCGATTCGAACCGAGAGCGACTGAAAGCACGCGGGAGTTGCTAGTGTTGAGACATAATTTAGAGTTCGTAAAAGCAAAGGACTATCAACGTGACCCTTTTACCAATTATTACGTACTTTGATGATGAACTTAAGAAATAATATACTTCTAATACACTCAATACTTAATGGAAACAAAAACTTTTTCATTGTGAACATTGATGGATCTTCGTAAACTTTCTTTCTTTGATAATCGTTAAAATTCGCGGGAGGGAGTGTCAGACTCTTACAGACTAAAAACCACCCTGATCCTTCTCCTGTACGTCGAGCCGGAGCCCCGGTAACCCGTTAGGTTCTCCGCGACTTTGCGTGCCTATAGGTACTACAATTGCTATCGACAATCCTCAATAATTCAAATACAGTTCAATATATATGATAATAATAATTTCCAAACTCAAATAAACATATATTCATGCTGAGTTTGTGTTGTATATCATATCGGTTATGTCAATAATGTAATCGCTAATCTGAATCAGATAATAGTTCATGTATTATTAGAAATGTCGATTATATTAGACAAATATTATGAATCAGTACTTAATGTAGTCAATTAGGAGATATAGATAATCATTGTGTATGATGATAATGATGAAAGAATAATGGGAGTACTAGATAGTATACTTTCCTCCTGATATGATTTAGTTTCACGCAATATCCTTTACTGATCTGATCTCCGTTCAGAGTTTAGTCCGTGTATTGCGTAAAATTTTATTGAAATAATGTGTCGATTTACATATTTTAACTAAATATGGAGGCCGGTATTATGCTCTGTTCCTCATTTAATAGAAGAGACCTCAGGAGAAAAGCGGGTAAGCATACCTACATTGTACTTCCTTCGGAAGTATATATATACTACAATAGGTATGATGACAGGGTATGAACATTAAAAATTTAATTAATCTAAGTCAGTTAAGTTATGAAAAAATATTAGACACGTATTTTTTATTCTGATGTATGTATAATAAAATGATACTTAGATATAACGAATCAGAGTTTAAGAGTGGGGCTAAAACGTCATTTTACATAGAAGTGACGTCACGCGACATTTCAAATCAATATATCGTCGAAAGTATTCGTATCTGTAAAAAAAAATAAAAAAAACGTGTGTAATGTTTTAAAATAGTCTACCAGACGGACATTAAAATAAAAATTTGTCATCTATCCTATTGGAAAGAAAAAGAGAAGATTAGTATGACCCCTGGGCAGGGATGACCCACAAAATCGTGAAGTACCTATATCATATTTATTAGTCTTTTTTCTTCTCCTCTTACAATATTTTCTGATATATTTCGTTGCGGGATCCACGGCAGTTATTTATGTCCCTGGGACTCGCCGGACTTCAGTGTTCCGGTGTTCTCATGGTTGTATATACTATTTACAGTATTCATTTACTGTTTACAGGATTTATCCTGGCTTACAATATTTCCAGCGACTTAGGGCGATTGTAAAACAGACAATGTTTTTGTATTCAAAAGAAAAATGAAATTAAATGATTTTGTAAACCCTAGATTAGTCTAGTAGACTAGTGGAGTAATGTTAGGTCTAATAGACTTTGGAGCACCACTTATTGTGACTTTAAGGTACTTACTTAATTTACCAATGTACACTTGCAAATTATTAAATTTTTCCGTCAAAATTTTAAAATATCCGTAACCAAATTGATGCGATACATTTTCCAATCTATCAGAATATTGTGTCGGTATTCATAAACTTAAACGATACCCCTCAAGATGTTAATTAACGCTATGATTAACAAAACTCGCGGTAAATTAGACAAGTTATTACAAACTCCAGACAAGATATTAGACAAGTTTAAATAGTTTTGGATATCTTCCTTTATAGAGTTGTTATTATTTCGATATCGTGCCTAATTTATTAACGGTTGAATTAACAGTCGATCGATGATCGATTTTTGACAAATTTTTCAGCTTTCCGGTAGGTTTTTTAAATCCTTAAGTCTTTTAAAAAATTATTATTAATGTAAAATATTATATTAAAGAGGTTTCGTCGACACCTGCGTGATATATTACCTACATAATATAATTATGTTTCACTTGAAATTAACTACTTGCCGAGGATAGGTTTATTCAGGCGAGAGTTACCGCTCATAATTAAATACTTTACATTTGCCAGTACATTGCTATATTCTTTCATTTTAATGCTTAACGTAAGTTTTAAGTATGTGTGTTATTTATTGATTCCAAAAGTTCGACGCGTAGTGTAAAATTGTCATCACAGAAAGACATATTTCTATTCCCAGTTTCGGGTAAAAATCTGTTTATAAATAAAACAAAGGGTTTTTCGTAAATAAGTTTATGTTGACTAGAACGAAAGTCATTGACCGCATCATCTATTGAGACGACCTCAAACATTCTGTGTTCCGTATAAATTTTCACACGAAAAAGTAGCTTTCTAAACAAAAACCCAGAACAATAATCCTGACAATGATCTAATAATAGAATCATTCTGTATTCGCGTCGGTTCAGTGTCTCTTGTCTGTCGAAATGATGGCGACATCTCATCGTCGCTGGCTCCCGTCCGCTCAACTAAGCGTGGCCTACTGGATTATGTTTACCCAAGCCCCAGGATTTATATGTCAGCTTCTTTTGAACATTCCCCCGAATATTGTTTAGAAAACAGTGTCAAATGTGTAGCTACATGTGTGTTCAGGGATTTCGTTTTTATGTTCGCTGAACGTGAGTTTTTAAATGTGCAGCGAAATTCTAGATTTTATTTTGTTTTCGTAAAATTGTTCTAGCTCGGTGTTCTAGGAACTAGTTTCCATGCGCGTGCTGGTGGGTGAAAAAAAATAAATGAGTTCTGGTGAACTTATTTGTTATCTGACGAACATAAAAAGTTTAATTTTCAAGAGGCTCACGATCCAAATTGGGACATTAAAGTAGGTATTGAAAGTAGGTAAGCTCTTGCATCTTAGACTATAATTTCCAATTTGTAGTCCCAATTTTAGTTCTAATTTGAAGCCACTAGGCAAAAAAAGCAATTCAAATTTTCATCAGTGTTAAAGAAGACTTTGTATTTTAATAGTAAGATGACTTTGAGTGGTAGATATTACATAAATTCCATGAGGTTGAGGCAATCGAGGGGATATAACCTAACCTATAATAACCTAACCTGACGTAAAGAATCTTTTAGCTTGTAATGAAATAGGTCGACAAATGAGCTGAAGGAACACCTGGTGGTAATTAATCGGCACAGCGTCATTTATACCTCTAGACACCCACCACACCTGAGGAGTTACAATTTCGTTGCCAACCTTTTGCGGGTTAGGGATTTGAGAGTGGGGTATTTTGGGAGATTGGAGAGGGAGATATTGAGTCTCCGATAACTTTGTTCACACGGCAAAATACAACGCAAGTATCTGTAACTATAACTTTCCCATTAGAGTTGTAGTTTTACCTACTAATGATGGAAACAATGGGGTTGTCATACCCTATAGCTAGGATAAAAACTCTGTCCAAATAAACTGATAAAAAAAAACTTTCCTTATTGGGAAAGTTTCTACAGCAAGCGTATCAATTAAAGTAAAAATATAAAGTTTAACTTAACATATTAATTAAACAATAATGGTGAGAACATGACGATAATTCCTCGAAGCTGTCCGATTGACTGACAAGTGGCTCATGCCAGTTTAACTGACAGTTAAAACCGGCTCCGGTTCAAACAATCAATATCGCCAACAGGTAAGTTACAACTCTAGGGAATTTGAACTGACAACATGATTGGGTAACATTTCCGTGTTGAAAAGTTCAATGAATTGACTTTAAAATTCTTTGAATCTTGTATTACGTGATTACTTTTATTGTAGCCAAGTAGCTTTTAGCCGCGGCTTTGCCCGCATGAAAAGCCTACGTCCTCGGAGGTACTCATATATATGTCATACCGTCACGCCTGTCTCTCATTGGGGTAGGCAGAGGCAATATAACGCCAAATCATACGATTGTATGTGGAATCAGTAACATTTATCCGACTCAGGAACTAACACATCAGTTATCCTAATTCGTAATCAGCGTATCCTGTGACACGTAGGGTTCATCCAGCTACGATTGTATGTACCTGTGCCCAAATTAAAATCTAATTCTCATAATACTGTAACTAAAATTGTAAAAAAATGAATTGGAATTGCAATTAACTAACCATCTATTGCAAATAGATTTAATAATACCTATTCGAGCAGGTACACACTTGTATTTTAAGACTTCGATATTGAAATTCCAATTTGTCGTTAAACCTACAATTCAGATCAGAATTTAATTTATCAAAAAGGCACGTAACTTTCTATATAATTATATATTATGTCTGTCTAGTCGATGTATGTCTATACGGTGGGTCACCTATTTTGAACTCTAGTATTGGAAAGGTTAAGGTAAAATTTAGCTTAAATAAAAAGAAAACTGTTCAACACGGCGTTTCAGCGTGCTATCCACAGAACAGAGAATTTGTCTATGGCCCGTTCCGTTCCGTTACAGAAAAAGCATAAAATGTAAAACAATACAAACAGTTAAAAAATACGGATTCTTTATTATAATATAAAACACTGAATAGTTATAAAAGCGATTTATAGAAAAAAAATGCATAATTAGATGAGGTTTCCAGCACTTCTTCATTAGTAAAAGTGATCTGAAAGAAAAAAGAAGATTGTTAAAGTTTATAATTTATATCGCCAATATTCATTCCCACTTGGGCTCGCCATACTTCTGCATGACTGTGTCGGGTCGAACGGCATGTACCACGGCCTCACAGTTCAGCAGAATGACAATACCATAGCGTTGTGTCACAGTGTTTAAAGAATGTAGCTTACCATTATCATATAGGCCGATGGCTCAGGCGTCCGCGAAGGAAACCTGCCTTATGTTGACATCACCTTCCACGTTGATGTGGGTGATCTTATGGTATGGGATGCGGTGTGGGAAGTTGCAAAAATGTTTCCCGTTCAAATTCACCTAGAAGGGTTAATTGAAATTAGGACTGAAGGACTGATAACTATTAAGGTAATCAGCGTAAAACAATAGAGAACTTAAGGTGTGGAAAGCTTTGGTGCGTGCACCTTGGTCGGTTAAAAAATCAAGATTGGTTAATTCAATACTAGCTTTTACCCGCTGCTTGGCTCGCGTCACAAAAGGGTAAAAGGCCAATGTGACATATACCAATACACACAGCGCCATCTATTCTTTGTTTTCCCCCGGGAATATCAAATTTTTCCGGGATAAAAAGTACCCTATTATTTAATTCGGACTTCTAACTATACATCTAGAGGTATAAAAATTCAAAGCAATCGGTTTAGAAGTTATGGCGTGAAAGCGGAACAAACAAACAAACTCACTTTCCGATTTATAATATTAGTAAGGATTCATTTGAAAACAAAGACCTCCATGTACATACAAAGGCCAACAGCTCAACCTTTCTCTTTGAGATCTTTTTATTCGATTTTGAATTTTATAACGATAGTTGAAAATCCAATTTAAAAAATATGACCTGTGTATGGGCGGTTGACCTGCCGACAACTGTTTTACTTACCGTAAAATGACCTTCAGAGCACTTAAATTCAGCTTCAAACTGTTCTCCCCTAACCAACGGCATGCCTCCACTGGTCTCCTCAGCACCCCAGTGGCCAGAAATATAGGAGTTGCGAACTATGCACTGATCTCCGAAGCGAGGGTTGAAGTGGAAAGCGATGTCCGCGCTACCACATTGCAAGTTTATTGCGAACCTGGGGATAAATGTATTATATTAAAATACTATATAACATTTTTGGTAGTAGGTGTAGAAATTATAGAGTTCCGCGGCGAGCAAGGCCAGTTCGCCACCTGATTACACCAATTCGAGTGTACGATGCGTCGCATTCCACGCGCTTCAAATTAATATACACGGGACCCTACTCCATATCATACTAAGGGTGGGAGAGCCATGCTTCGGCACAAATAGGCCGGCTCGACCGGAGTGATACCACGGCCTCACAGAAAACCGACGTGAAACAACCCTTGCGTTGTATTTCGTCGTGTGAGTGAGGTTACCGGAGGCCCAATTACCCCTCTCCCTAGTCTCCCGAATCCCTGAGTCCTCCACAATTCTCAAAATCCCAATTCCCAAAAGGCCGGTAACGCACTTGTAACGCCTTAATGTTTCGGGTGATCATGGGCGGCGCCAATTGCTTACCATCAGGTGATACGTCTGCTTGTTTACCGGATAATGCAATAAAAAAAATACCCGGGTCCGTCTAGGATTGATGCTCGTCTGGGATTGTGGATAAGATCACGATATACCAAGGTCCCGATACGGAGCAGAAGTTGGAATGGGGTGATTTTTAGTCATTAAGAGTCTGAAACTCTCTCGGGCCTCACCCAGGATGGTAGGTATCATTTCCAGATATGACCTAGACAAAAAGAGTCTGCCTTTTTGTCGTGACGTGGTGACAATCTGTTTAATTACAATGTATATGTTAGGTTATAACATAGATATGAACTCACCTGTCTGATCGGGGAGGGATGGCACCCTCGATAGTCATAGTGCGGCCGGGAGATAAACCTCCAGGAATAGGGCGTGTGAATGGTACTTGCTGGAAACAAAACAGGCTAATGTACCCAGTAGATTGTAACAAATTACCAGTACCTGACAGTCCAATGCTGGACTCCTCTAAAAATTAGAGATTTGCCATAATATTTTAAATTAAAAACTCACCGGATTTTCAATTGTAGTCATCTTTTCTTCGGAGTTATTTCTTTGCTTTAAAGCAAACGACGATTAATTAATACTGGATAATCGAATATAGTTTCTGGCACCCGTTGGATTCGACTGGTTGAACTATAATACAATGCCCTCAAATGTTCGTCGATACTTTTATACTCAATTGTTATCAATGCGCGCAATGCCTGTATTCGCTAATAATTATATTATTATTTAGACTTACATTTTCCTTATAAACACTCATAGCCTTTAAGATCAATGCTCGAAGGTATTGCGCCAACTTTTAGTATGAGGGTGCGGGTTCGAAATGTGAAAAGTTATGTATGTACTTTCTAAGATTATTTACTTTAGAGGTTATTGATGACTTCTGCGCGTGAGAAGAGGCCTTCGCTCAGTAGTGGATAATTTTCGGGCTGATGAGAGAGAAGGTCGCAATCGGCAATAAACTCTTACTTAATGTATTATTCCCGATAACAATTTATTTCTCTGATAAAATTTAGATCCATTCTGTACCTCTAGAGATGGCCGTTTTACGCATAAATGCTCAAAATGAATAAAATACTGAGTAAATATCCGTTTTGACTTAAGTAAGTACCCAGTTCTTTGGATAAATATCACACTTACTCTACATAGCGATCAAAACCATTAGACCCCTTTTTTACTTCGCTTTAGTCGGGTAAAACATAACATCATGCCTTTTACCCCCGAAGGGGTAGGCAGAGGTGCATATTACGGCAAATAACGCCATTTTACAATGTAACACTCAATTTTCACTATCTATGTTATGAGTCCCATGTAATAGGGGGTGAGCCTATTGCCATATACCGGACACAATTCCAGACTCCGTGCTACTACTGAGATTTTTTTTTAAACCCAGTCCTTGTCTGGCAGTCGCACTTGCGACCGTTGAAGCAGTCGGCAGTCTTTCGTCAGAATTCTACGGCTGTGTCAAATATCACCAGAATCAGAGTAGTCGTTGCTCCCACATGTGTAAATAGGCCTCCAGTATCATGTCCATTTTTTACTTCAGTGATTTAAAGGATAAACAGTCCCACAGGGTTTTTCCTGAAACTATCGTTGTACTAATAGTTCAGTTATTAGACTCAAATAGTTGCAGTGGTTTACATTCTAGGACCCTCTCCTGGAAATAACGCATAGGTCTTGGTCTCACTGGAAAATTTTGGAAAAAAAACTTCTTCCTCGTCTTTACCGTCTAACTCCTACATCCTTTTACGTAACTCTAGCTGTTATTATACCTAATTTCATCCAAATCGGTTAAGTGGTTTAGGCGTGAGGAAAAGACAGACAGAATAAATTTTGCATTAATTATAATTATAATTGTGATAATATTCCTAAGATTTCCTTAAATTTATTAATTGGATTACCTATTTGTCTAAAATTATTTCGATTTTCCTGTCTGTTGTTGAATACACGGAAAAAACAAACCAAAACTATACCTAAATATCACATAATGATTCCACATTAGGTTTTTAATTGTCTCATTTACTAAAATGGAAATTCCATGGAACAATATTAATTATTAATTAAAATTTATTTTGTTGTTCTTGATTATGTACCTCTAAATAATATTCCTTAACGAAGGTATTTTATTAAGTTATGAATATTTCATAAACATGTCACCCTGCGAGCTGAAATGGAGCTATATCTCTAGATATAAAAATCTGAAATAATTATTATAACATAATATAACATAACATCACGCCTTTTATCCCCAAAGGGGTAGGTACAAGTGCACATTACGGCACTTAATGCGACTATGCAATGTAACACCCACGTTGCATTATTTATGTTATGAGTCCCATGTAATAGGGGGTGAGCCTATGTCCATATACCGGACACAATTCTAGACTCCGTGCTACTACTGAGATTTTTTATAAATCCCAGTTTAACTTTGCCCGACTCCGGTATCGAACCTGAGACCCCTTTTGCCCGGCAGTTGCACTTGCCACCAACGAGGCAGTCAGTCAGTGTGTAATAATAATTATGTAACATAAAAATTAAAGTTATTCATTATATTTTTTGTATAATTCGTGTTCAGGGCAGATAAGTGTGAGAGAGCTATGCTTCGGCACGAATGGGCCGGCTCGACCGGAGTGATACCACGGCCTCACAGAAAACCGACGTGAAGCAACGCTCGCGTTGTGTTTCGTCGTGTGAGTGAGGTCACCGGAGGCCCAATTACTCACTCCTTCCCCAATCTCCCCAATACCTGAATCCCCAACGATCCTCAAACTCCTAATCCCCATAAAGCCGGTAACGCACTTGTAACGCCTCTAGTGTTCCAGGTATCCATGGGCGACACCGATTACTTACCATCAGGTGATCCGTATGCTAGTTTACCGGCTTAGGTCATAAAAAAAATTAAAATTAACAAACTTAATAATTTTGTTAATTCCAATTATTTAATAAAAAAAAGTCTGCACGGTTGGTGCGGAGGCTGGGCAACCGGCTGCCGTGGAACGTGTCGCGGGTTCGATTCCCGCACGGAACAACACTTTGTGTGATCCACAAATTGTTGTTCCGGGTCTGGGTGGCATGTCTATGTGAACTTGTATGTTTGTACACGCACCCACAACATAGGAGAAAATTCTAGTGTGGGGCAACGTTTTTTAAAAAAAAGCTAAAAAACTTACTCTCATCTTAAGACACACAAAGCATTGGGAATCGAACCCACAACTGCAGAGACTAGCTATAAAATATTTACTATTCACTCATACATTATAAGAAACAAATTAATCGAACTCACTAATATACCTCTATGTATCACAGGAATCGAACCCAAATCTCACCAATGATAAAATCAGAGCCGGTATCGAACGGCATTACCATACACTCAAATAATAGAATGATAACGTAAGTGGGAATTGAACCCACGAGTTGAATAAAACCGCCTAGGCGTAATTACGTTGTGTTTTATCGTAGTAACCCAATAAATAATTCTTCCTCGTTGCACTGAAATGAATCAGTACATTTAATGACGAGGATCCTGGTCACGGCACCACATGTGACGGTTTCTAGCCGACCCTAGGCTAAATGAAATTTGAGTTTTCCTAAATCAAGGAGGGGTTGATATCGGCTTACCCTTTCGTGGGAAATGGGCAAGGAACTGGGCTCCTCCTCCGCCCAGCTCTGTAGAGCTCGTCCATCTACTGGTCACTCTCCCACCGATTCCACGGGATGGGTAATGAATTCCCAATAAATAACATAACTTGTTTTATTAATTCATTCATTATGTTATTTATATTATTAAAAGCAAATACAAAGGATCAAGTGAGAATTCACGGGGAAAGGATCTATTCTAAATTATTTATATTACTAGTGAAATAAGAGGGCAGCAAAGGGAAAGGGAAGGCAGTGCACTCACAGGAGCACACTCCGGACATGCAAGGGAATAATACCAACAACTGATGGTCTTGCGTATGTACCTCCTCAACCCATTCCCCATTTCTAAACGAGTGTCTCGCTCACCATAATTTATGTCGTCGAAGAGTTTAGATATAGCATGGCCATTACGGCGTTGTTAGGTTAAGACGAGGCACTTATATATTCACCCTACCGTCCTTCACGGACTAGCCTAAGCATAGCTTATTTTAAGCAAAACCCAGGAGTGCACATACAACAAGCTGATACAGTGGAAAGTAATATTCCGATTTAGTTAAAAGGAATAAAGGCAGAGATAGGATAAAACCCTAGCCTATAATAAAACCACAATCACATACCCGTTCACTGCTCTCACACTACACACTGAGTTTACTTTGTGTTGCCAAATCCTAAGGATCAGTTCTAGTCTATCCTAGACAACCTTTCGTCTCCGCAGTCCAAGAGTAAGTGTCCTATCGTTTCCATAACATTTGTAACATCTCCTCGCCAAAGGCCATTTTCCAGGCCCCTGCAGTCCGGGTTTTATGACACCTTTTGTGCAATATCTTAATTGTTTCTAGGGACCTTTCGCAGGTCAGTATTATTGCAACCAGATGTGGCGTTTGGTATTGTGTTGTGCGCCTAACGGCTCCACGTATTCTTAAAGATCATTTAACAAGTTACAACCCAATTGCCGGGCCCATTAGTTATTTCTAGTCGGGCTCCCATAAAATATAAAATGAATGACTTAACACGTGGTTCATTGGAAAGTCAATACTCTAAAACATTGGGATGCCTTTTGTTTATATTTTTAGGGGTACCTGACGGACAGTCACACCGTGTTCGATAAGATCCTAAGTGAACTAGTTCATTCTGAGCTAACGAGTGAACGATTTCGTTCGTTCTTTCGGACCGATCCATAATGAGCTGTCAGAAAGTCCCGCTAACCTCATTTAATAACGTTACATTTATATACAGTCTGCTGAAACCTGATTAGTTCCTTTAAGATTATAAATTAAAGAACTCGAGGACTTGATATAAACCGTGTGATGGATAATTAAGACAATGTGACTTTTCCTTAGTATATGTTTAATTTTAATTATATGTTTAAATTTATTATTATTATTATATTATTATTATTGTCGTCAAACATTTGTTTTTCTCGATATTTTAATTAACCGGTAATTTAATGAAACCACGGGCCCAAGCCAAGTGAGTTTCATTTAATTGATTCGGTTCAATATTCGCGTCGTCTTATAGGAATCTGGATTTTTTATTATTATTATTGTTTAACATATTATTTAACATGTTTAAATGAAAACTAACTAATGAACGTTTCAGCTTCTTATTACTAGAGGTAGAAAACTTAATTAAAATACCTTACTTAAAAATATTTTGTCAAAACCAAAGATATGACCCATTAAATACAACCAGCGGCCTAAGTTGATTAAAAGCAATTTAAAAATAACCGAAAATCCCTTTTCAAGACATGTTATACCGGGACCCTTGATATAACCCAATATTTTACAGAGAAAAATTATTCAATTATGTTCAGTGGGCTAGGGTTGTGCGTGCGTGAGTTCTGGGCCGCGTTGGGTACACTTGAGGTGGCTCGTCAGACACGGGAACAGTACATAACAGGATCGATGGCGCGGCAGGATTTAATGAGATCCATCACTTAGGGGTATCACGTTAAAGAAATTGTTGAAGTTATAAAAGAACATGATTAAATTTAATAGCGTCATTATTTCCCCTTAGGTACATAGATTCACTTAAGTATAAACGTATGTAGATAAGTGTGTTAAAAGCCATCCATCCACATATAAGCCATTCATATGGAAATTCTATATCTGCGCTAAAACTCTAATCTTGACTTATCATGCAATATTTTTCGAAAGCTGCTATTTCCTGACGCTGTAAACTTTTACAATCAGGTGATATAGAACAGAATTCATTGAACCGCACTAGTGACGTCATAAAGTCATTCAACCGAAACCAGTAGGTAGGTGATCGCGGATAATGTACAGTATACTAAATACACAATACATGTGTTTAGGAGTATTTATTCTCTCAGGAGTTAGAACCTTTAATGGCTCGATTGTTGCTAAATAGTTGTTATTGACATATACTATTGGCCGTTATGTTTATGTTTACGAGAGTTAATATACCTAGGTTATTGTGTTGCTTCTTCCAAGTAAGGAACTCATATCTAGTCGAATTTTCTTAAAGATTCTCAAAAAAGAAAGTTGAAAATTTAATAATGATAACTTAAAATTTGTATCAAAATATAAAACGTGACCACAATTCCTTGCGAACAACCTTACGACAAATAAAAGGCCGATGGGCCGCCGCACTCTGCATTTTTAACGAGAAACGTGACAAAGTTATTTGGGGTCCCAAGATAATGACTTTGCACATCACGATAGACGTCAATAAAGAGATTTTTTCACAATACCTTTCAATTTCTATTTTCAAATTAAGTAGATGAAGCTTTGATGTTAAATTTGTAATGGAAATCCCGATTAAGAAGGAAAAAGCAGCGATCAGACATTGTAGAATTAACAGATTAATTAATAATAGAGGAAAACCAATAATATGGCAAATGAGGATAGAGAATTGTTTATAAACGATCATTTGTAATTAAATTCTGATTGTAGGATTTTTTTGACATATATATACTAAACTAAATAGTGATTCTTTATTTTAATGACCTAAAACGTCTCCTGGGGAACACCTTCTAAAATAAGTACTCCACAAAAGTTATTTTCTAAAAAAAACTAAAAATAAAAACCGATCTTCCAAATAGATTAAGCCTACATTCAAGAAAAAGTTACAGACTTCTAAATCAATTTTGGTAAGCAGAACTCGATGAACTAACAAAAGCGAAAGGCTGAGACGAGTCCATCACCGTTGGAGAAAATATTGATGATACAATGAACCACTCGGTCCCTTAGTCCCTAGACAGTGTAGTTTTGGAACACAAATTTCGTTATCTTGAAGTACATGATATTTGACGTTATTTGAGAGACGTGGACAATATTGTACGTGTCTGTCATTGTGCTTAAGTTTCAGACGTTTTACGTTTAATAGATTGGACGTGCACGTTTGTTATTCGAAGATTCGAGTTTCGTTTTCATTCTTTTGGTGATTTCAATGAAAAAAATGTTCTATAGAAATTGTTTGTAATGTACCTATCTTGAGTTTCATTGAAGTTTCTCAAAGCCTCAGAATCGTAATAAAATAAACTATTTTTAATTATTACTAATTTTAACTGTGAATTACATTCAATTCTTATGTTTATAACCTCATCAGGTCTATCAAACAAAATCAGAATTTCACTAAAAACATTCCATACTACGCCATACGATGAATCAATATCAGAAATGCCGCAATTTGATCCTATATGAAGAAAATGTTTCTACAGTATAATTTCCGACCCGAAAGGAACATTTTTGATTACAATACAAACCACATTGTGTTGGCAATATCGCTTGAAAACGTACACAATTTGTTAAAAGGTCCCAATACATTTTATTATGTACTTAGAGTCCACTCTAACACAATACAGGTTTTTATATATTTTCCCAAGGTAGCTTATTAAGCGGGATTTTTCGAATTTTTATTTTGATAAAAAATGTACTTGTAATCCAACGATTCAACAATAAATATCCTTATGACATTTACTGAGAGTTTATTGGTATAATGATGTTCTTAATTCAATTGAATAAATTCGGACCTCCGGGTTCCATATTTTTTGGAGCATTAAACGAGTTTGTAAACTTTGTATTTACTTTACTTTCTAGTAGTATTAAAAAACGATATTATTATTTATAGAATTGAAGAAACAAATATAGCTTTTAATGTAATGTATTTAGGTGTATGTAGAGGTATTTAGTATTTTAGAAAACTGCCTCGTTGGCCGAGTGGTCGCGAGTGCGACTGCCGGGCAAGGGGTCTCGGGTTCGATTCCCGGGTCGGGCAAAGTATTACTGGGTTTTTAAAAAAATCTCAGTAGTAGCACGGAGTCTGGAAATGTGCCCGGTATATGGCAATAGGCTCACCCCCTATTACATGGGACTCATAACACAAATAGTGAAAAGTGGGTGTTACTTCTGTGTGCACCTCTGCCTACCCCTTCGGGGATAAAAGGCGTGATGTTATGTTATGTGTAGAGGTATTTAGGTGAAATTTTATCCGTTAGATATTTATTTCCCTGGAGAGGAAGTGGGATATTGTTATAGAAAATCGATTTGAACAAGCTAACGTCTATTCCTGCGTGGTATTTTTTCACCTGTTGTGTCTGAAGCATGTTTTCCGATCTCTAATTCAATTATACCCGTTTATTGGACTTTAGGACTTAGTTTAAGTGAAACTTTATACTCTAGGAATAGGAGGAGTCCAATTATTCTGACAAATAGTCGGAAGCGAAGGATTAAGGGGTACAATGGAATACGTAATGAGGGATGAATGATCTCGTTAGGTGCTAACAGAAATGCTGAGCAGGTTGTTTGTTAATTATTTATAGTAATGTTTTATTGTTTCTGATAAATTATGGGTTTGTTTTAATTATAATACAAGCTTCTACCAGTGGCTTCGCCCGCGTACCCGTAGGGTAAAAAGCCTATGCATTTCTTTAGACTCTGGTCCAAATTTCATCTCAATCCCTTCAGCCGTTTTGACGCGAAAGAGTAACAAACACACACACACACACACACATTCTCACTAACTTTCGTATTTATAATATTAGTAGGATAGTAGGATTATTAAGATCTACATTCTTTTAGTTTTAGGTATTTTTTTTGGATATGCGTATGTATACATATATCTATAATATGTATTAATGTAGATGTTCCTGTATACGTAGAGATATGGGTTTAAAACGATTAAATCTCTTAATTATATTTCTATTTTATCAAAGCACGTATTTCATTTCAACTGGCATAAGTAGGTAAATCTATAAAGCTGTTACATCTATACCACTTATCTTCAAACGAGTCACGAACTGAAAAATATATAAAAAGTAAATTAATTCTAGCGTGAATCATTATCGTTTGGTTGAACCGTTTCTCTGTCCCTTTTATCCAAGTACTACTAAACTTAGGACAATGAATTGTCTATAAAAATACGTCTGTAGAATTGTACGTCATTTTCTTTTAAAGATCTCGATTTTTTGTTATTTTTTCTTAGTAAAATTCTTGCACGAACTAAAGAGAAGTGCGTATCTAATAAATAATTAACGAACAGTCGACTGTGAGTAGAATTTTAATGCCACTCCATATTAATTAATTTCATTGGTCGTGGTACGAGAATTTGGTTGATTCCAGGGTATCAAAATTAAAAATCAAATAAGTCCGTCAGTTAGATAGTGCAAAAATATTAGATACGTATTTTTTATTTTCTCGTATTAAGTTGCAATACTTAGATAAAATGGCGTCACCCTCGATATTTCGAATAAGTATATTGTCAAAAGTATTTAATTTTGTGAGAAAAGAAAAAATACGTGTCTAAAGTTTAAATGAATGTACCAGACGGACATTAAAATAAAATTTAGGAAACTACCCTATTGACTTTTAATTCATCGTATATTCATTTCAGACTCTCTTATTACTTTATTTATAGACAAATATTTATACTTATTTTAGATACAAGGTCTAGAGTCTATTGTTCTATTGTTCTATTGGTCTATTGTCAGTCAGTAGACACTAGTGAGTGCGGTTTGATTAACCTATCGCCAAAATTTACGTTCTACAAGCAAAATCTTATTCTTTTTATAAAAATGTAGAACTACAATAAAATCTCTGAACAATCACAATCAGCCTAAACTCAATAGGTATAGGGCTCAGTATCTCATTCATATAAAATCTTGTAAAATGGATCTTACACAATAGGTTTCGTTTCTGCTTAAATTTTACTGAATGGAAAAAGCTACCTATCCTCAAATTGAGTTACTCTTTTATTTGCAAATAGCTTTAGACCCTAGGGCTCAAAGGAATGACATTATGTGAATTCTAATCCTAAAGAAAGGCTCTATCTTGAAAAGAAATGTCAGTCATGATTTCAGAAATTGATTTAGAATTACAATAAGTTAAAATAATTTCTGCATTTACAATTCAGTCCGCTTCAGGTTTACAAAATTAGATTAATCGAGTTTATAAATTGTGACAAGACTTTATTGTTAAAGGAAATTCACATATACATAAATCTTCTGAGATTCTAGAGGTAGCATTTAAATAAACCGCCAAATGGTCCATAAAGTTTCCACAACAGAAACAGCCAAGCGGTACGAGAAGTGTAATATGAGAATTTATCCACACAAACGACTTACCTAAAAATAATCCCCTTCCATCCGAGGACTCACATTAGCGACACAATTACGAACAAAATCGAGGCTAACCCCAATCAGCTCCTGTTTCTAACCCTTGAATGATAAATTGGAGGATAAGGTCGGTACAAAGACAAGCATAAACCTATAATCAAAGCCCGCAATATAATCATCAACTTTGACCTCTGAGTATCGTTTGTTCTTCAAAATAAAAGGGACCCATTCTGCCCCTGAGACCGTTCCAATAAAATCCTTTTGGCAAAAAAATCAACCGAACAATTCGAGAGACAACTATCCCCCAATATCTATTTGGAGGAGGCAATAAAAAAATTCTTCCCTTCGCTTTTTCTTGGTCCCAAATATTTGTCTTGTATGCCAAATGTTCGGGTGTAATAAGAGCCGATATACTCACTGCATAAGCGGTTTGGTATGATTTTATTTACCCGCATATGGCTCCGAATGATGGTAGTGAGCTACTTTTACGGGTTATTTGAATAAACAAATGGAATTTTGGTCCTTGTTTTGGCGTTGCTTTGGGGTAGGATAACTTAATACTACTATACGTCTTCATAATATTATTACGAACTTGAACATTGTATACCGTTTTTATAACTGATTTATATGGTTAATAATGTGGTACATCCTTGATTGTAAGATTCTTAACTAATCCTTTGCATATGCGTCCAATAGTTCAAACGCTAACACTAATAGAGCCTTGTTGAATTAATGATCTTACAATACAGTCTAATGGCACCATTACTGGTACCCTACCTATACTAGTTATGTTAATATTTAATCTTGAGTAGTTCCTTCTACAGGTTTCAGCCAGATCTTAGGAAGTCCATTTTCGTCAAAATGGGTTTGTTAATACTAAATAACTTACAGTATAGGCTGTAAGCTCTTTTTGTACACCTGTGACTGGTTTGTATTGTAGGGTCGGTTCAAAACAAGATTATAATGTGAGAATATTTTTCAATTTAGCACTTTTGTCCGCCATGTAGGTTTAAAGGTACTGTAAAGGGATTTATTGCTTTTCGACTGTATCACACAATTTATTGTTTAAATTATGTTTACTTTAATGAGTTTTCTAAGAATTTCTTCACTTCTTTTGTTACAGACATAACACAAAGTCAGATGCTATGTCGGGGCGTGTCCGGACACAAAGTGGGCGGGCTACGAGCGCACGCGCCGCGGATCTCCTTCACCAGCAAGGACGAGCCAGATCCTCACGAACTCCGACGGAAATCTGCGAGCAGTCGCCTTGGAAGCTCACCTAGGAGTAGTATTGCTAGTGAAGATAGAACTGACGGTATTGCTCTGAGGTAAGTCTTAATCAAATTGTTTGGCTTATTTACGTAATTTTTTGACGAGGAACTCGACTAGAGTCTATAATACAAATATTAGTAGGTAGATAGTAATATTTGAAACCCAAGGGCTTTTCTTTTCCAGGTAGTTTTTTAGTAGCGGTGACGAAAAATCACGTCGATTACTTATGGATTATCATTGTTTTTCTTTCATATTTATTGTAACAAAAAATCTTTAGAAAATTGAAATGCACTCTATGCTACTGGAATTTGATGAATTTATGTCAGGCTTCTCAAAAACTTTTATTAGATAAATGTAAAATACACATAAGTTTCCTTGCATCATCCACATATTAGGTACAATAAATTATGCTATCATTTTCCATCATGTGCTCATAGTACCAACAATTCATAAATTAAGCGAAAGATAATAAACCTCACTAAAACGTGACTTTTATCACAGTTCGTTTTGGCAACGTTTGCACACGTAGTTCATTGTCAAGCCAACTTCAGTTTGGGGACTTGGCAAACTGCCTTGGGGAACTCCTTATTTAAAACTTAATGCCATGGATAATAAAGTATATCCTCGTAATTTACTTTTATGATAATCTGGTTTACTTATTGTCTTGTCATTAGCAAAGTACCTGTTGAATATGGTACACAGTAATTACTACTGTTAGGCATAATTTATTATAGAGGTAGACAATGGGTTGTATGAAACTTAGTCGACGGTATTTTAGTAAATTGTTGTGTATTGTTAGGCAACATTTTAGCATTTTAGATTTCACTGTAAAATATTTTTTATTTACAGTCATCAAGTAAATTTGTTTAACTTAAAGAAATTACTTTTACATAGTACGCAGCTAAAGAAATTCTTTGTTATAATATCTACCTACGTGTATCAATACTCATAAACGGTCCCATAGCCGCTGGCACAGGCACCATACTCACAATATCGCTACTTTTTGCTAATATTACCATAAATCCCTTTGTAAGTCCCGCTATGAAAATAAAATTTCCCTTTTGTAAGCGAAAATCGACTTTATCCTAAACCTGAATACGTGCCAAGCCTTTTTCGTGTTTATTTTTGCGAAGGAACTATTCTTAAGTATGTTGTTGTGGAGAAATAAAGATATCGGTGTATGGTTCAGTGGTTTCAAGGTCAAAATAGTTTCAACGCCTTTGGACAGTTTGTTGTAAGTTTGTCTTACTTCTGATTTGTAGTTCTTAAAAATATGTATCTGTATTTTTAGTTTCAAATTGATCATCTATATCAAACTCTGGTCAAGTCTTAGCACAATCAAAGCCATTAGAGTTGGTTTTAAAAATATTTGCTATCCGACTCATTAACGACCACAAATGAAAAAAAAAACTCGCATAGGTAGCTTGGATTATAAATAAAAGAAATCTCAACTATAATGAAAATAATGCTTATACAGAGATCAACAAAACTTATAATCCATGACTACGCGAAAAAGTTCGATCTATTTAGGATTTATCAGCAAAACTGTGGATTAACCGCTTACCTGAAGGCAAAAGTTAGGATCCAAGTTTCAGCATAATTTATCGAAAGTAATAAAGTGTTATTTAACTTAAGATCAAGCCTATCTTTGTAGGATATTGATGAAAATACTTCTACCCGATTATCAAGCGTGGAAATTATGATAAACCGTCTAATACGTGGGCGACCTACAGTCCAGCTCAAGGTCTTACAGAAAACTGAAATGAAACAACGCTTGCGTTGTATTTCGTCGTATGAGTGAGGTTACCGGAAGCCCAACTCCCCCCCTCCCCTCTTCCCTAAAACCCCCAATCCCTAAAACCCCCAATCCCTAAATCTCCAACAATCGTCAAATTCCTAATCCGCAATAGGCCGGTAACGCACTTGTAACGTCTCGATTGCCATCAGCGATGACCTGACCATCAAGCGATCCGTCTGCTCGTTTAAACTGTCAAACACCGTATTATTTAATATTGTTATTGTTCTTTAATTGTGTCTATAATGACGGTATTCAACGAGTTAATGGCTTATCCTATAAAAAAAGCGATGGACTATCACGGGCTAGAACCGATCGTAGAAAGCTAATATTTGGAATATAGCTCCCGTCTTTTATTAAACACCTCACGAGGATTAAAAGGGTACTCATTAGCATATCATGGTTCCCCAATTTGATGAAGTCACATAAAGTTAAAAAGACAGGGTTTTATCTGATGCGATCAAATGAGTACACACATGGCGTACTCTCAAGAGGGACGGTGGAATTAATTGCTTCGTTTTAACTACTTAACTGTTAAATATACTTAATGGTTGCCATCAACCCCTAAGCCCCAGGGGAACAAGTGACGATCAGAAAATCTACTTACGTTAAAGGTCTACCGAACCTTTTTGGTTAATAGGACTTGATGAAGATGTTTTTTTTTTATTTAGAGGAATATATTTGTTTTTTTTTTTAAGTTTTGCCTCACGCTAGGATTTTTTCTTGTGTCGTAGGTGCGTTTACAAACATACAAGTTCAAATACACAGTGTCGTCCAGACCCAAAACAACAATTTGCGGTTCACACAAAGAGGTTGCTTCGTGCGGAAATCGAACCCGCTACAAGTTTCGCGGCGGTAAATTGTTAAAATTTTTTATCGGTATTAGGTAAATATCCGTTTTTCTATGGATGGAAAGTTCATATTACCTATGTATAGGTAGATAATATTGATTAATATAATATTACTTGTAGTCGTAAGTACTCAGTCTCAAGGCTAAATAAGTAAACTTAGACGTAATATGGCTTTAAACACCACAATGCTTCACGTGCAGCCTTATTCAATCATTTCCATACTTACCATACTTCATATTATTGCATAACATAACCTTTTTGTCCCCGAAGGGCACATTATGGCATTTAATGCCACTGTACAATGTAACACCCACTTTTGACTATTTATGTTATGAGTCCCATGTAATAGGGGGTGAGCCTATTGCCATATACCGGGAACAATTCCAGACTCCGTGGTACTATACAATTGTTTTTTTAAAACCTAGTAGTACCTACTTTAGCCGTCCGGGGAATCGAACCCGAGACCCCTTGCCGGGCACTCGGTCAACGAGGCAGTTCCTTCTTAATATTATGCATGTTAAACGTAAACACATTCATTCTGCAATCTAGTTTCCCTCGTTCTATGATCTGTTTGTATTACTGCAGTAATAGCTTACACGACTGACTTGCATGCTCCAGGGAAATACATTGCATTCGTTATCAACTCCCCAACCAAAAAACAACCATAACTAAAACAAATAAAGTTCAGTTTTGAACTAGAATTCAGTCCACAAATCTCCTCACTCTACACGTGAGAGATCAGCTTATAGTGGTTCAATTTCTCATCATTTATTCAACCATTATAGTATGACACCTGAGTTAACGAAATTCCTTCCGAATACCGTGTGACGTGAGGAAACGCATCCGGTTCTGGAAATAGATTTTTCGGATCTCGACTTTATTTTTGTAGAGAGAAAGTTGAAAATGGATTTTGAGGTTTCGGAACTTAGTTTGGGGATGATGGAAACGAAGATAGGGAAGGTTTAAATGGGGACTTTTTGTGCTTCGGTAGCGAAACTAAATGTGATTTATTCTTTTGTAGGATTTTTGTTAGAGGTTTACGTCATCGAATCTGACGGCTCAGTCATAATTTATTTACTTAAATCCTTCTAAAGGATTCATAATATTTACGATAGCTGAAAATCTTAACCTTATTTTTTAATTACATATTTATCTTTATGCACATTACATTACGTTACATTTAAAACTTCTCGGTGTTAAGTTGTTAGACTTGGTTTAACTTCAAAGCCATATCGACATCATTATAGCTCTATTGCAATAAAAAAGTACATATATAATTATAGCGTTCTTAAAAAATAGAAAAAGATTATTAAAACAAATCTATTTAAATAATAGTGGAAAGTAACTCCATACACTTGACAAATGGATCATTACTAGACACTAACCAATCAAAACTTCGTTGCATAAGTTCTGAAGCAGTGGCAGCGCTTGAGACAGTACGCTCTGATTGGCTAATAGGCGACATGATAACATCGTTATACTTAATGAGAGCTTGTTTATATTGATATCAGAGATATTATACTTAAAAATTCAAATATTTTCCCAAAACTATGACATGAGAAATAATGGTAAAGTAAAAACTTAGTTGAATAAAATTCCTCTTAAAATTTTGTAGAAAAGTATCATTTTGGTCTATTTAACATAACATTTTGTCGGTACTCAATAGATGAAGATTATCGACAGATAATTATCTGTGTAAATTAATATTACAGGCCTTTAAGGACACTTGTTAATGGGGACGGTCCTTTGTGTAACCGCTTCTTAAATACAAAATACGAAGGGATCATGGAACTGTAATCTAAAAGTTATTATACCAGTACATTGTAACATATTAACATTTTACAACGCACTTTAACCGCCTTCAAAAAAAGGAGGTACTCAGTTTGACCTGTATATACAGAGTGTAAATAGAACGCTCCCAAAACGCTAAGAAAAAGGAATCGTTTTTACAATTTTAATCGTTTTTATTTTCGTGTTATTCATGCTGTTAGCCTCGAGCAGGTGATTCCAACTATAGTTACATAAAAGAAATATTTAATTCCTTACTTTTATGGAAATAAAACTTCTTTTTTACCATCACTTGACGGCGTTTTTCGAGAGCGTTCCGTTTACATCCTGTATATGTATGTTTGTGTGCAATTTTTTCGTGATTGGCAGAACCGATTTTGCTGCGGTGTTCAGAAAAGATTTTGTTACACTTAGAAAAAGTTGGTATCAACCGACCGCCTTAAAAACGAAGGGGTTAAAGTCAGTTTTTTAAACGTAGTTAGTTTGTAAAACAATTATTATTATTACAAAAGTTTTGTCGCGGAGAACCGGGGTTACCGGGGCTCCGGCTCGACGTGCAGGAGAAGGAACGGGGTGGTTTTTAGTCAGTAAGAGTCTGACACTCCCTCCCGCGTCACCCAGGCGGGAGCAGTAATTCGATGATTTTCCCCCCTTAAAATATAATACAAAAGTTTTCAAGCTTTTTCTTCTCACACGCAATTCGTACCTACTTGAATCTTTTTACCAATTACATATTCGTACCTACTCATACATTAATAGCTTATCATGGCTCTCTCACACCAGCTCAGTGATTGAGTTATCCACGCCCAATCCATCATTGTCTTACGCACGCAAATCAATGCATCTTCGCCTAAACCAAATTGATCGATTATGGTGACAATGTCTGCTGAAGATTTTTATTAAAACCTGTTATTATATCACACATGAGACTAAGTAGCAGACGGTATGATCGATTTATTCTGGCTTAGTCTGTCGCCAAGACTTTAGGTATTGTTAGTGTCAGAGCGGATTCAATATTTTTTTCTTTATGACGCGTTTGTTTCTGTTGATTTCAAATATTTCGAACTCGTAATTGACTCTATAACTAATTTCCATCAATGTCTTTGGTCTATTTATTCTTGTTAGACATACCTATTGCCCATCTGGGTCTTATACAATACAAAAATATATGAAGGTTTCTTGCTTGGACGTGTTGGGGTTAGGGGAATAACAGACATAAATGTCCCATTGGTACCATAAAGTTGTTGTATGGTTTATAGCCATGTGGACGCACTGCGATAGATAAGGAAATATAGCTGGAAAAGTTTCTACGACGATTCGCAAAAAGAATGACAAACGAAAAAACACTTAACAGATAAAGAATGTAATTGAAGCATGAGTCAAGTATGACTGCACGGTTGGTGCGCTGGCTGAGTAAGTGGCTGATCTGAGCAACTCTGTGTGATCCGCAAATTGTTTTGGTTCTCGACCCACGACACAGGAGAAAATTCTAGTGTCGTTGGTGAGCATCAGGAGTCATACTGAATGCTGTCTAATTTTTACCGATATGATACTCATAAATATAATTGTTAGCGTCTGTACTAAAGAGGTTACCACTATCAGAACTACCACACTTCTCAAATCACATATTACAAACGCGAATATGGAATTTACAAAACCAAATTACCCAATCGTACAATCCATACAACATTCATATTAAAAGCGTTACATAAATACAAAATCCCTTGCATTTAATTTTGCATGTGTAATCGCTATTCCACAGCACCAATAAATGTTAACAATGGACAGTAATTGCCTTCAGCGAACAGCTATCGTGAAGGATCGGACAGGGAAATTACACACCAACTAACAAAAGTTCAGTTGATACTTGAACAAAGCATTGATATTTCTGATTCATATGCTTATCGGGATGTGTATTGTATTGTATTAGTGATACTAGCTATTACCCGCGGCTTCGCTCGCGTCACAAATGGATAAAAAGTAGCCTATGTGACATATACCAATAGGTACACACTGCGCCATCTATACCAATAATTTCGTTTTCCCTCGAGAATATCAAATTGTTCCGGGATAAAAAGTACCCTATTATTTAATCCAGACTTCTAACTTTACGTCTGTAAAAGTTCAAAGCAATCGGTTTAGTAATTACGGCGTGAAAGCGGAACCAACAAACAAACAAACAAACTCACTTTCCGATTTATACTATTAGTAAGGAAGTAAGGATACATACACACAAATTATATTAATATTCATTTTCCATAAGCTTTGTTTGATTGAGGCATGCCATGTAGAACGGAGAATAACTGCGTTCTTCAACCTGCTTACCCGGCGTGTAGATGATAGCAAATCGCTTTATGCCCAAGTCCTAGTAGGCTATTTTGTAACTGTTAATACGAACTTTAGAAGTGAGTTCGATCGTATTTGTGTTGGTGGCTTGTATTTTGAATGTATTAATTTTTCTTTGAATAATATTGTGAGCCGCCATTTAGTAATTTGCGTGCTTCAAGGCGTAATATATGGTCGGAACTGTACCTAACAACTTAATGTAATTTACCCATATTAGCGAATAAATGATTTCATTTGATTTGATCGTATCCTCGCCCGTCATTGGTCGAGTTGATTCTCACAACCAATGACACGGCGAACTACGATCGACTTCTCTTCGGTCTTTCAAATTCAAAGTTACAGAATAGCCTGGCTGCAGTAAGGATTGTCACGAATGATAACGATGATAACTATACGATACCAATAACAAACACGACGTTATACATGAATTGTGTTTTCAAACAAGGAACATGGTTATTCACTAAATTCTAATTACGTGGATACATGGTATTTGAGGAAATCCCTTAAATTCGATTCATCTTCATTTGCTAATGAATTTGGACATTTCATTAACGAGTTCACCAGGACAATGACCTTTTGTTTCATGAATTGAATTATTTCATGTCTGGTACTGCGTCAATGAAATATTAATAACAACAGATACCTATCTATGAAAGGATTTAACGCGGCTTAATCAGACTCTTATCATTGGACAACAACTTGTGATTGAATTTTCTATGAATTTGTATTGTAGTATATTACTTCATAGTGATATTTCGAAACATCAAAAACCCATGACAATCACTACCGAACTGTGAGTTTCATCGGTGTAAACTGTAAGTTTTTTTTATGGCATAAGCCGTTGAACAAGCAGACGGATCATCTGATGGTAAGCAACCGGCGTCGCCCATGGACACCTGAAACACCAGAAACATTACAAGTGCGTTACCGGCCTTTTGGGGATTAGGAGTTTGAGGATTGTGGTGGATTCGGGGATTGGGGAGATTGGGAAAGGGGAGAGGGTAGTCGAGCATAATTTTCTCGCGTGGCGGAGGGTCGAACATCACAGTTTAAAAAGTTCAGGTTTATCCGAGACGGCTCACATACCCGGTCTCTGTAACATTTTTTATCAAAAGGTCTGGCACTTACAATGCCTGAGGAAAGAAGAGATGGTACTGTAGTCGATCGCCACATGCAATAAACCAATTCCATTTTCATTGCAACCCATTAGCTTGACAACTAAGTGTCCTGTCATATACGAGTAAACATGGAAACAAATTAAATGTACCGTCACACTAGTATATTTGATAAACCACTACGGACAACCGTAAAACAAGTTGACTGCCACATTAAACGGAATCATAAAACTTAGTACTTATTTGCTCAGTTAATGTATGGATACAAGACGGTACAGAGTATTACTTTACTTACATACACTTTGTAAACTAAAACTGTAGTAATATTACATTTTATCATACGACGTTAAATTTTAATAGGTACTCTTCGATGAGTTAAAACCAATACAAAAATCCTGGTAGGTATATCAGACCTCGTGTTGGAATGATATTTTCTAATTATAAATCTTTTGAAATGAACGAGAAAACTGAAATATAATAAGATCTCTTAATCTCCACTGCCTACCGTTGCGATAAATAGCGTTGCGTTGCCCCACTCATTGATTTTCCTTTATGTCGTGGGTGCGTTTACAAAGTTACAAGTTCACAGTTACATACACAGCCGCCACCGTAGTAAACATGCTGAGCGGCGATGGACGGCGCGGCGTGCACGGGTGACTCACCGCCCAACCAGAACCAGACCCGAGCGCACGGCGCGAGCCATCAGACCACCACAAACGGGGCCCAATAGGGCTGATGCCGATACGGAGCCGCAGAGGGCTTAACGGGTTGCCGGGGCTCCGGCGCGAAGTACAGGAGCAGGAATAGGGTGGTTTTTAGTCAGTAAGAGTCTGACACTCCCTCTCGCCTCACTCGGGCGAGTGAAGCCATTAGATGATTTACCCTAAAAAAAAAAGACATACACAGCCGACTAGCGAACAATACAGTAAGTTAGATACCGTAAACAATTTCCAAAAATATATGAATATAAATGGTTTCTTAGAAGGGAAACATTCTTTCTTTCTTAGAAGGGAAACATGGTTTCTTAGAAGGGAAACAGACATTACAAATATTAAACATTCAAATTACTTTGCGAATTCCATGAATCCGTGAAGATCAACTGGATATGACATTTCACTTCTTATATCGGAACTCGTGTAAGTTTCATCAAGTCATCAACAACATATGAGAGCTTACTGCTTGCCTATGGCCCTCCTCCACAAAAGAGGGATTTACCATAATCTTCACGCGTGCTAAGCGGATTGGAGATTGCAGATAATTATATTATTTGTTTATTTACATACATTTATTTCCATATCCTATGATTAACTAACAATGAAATTGTTTTCATAATAACTACCGTGAATCAAACTAAAATAACTAAAAATGAATACACTGAGAAAAGCTCTACTAATTTTGAACCACAGAAGGGTTCTTTCTCATGAGCAGCGTGCGCAGTCGCGGCGATGTCGCGCAGCCTACTGTACTATAGTCGTATACTCACGTGAGTAACCCGCGATTTTTAGTTAACAATGAAATTCACTGTAAACTGAACTTCAATACTTTATGTTCATAGGAACCCTATAATCCGTATAGGCCCCTGGCTTTTGCATCACCTAAACCTATTACAAAATTAGAGAACGCTGCCGCCCGGTCTTCGTTACAGTCTCTTAGTCGGCTCTCACATCTCGGCCCGCAGGAAGAAATGAAGGCCATGAAATATAAAAAAAATAAAAAAGATGATGGTTCTAAGCTGTTATCAGGATACCAGCACAACATAACATCATGACTTTTATCCCTCGAGGGGTAGGCAGAGTGCATTACGGCACTTAATGATACTGTACAATGTAACACCCACTTTTCACTATTTATGTTATGAGTCCCATGTAATAGGGGGTGAGCCTATTGCCATATTCCAGACTTCGTGCTACTACTGAGAAATTCTTAAAAAGACCCAGTAATAGATACTTTGCCCGACCCGGGAATCGAACTCGAGACCCCTAGCCTAACGGCTAACGAGACGGGTTACCAGCTTCAACCTATATCGTAAATTCCATGCATCCATGAAGCTGAAACAATTAAAGGTTTTTCGGTCGTTTCTTATATCGGAACTCTTGCAAGTTTAATGTGACGTCATACATGGCATGACACGTGCTATGACGTCATTAGCTAGTCCGAGTATTTGATCTCTTGAGCTAACGTGCTTCAGTGAATTTCTATTGTGGTGTTGATAATACCTGGTGTATTGTTTGTGGGCGTCTGAGCATATTGCTAGAACAATGGATGTGACACAGTATTTACCTAAGTATGTTAGGTTAGCTTAGATACTGATTTCTGATCAGATCTTAGGTATTTGAGAGAAGAGAAGAAGAGATAATATTAATCTTTTTAATTAGTCAAGAGTTTTAAGGTATAGTCACAATTTTACTTTCGAACTAAGTCTAGTTAGAACAGTCTGTTAGACCTGTCTCCCTGTGGACCGCATGGTGTAATTAACACTCATTGATTGTCAGTATATTTCCACAAAACGTAATACATTGATTGTACAGTAAAGTAAGCAACATAATTGGAGTTGTACTGAACTTTATAACCGAAATTTGTTGCCAAAAACATTGCGTGGAAGGTTAGCAGCTGTCCACTCAAATATATTCAATTTCCCTTCCCAACTAACCCCTTATATTTTTCCAATAGGTCATTGAACCAAAAGCTTAAGGCTGTCAATTCATTATCGACCTAACGCAAGTGGGTATACAGTCTAATCTTTTATTCATTTACCTTCGACTCTTGGTTTTGTTTACGCGTGCCTGTAGTGGAGTTCAAAAGTACAAGGAGAAAACTTTTGTACGTGAATGCAGAAACAATCACAAGTTCGATGGTATCAAGATGGTAGATCTATAAGATTATATTCTGTTGCTATTACTTCTTAGCTGTAATTAGGAAGAAGGTTAAGGGGCCTATTTGTCAATCATCAATTAACTCCTGTAAAATAAAATTGACACTTGACAGTTTTTAGTATGGGAGAATTGTCAAATATTCAAAGTTTTTCCTAAGTTAAAAATTAACTGATGATTGAAAAGTCGGCCCTATAAAGAATACTGGTTCAACTTTATGTTTTGTGATAACTCAAAGAAACAAGTGAATTTATTTCTGCAAATAGGCTACAAGGCTGCACTTTACACGTCAATTTTTAAAGCGAATGATGAGGCTGACATTCTCTGTCTACAATGACATTTGTTAACCTGAGAATCTTGTGAGATATAAAAGGCTTGTGTTATTATGTAGTACTTTCAAACATCAGTTCTAATATTCATTTTGTAAGTAACAAAACTCCAAAATCCATAGTAAATAGTTTGTAGTCACGAAACAATATCTAAAGGTGTTATTGCTTAATTTAAAGGCTTAGCATCGAATCTCCGCAGATTGTTTGAGGTCGGGTTGACGAGGAATCAGCAATTAAACCTACAGCTAACAATAGCTATAGATTTGAGCAATAAGCCTGTTTCAACAGTAATATAATTAATAACAAACAACCAGGTACGAAGGTACGGCTAATAATATTGGCCTTAAACTCCATTTTGTAAGACCCAATTATTTTCACAACATAAAAATAATAAATCAATGGTAATAATGATGAGGAAAATTTTTTTTTGATGCCTTATTATAGCTTATTTATTTATTATTACCTTTTTTATGGTAATATAATTGAAACTCAGTAAGAGGTGCTGTTTTTGATTGCTCAGAAAGTAATTTAAAGGGTTTTCTAATTTTCAAATGGGAGTTAGTAACAAGACTGAATGGGTATTGAATTTAGTACCTCCTAGACAGACATGTTACACCTTTTTTAATGACACATCCTTGCATATAAAGACAAAATCACGATTCTATGAGATAATAAATTGATTTAGTTAATACACAGTATGCATGCATAATGTAATTTTTAATTTTTCATTAATATATATTTCAAAAGTTGCATCTTAATAATAACAAGTAAGTCAAGTCCAACTGGAGAAGGTTATTGAACTTTTCGACTGAAACATTACACAGTAATCAGTAGAGCATTTACTTACATCACCCCACTTATCATAAGTTGCCAGTCAACAAGTCCACCCTGTATAAATAATTCAGAACGTGGTTGCTTACGTATGGTGCAAAATACAAGATTAAAGCGACTATTTTATTTTCTAATAGACCACGGATTATCTTTGGCGGTGATGAAAAATATGATAACGGTAAAAGATATGGTAATAAAGACCGAAATGTGTAAATGTATATTAAGAAAAAACGAGAGTGGAGCCACGTTTCGTCAAAAAAATCTTACGATGAAATCGACGATTTAAAGAGTTACCTTACCACCCGTTAAAATATAATTACAACTTTTTTCAATAATAATAAATTGTATTTCCTTGTCATATTACAGGTACATTGATTTCATGGTCATATAATCGTTATAAAGACTTCACATGCTACGCTAACCACTAATATCACTACACAAAGTACTTTATGTTGTTACCTAATTATTAATAATTAAATTGACCGAATGGTCGCAAGTGCGACTGCCGGGCAAAGAGTCTCGGGTTCGATTCCCGGGTAGGGCAAAGTACAACTGGGTTTGAAAAAATCTCAGTAGTAGTACGGAGTCTGGAATTGTGCCCGGTATATGGCAATAGGCTCACTCCTTATTATATGGGACTCATAACCTAAATAGTGAAAAGTGGGTGTTACATTATACAGTGGCATAATGTGCACCTCTGCCTACCCCTTCGGGGATAAAAGGCGTGATGTTATGTTATGCTTACAACAAATATCTCACCTCAGTATTCACAATGAAAAATCAATAAAGACAGCGGACATGCTCCCGCTATAGTGTGTTACATGACCCAAACATAAATGCTACAAATAGTGACGAAATAGCGTCAGTTCTATTGATTCTCTTCAAAAAGACTTTAGTCTGAATTCGCCTTTACGCCTCACTGACATAAAAAATGTAAGGCCAAAAAAATCTGGCATTTATTCATATAATCATCTCATACATAAATCTTGGTGAAGTATTCGAACCTTTTTTCTTATGAAATGGTAGAATATATCGAATCAATGTCAACTAACTTACTGCAGTGAACCGTAATAGGTTTATTTATTCAAGAATTTAATAAAAGGGAGATCAAATAAATTATAATTTTTTTTCTGATTTTATTTTTTTTTCTATATTTTTTCTACATAATCCGATTTTTTGTTCTGAGATTTAGAATATATCAAGTGTAAAAAGTACCATAGGGAATTTTTAAAAATTTTCGCCAGCTAACGATATACCGTGAAAATAGGGCCGATGCCGATTCGGAGTCGCGGAGAACCTAACGGGTAACCGGGGCTCCGGCTCGACGTGCAGGAGAAGGAACGGGGTGGTTTTTAGTCAGTAAGAGTCTGACACTCCCTCCCGCCTCACCCAGGCGGGAGAAGTCATTCGATGATTTTCCCCCCGTAAAAAAAAAACAAAAAAAAAATACCATGAAAATACTTAAGTGTCGGAGAGCCATGTTTCGGCACTGCTGGGCCGCCACGACCGGAGTGATACCACGGCCTCACAGAAAACCGACGTGAAGCAACGCTTGCGTTGTGTTTCGTCGTGTGAGTGAAGTTACCGGAGTAAATCAATCAATCTCCCGAATTCATGAATCCCCAACGATCCTCAAACTCCTAATCCCCAAAAGGCCAGTAATGCACTTGTAACGCCTCTGGTGTTCCAGATGTCCATGGGCGACGCCGATTGCTTACCATTAGGTGATCCGTGGGATCGTTTACCGGCTTATACCATAAAAAAAAACTTAGGATTTAAGAGTCATCGAAACTTTTAAATCAAAATACTTAAAATGTATTTTAGGTAGAATACAACTACATCTTATTTCATGATTAAACTCCCTTTTTCTGTCTAATATTAAATTTGTGAAAATAAGCTCAAATATAGATCAAAGTAATTTTCTATAACGTATCGAACGATCAGTAACAGAAACAAACAAATTGATTGACCTAAATTGTTTCACTTGTATTGCTCTACTCCAATATCGTGAGAGTAAAACAATACGTCCCTAATTTGAAGATTTCGATACTATGTTCATTTATATTTGTCTTAAAGTTGGTTTAGTGACATTAACATAGCTTCATGCCTTTAACCCCGAAGGGGTAGGCAGAGGTGCACATTATGCCACTGTACAACATAACGATATGAGTCCCATGTGATAGAGGGTGAGCCCATTGCCAAATACAGGGCTCAATTCAAGACTCCGTGCTACTACTGAGATTTTTTTTTAAAAAACCCAGTCTTACTTTGCGCGACCTGGGAATCGAACCCGAGACCCCTTGCACGGCAGTCGCATTTGCGACCACTTGGCCAACGAGGCAGTTGGCTTAGTGAAGTTCCAATATTACAGAAACTACTAGAATAAACTAGTGAATAGCCTACCAGTAGTATCGTGAACAGATTTCAGTCTGAAGGCATGTATAGTCTATGCCTAGTGAAACTAGACTTTTCCAATAGTGTGCCCTTGAGTTCTAACTTCAGTTCGTCGAAAAGGTTTACAATACAATTGTACAGATTACTGACTGACTAGGCAGCAGCATCTTCTAAATCTTTGGCGATCTGCAAAGACACAAATATGATACAGGTGGAAAATCACTCACAAGGAATGGTTCTGTAATACGCTATTCATATTACAGAACCATTCCGAACAGCATATTACAGAATATTCTTTGAATGAAAAGTCATTCTCTATTCTTGACAGAACCATTGTTCTGTAATACGCTGTTCGTATTACAGAACCTTTCCGAACAGCGTATTACAGAATTATTCGTTGAGAGTGATTTTCCAGTTTTCTCAATAAACCCATAACTAGACTAACAGCAGATTACATACCTCTATAATACAATAAACCTTTAGTTGACGCAAATATTAGTTGAACATTATTCGCTTCAACCACATAGAATAGCACTACATGAAACCTCAATCGCTCTTTAATGTAATTGGAATGATCCTGTTGGTATTCCTGCGTTCCTGTGTTAACAACACGTCTGCCAAATGGAGGAATGTTTGATGGTTGTAGAGTCAGTGCTTACATAGTTGTGGTATTGGCTGTGCAGTCTATGCTCTGGTATGGGAACTAGAAGAAACTTCGACTTGCAGCTTTGTCCACATGAATTAGCCAAGTCCTTTGCTGGACTCTTAACTATGTACTTAACTCATGTGCAGGGTTTACAAAAGATTGGTCGAGTAGATAAAACTATTTATTACGTAATACACTCTGTTCTCCAATTTAACAAGTAAGATTAAGTTTTGATTTTTCGTTATTTCTTTTCATAGTAGACCAATGACATATTTAATTCTTAAAATATTCACGTGTTAAAATGCTATTTTGTAGACAATTTTTTAATAAAAATGTCTTTTATCAACACTATGTAACTATTGTGTTAATAACATAATACTAGAACTTTTTCTTAATGCAAAAAAAATCCATAACTATTTTCATTATTGACGACTGTGTAAACTCAAAAATATATATAATCCAAATTCCCTTACCGTAATTCAATTCAAAGATGAGCTTAAATATAAAACAATACTTTTAAATAATTTAAACCGTTCAAATAATCCACATTGGGTTAAATGAACCACGTAGCGTCATTCAAGGGTCATAGGACATTTTCTAATGCACTGCTGATCAAAGATATTCTGTTTTTAGATACTAGAAGCGTCCTCACACTTGACTTGCCAATGTGAGCGTAGTTGAGTTCGAGAGTGCACATTTCATATATTAGTAGTTCAATGCACTTTGTATTAGATAATTTGTAAATTGTTTAACATGTGAACGTATTTTTGTGATGTTGTCAGTTAGGAGTTATACGAAAATGGAATTATTCAAACTTTATTTTTGGAGATCTGGATTATTTTTTTTATATTAGATGTGACTGGTGTATCCGATGATGTGGCCTACGATGGAGCACGTCGACCCATAAGCAGGTTGATTATGGCCTCGTTGCTTATGGTCTGCTTATTCAGTCGGGCCTTGAAGACACCCAGGTTATACCCTTCAGGAAATACAGACTCTGGCAAAGAATTGAATTCATTTTGAATATAGTGTTTGGGTTAATACTTTTTGTGATAGTAAGTACCTCTAGTATGCTATATAGTATACCACTTACTTAGCATACTTTATATGGGGATATGAAGATTAACAACACGTTGGTGAAAAATGAAAACACAGCACAGTCGGGGCGTAAAATTTTTGTTTCAAAAAAAACAACAAAACTGTTGGTTTATAAGTCGAAAATGATTTGTTGCTAAAACATTATTAAAGAACTAAACAATATTCTCAGTAAAATTATAGTCTTTACTCAAGATAAATATGAAGTTTGAATAACTCCTTATTAAATATTGTATAAAGCATGTCCCGAGTGAATAAATTGAAAATTTTTGTTCTAGAAAATTCTATTATTAAAAATTCATTTTCTTATGCTTTGTTTTCTAAATTGTTAACAGTTTGTTCTTGTTTCATTGTCCAGTGCAGTATTGTATTTGTATTTTTAAAGTTTTCAAGGAATGAGTGTTGTTCCTCTTTCGTTGAAAACAAATTAAACAATGATATTATTTTGACAAGTGTGTTCAGAGGGCTAAAATGTGTAATCGATATTTAATTTTAATAGCTCGTTTACTTGTCTTTATTTCATTTGCCTTTTTATAGTTTGGTTGTTCGTGTCTGTAGAAATTAAGGAGACTGACGAGTATTATAGGCTAAGAATAGTTAACCACACATTTTAGGTTACTATAATATATTTTTCTTTAACCACGCGGGTAGAATCACAAGTGTAAAGCTGATGTTTAATTATAGTAGTTAATCTTTAGCGTATTTTTCTTATGGCATAAGCCGGTAAACGAACAGACGGATCAGGTGATCCGTCTGTCGGATCAGGTGATGGAAAGCAATCGGCGTCGCCCATGGACACCTGGAACACCAGAGGCGTTACAAGTGCGTTATTGGCCATTTGGGGATTAGGAGTTTGAGGATCGTTGGGGATTCAGGGATTGGGGAGATCGGGGAAGGAGAGGGTAATTAGGCCTCCGGTAACCTCACTCACATGACGAAACACAACGCAAGCGTTGCTTCACGTCGGTTTTCTTTGAGACCGGTCGAGCCCGCCCATTCGTGCCTAAACATAGCTCTTCCACACTTAAATATATGTATATTATTATATCACGTTGAAAAACGGTAATGTAAGTTATCAAATGTGGAAGATTTAGTGAAGAATATAAATAACAAACTAGGCTTTGTATTCATCTTGGCCAAAACTTATTCAGTACACCCGTGATGTGTGGAGGTTCCTTATAGCCATTGTATTTCAACAAAACCTGGGCTGAATACAAAATGAAACATTATATCTTTTTGTTGTATGTTCTAAAAAAAATATGACGTAACATAGCAACTGGAATAACGACTAATATTTTTGTGTTATAACTATGGTGAAACATAAAATTGATTAAAGCTTAAGATAGTTTACTTGTGCAACTATTTGATGACCATACCCGACTGGTTTCTAACCGCAACGGGGACTCATAACCACGTAGTTAATATATAGACTAATATTATAAAAAAAAAACGATGACACATCCAGTTTCATATGTATGATATTATATTATAATAAGTAATACTACACAGCCCTTTTTATTGTGTTTTAGAAACAAATTCTGCGTCTTACACAATCAAATAAAAAGGTTAACGCGGTAACTTATCGAGGAGTTACGAAGGAAAGTGCGATTAAACTTTCGGTGATATCCCGTGGCTATGACGTCACATTCACCCAGACTCCGTCCTTTCCAACTTAGCAACAGTAAATTACCGTCAAATCTCGATGAAGTCTATTAAAGTGGTGCATAGTGAAAAACGCAGCTATAAAGAATGAAAACAGGGACAAAGGAACGAAGTGTCCCTTTTTTTCACAGATGTGTACAGGAATTGGACAAAATTTAACGTCTTTTTACCCATTATGTGACAGGTAACAGTACCTGGAATAAGATCTAAAACTACAACTAGACCTCAAGAGATCGGCAGTCGCATGCTTTAAATTTTTAATGATCTTAAATTATAGCTTAAATTGATCTCTAAACCTATCTATATATATATGGGCCATAGTTGCATAAAAAAAAAGATTAAATAAATAAAAATAAATAAATAAACCATAGAAGAGTCTCGAATTGCTAGAAATGGTAACCCATCCACAAACTTACCTCAGTCCTTGGCTGTATAGTGTAGATTTCTTAGTCACAAATTCCTATCTCAACTTATTCTGACGGCACGGTTGGTGCGGTGGCTATGCAACCGGTTGTCGCGCTACGTGTCACAGGCTCGATTCCCGCACGGAGCAACTCTTTGTGTGATCCACAAATTGTTGTTCCAGATCTGCGTGTCATGTGTATGTAAACTTGTATGTTTGTAAACGCACCCATGACACTGGAAAAATTCCTATTGCGGGGCAAGGTTATTATTTTTTAATTCCAGCTCTATAGTTACATTCCTTTAGCAAATCTACTTTTTCCGTCTTTTCTAAACTAATTCCTCCTCGCTTTAGTTACTTCGTTCTTTCGCCTTTATTTTAGTTTTCTTAACGTCGAACGCGTCTAACTTAGTAGTCCAAGTAATTTACTTAATTAAGACTTGAACTTGCTGAATTTCAGTGGTGAACTCTTCAGCTGTGAGATAGTGTTCCGTGCATAGCAATGATTTAGGTACTTTATATTCACACTATACTGGGTATTATTGCCGTAAACTAAAATGGTTCTTATGGTTAAGCTTTTAAATTACACTTTGGATCACAAAGTTTAAAGGTCATTAAGGTTTGATATCCGTTAAACTTTATTACAACTTACTGTTTTTGCTGGACACTACATTGATTGTAGGTAATATAAAACTACTATTTACGTCTATATGTTTTATAATTCTCTGTTGATATCCAGTATAAAATTTCTCTAATTGATAATGTGGTATAATTTCCTTATTTCTAACTAAATTCTGCCAGCTGCTTCGCCCGCATCCCTGTGGGATAAAACGTAACCTATATTTTATTCCAGCCTATAGTCTAGAGTCTAGATTATAATCTACCCCTGTTCCGGATTTCATCCCGATCACGTCAGCCGTTTTAACGTGATTGAGAAACAAACATACACACATACAAACAAACTATCGCATTTATACATAACATCACGCCTTTTATCCCCGAAGGGGTAGGCAGAGGTGCACATTCTACCATAGTACAATGTAACACCCACTTTTCACTAGTTGTTATGAGTCCCATGTAATAGGGGGTGAGCCTATTGCCATATACCGGGCACATTTCCAGACTCCGTGCTACTACTGAGAATATTTAAAACCCAGTAATACTTTGCCCGACCCGGGAATCGAACCCGAGACCCCTTGCCCGGCAGTCGCACTTGCGAATACTCGGCCAACGAGGCAGTCGCATTTATAATACTAGTAAAAGATAATTATTCATAGTTTATCAAGCTTTTAATAATACTTAAATAACATAATATTATGAATGATACATATACAGCATGTAAAAAAAAAGATAAACGAAAAAAAGTAATAGTGACAGTGATACCGACAAATTCTTTCAAGCTTTTAACTTTACAAAACATCAATCAGTTTATTTTTGTTTTTAGTTTACTTGAACAGATAACATTCCAAAAGTGCTTGTACTTTGTTATCGAAATGTTTTTGCTACCCTAAAATAGATGTGACCTTTGCGTGTTGAGTAAGATGATACATAATTGCTCGTTTACATCTAAATGCCAGTTACAATCCTGAACATAACACCTAGTCTTTAGAGTCCAAAATTCTGTAATTTTTGGTCTCGTACTCGATGCCCCGGTGGGATAAAGTATGATTATTTTTTATGGCATTTCGAGAATCGCTCAGTTATAGCACTGAGTCGTGCTACTACTAAGATTTTTTTTAAAACCAGTAATACTTGGCCCAGTCCGGGAATCCGGGACCCCTTGCCGGCAGTCACATTTGCGACGACTCTGCCAACGAGGCAGTCCGAACTTGTGTCCAATAGTCTTATAATTCGACTTACAGAGTGCCATCAAAAATATGTCATACAATATCAATTCAAACAAACCAAATTCAAAACAAATTCTCTGTAATTATTGTACAGCAATCGCTATATCGGATAGATCTACAATTTGTCTGTCTGGCATACTCTGAAATTATTCCAATGACAGCACAGAGACAATACATAAATAATTGGGATGACATAACGACTGGGTATGTGACGACGTGCTAATTGGCTGCTCTATTATGTATGGGTCTAGCGTCCAAAGTGACACAATGACTTGTAATTAATTAATTAATTTAATATAACTACAAGTGAAGACTAGATTGAAGTTGTAGTGTTAAGTAGGACTTTTTTTAATGGTGCAATCCTCGTTGGATTGGCAAAAAAATGCAAAACAACTGATAAATTTAACAATAAGTTTTCCAATGTCCTACAAATATGAAACCAGACACACATTCAGCACCGTCCAGCCAGATTTTCCTAGAATTGGAAAGGAAAACCATTCGCAGTGCATCCATGCACGTCTATAGAAATCAAGTTGAGCGTAGCGGACGCTTTGAGTCGGAACCAAGCGACAAATAGTATCGCCCAGGGCTACCACGTGGAAAATTACAAATTTCAACATTGCCAGTACCGATAATAACCTTTAGTTTTGTGTCGGGAACTTATCATTAGAATTTGGCTAGTTCAAAAATATGGTTCATGGGATACCTAACACATATTAAATGTTTAAAACACATATTTCAAATTTAAAAAAATACACAAAGAAATAGAGGTATAACAAATACTTTGCTGTCAATAAGCAAGCAATTATTTTTAAATCCTATGAAAATGGCCTAAAATTCATTCTAGTCGAGTAAAGTCTTGTAATCTCCTTATAAACTATCACCATGCAGTATCATCAATAAAATTGGGTTTCATCTGAAAAAAAAAATTAAAAAGTAACTTTTCACTACTAACCCTGGGCAACAAATCTAGCCTACATCGGATAGGCTCTAGACTAGACAGGGCAGGTCTGAAAGGCCCTCCATCGGCTTTAGTTGGTCAAGTAGTCAATACGCTTCAGGGAAAGGCTACAAATAAAATGTTTCTTTTACATTTTCAGTGCATTGTTTAGTTCTGTTGACGTTGCGAACTTTTGCTGAAACTGTTCGTGTTTAGTGCTGAAACCTTCGAAAGCTTGATTTTTTGTAACTTAGATCAGAAGAATAGGATTGTATATTTTTTTTATTGTTTTATGATGCTTAGGAGTAGGTACAACTAAATGAATGTTTTTATAATAACTATCGTGAGACATACTAAATTAACTAAAATCGCGGGTTACTCACGTGATATACTGATAAAAGCTCTACTAGTTTCGAACCATAGAGGGGTTCTTCCTCATGAGCAACATGCGCAATCACGGCGACGTTTCACGTGAGTAACCCGCGATTTTAGTATACAACTAAATGAAGTTGATAATGTTTGATTTAACATAGACATGTATACAACACGTTGTTCGAGTGGCCACAAATGCGACGGCTGACTAAAGGCTTCTGGTTCGATTCCCGAGTTGAGTAAATTACTATTAGGGCCTTTCAGATTTATAAAATGTTTTAGTATAACCACAAAACACGGAATCGTGCTCGATATATGGTTTGTTCCCGACATATAGCAATCGCTCTTAAAACCAAGATGTCGTATGAGTGGACGAAAACTATCAAAAATATTTTACGTTTTAGTAATTACGTGTACGTTTGGTGTGACTTGACGGCAGGCGTTCCTCAGGGCGGCATCCTTTCTCCACTTCTTTTCTCTATTTTTATCAACCTTATCACTCCTGAACTTCAGTGTGCGTACCATTTGTATGCGGACGACTTGCAGCTGTACCGTCAATCTGTGGTGGACGATCTGCCCAGTGCTATCAGTAAACTTAACAGTGATCTAACAGCTGTTCAAAATTGGTCAGAGAGGTTTGGCATAGCTGTAAACCCAAACAAGTGCCAGGCCATAATCATAGGTAGCTCTCGGAATCTTGGATCGATTGATGGTGCAGCACTGCCTCCTATCTCGTATAATGGTGTGACTGTTCCGTTCAGTCGGGACGTGAAGGATCTGGGCCTGATTATTGACAGTACATTGAGCTGGCGTGCTCAGGTTACAAGTGTTTGCCAAAGGGTGACTGGATCGTTGCGGGCTCTGTATCGTCTGAGGAACTTTCTTCCGTCCTCTGTGAAGACGCAGCTTGTGCAGACCTTGATTTTCCCGATTATTGATTACGCTGATGTCTGTTATTACGACCTGAATGCAGATCTACTCAATAAGTTAGACCGACTTCTAAATAACTGCATTCGATTCGTTTTCAACTTACGTAAATATGATCATATTTCTGCACATAGGATGCAACTGAAGTGGCTGCCCATACGCTTGCGCAGGCAGCAGAGGGCATTAACCACTTTATTCTCTTATCTTGACTCTCCTTCTTCACCTACTTACCTTGCTTCTTACTTCCAATATACGTGCGCAAACCACACAAAATTTCTTCGTTCGTCTCAAAACCGACATCTTCAATGTATCTCTCATCGCACTGACTTCTTTCATTCTTCCTTTTTCATTCAAGCTGTTATTCTGTGGAATGCGTTGCCCAAGGAGATCAGAATGGCAACAAGTCGCAATACCTTTAAATTTAAAGTCCGTGAGCAACTACTTAAGCATTGGCAGACTCAAAACAATTAAGGAAACTATTCTAACAACGTTTTCTTTTTATATAATATATTGTAGTATTTATGCAGTATAAGTATTTGTTTAGTAGTATATATTATATGGTATGTATATGTCTATTTATAAAATATTGTATTAATATATTTATTCTATAGGTATTTATGTGTTTGGTATACATATTACATAACTTTTTTTTTTTTTTTGATTGTGTTCTGGCTTCGCAACCACTTCATTTCTCTGCACTTCCCTATGGTTGACTGTAAGAGAATGCCTTAAGGCATTAAGTCCGCCATTCACTGTATTTTGTGAAGAAGAAATAAATAAATAAAAAATAATCAACATGCTAACATATTTTTTATACATCCTAGCACATATTTAACATTGGAATTTCCAAAGAATAATTTTGAAAGGTCTTATTACATACACCATCAAGTATCAAGCTACTGTGGCTAGTGAACTAAACTCCAATTAAAACAATAGAGCATCAATTTTCTGGAACAACAATATTTGCAGTCGAGCATAATCCGTTTATACTTTCAAACTGTATTTTATAAAACTTTACGGCGGCTCCTAACTCTCGTTCAATATTCATTTTATGATATTTTGTTCCCTTAGATTTTATTAGAAGCAAACTATTTGCTTGGGGCTATGTCAACGGATTTCTTGTTTATTGTTCTTGCTTTTGATTTGTTATAAAATTGAGTTATTTGGAGATTTAATACAAATTAGGCTACCTAGAAAACCTAGACCAAAGTCTAGGATGCTAAAGACTCCATCGTATGGCGGGTCGCGTTCTGCGCGCGCCACAAAGAGCCACAAGACCACCACGGATGGGGCCCAATAGGGCTGATGCCGATACGGAGTCGCGGAGAACCTAACGGGTTACCGGGGCTCCGGATCGAAGTGCAGGAGTAGGAACGGGGTGGTTTTTAGTCAGTAAGAGTCTGGCACTCCCTCCCGCCTCACCCAGGCGGGAGCAGTCATTCGATGATTTTTCCCCTTTAAAAAAATAAAGATTACTAAATACTAAAGTTTTTTTTTTTTTAAATGAGTGTGTTTCTGTATGTTCGTCTTTAAACGGCGCTAATTAAACCACTTAGACAAAAATTTACTCGACGGCCTAAAAGGTACACTAGCCTAAAAAACATGGCTAGATTTTTCAAGTCAAAATATTAATAGATTTAAAAATAATATTAGTTATCCGTACGTCATAACCGATTACGACCTCTGGTCTTTTATAAAGGTTAACATATTACTAAATCTTCCCACATGGCACATAAAGTTATTTTATATTTATCATCAAAAATATTATGATAATGTATTCTTCGGCAAGTATCTACACGTAATTTCTAAGTGAACCGATTCATCAACACTTCGTGCGTGGGAGTTGGAACAAATAAGAACTTTCGTCGGTTTTAAAGGTTATAAACGGAGTCTTTATACACCGTCAAATCTATTTCGTTTTCGTCCCGCAGTAACATGGTTCTGTCTTGGTAATACAGTCAATACAAAGAAATAAAATGTTTAAAACAAAAAAGAACTGGTGAAGCATTGCAAAAAAACAGACTTCGAAAACACATATGAACTCATAGAATATTATCAAGACATAACGTCATGTAATTCTCGAAGAGGTATTTCTCGTCGGGTGGCATGTGGCATGTGAGATGCAAACAGTGCAATTACAGTAACCTACAACTTTACGTCTTGTATTTCATGTGCGTATTTCCATGTTTTTTTTTAAATTAAATAAAATTACATCTTTATGCTATGTTTTTTCTTTTTTACATCTACAAGGTACTCCTTATGGCAAGTTGTTTTACCGCGGAACGAAAATGAAATAGATTTCACAGCGTCTATGTGCTTTACAGGCATAACTAAGTGCCGTAATGTGCACCTCTGCCTACCACTTCGGGGATAAAAGGCGTGATGTTATATATTACAATGAGAAGGAAAATGAGTATCGACTGGTCTTACACAATCTACATAAATAAGTTCCCTCTCCCGAAACAACCTATCTACATAGTTCCTTACTTCTCTTTAGCATATTCTAATTCTAACTAAGGAGCATCTAATACTAGGTATTGTACAAAATTCGTCTCCTCTCGTGGAATAACTTAGAAATTCAAATTACTTACAACAAAGTCAGTGAACATGCCCGCATTTCTCGTCACTTTTAAAGAGATTTTGTCCTTCGCTCTTGTTTAGTGTTTATTCTCAAAGGTGCCTTGTTATTTAGTTAGGAAGCGTCGACATAAGGTCTAGTGGAGGACAATGTGTAGCGATAAACTGTGCTAGACTTTAGAAGGAGCTGTATTATGAAATTGCTGCACACTTACAAAGTCTTTTTGCATATTATCATGCAAAAATTGAAAATAAAGAGTGAGTTTTGGATTCTGACGTCGAATAAGTGTTCAACTAATCTAAAGTTAGACCTAAAAAATCCAAAAGTGGCAGCAGTCTGTAAAAACAACATCACGTTGCGAATGATTTTGATGTCCTTGCCATGACTAACAATTTCAGAAACTAGAAATTATACTTTTCTTTAATCAGGAATATAATCCTATATTGAAATCAGTCACTCAGTCAGGCTTATGACCATTCGATTTCAAATTAAAAAAATGTCGACTATGACAAATAATTGCCTCAATATAATGACATGATAATTAAAAATTTGTTGTGTCCCTTAGTAAGATATTGAAAAAATATTAGATACGTATTTTTTTATTTTATCGTATAAGAAAATAATACTTAGATACAACGAATCAAAATTTTGGAGTAGAAGTTATAACGTCATTTCTACGTATAAAACGTACTTAGAATTGACGTTCAAATCAAACTATCGTCGAAAGTATTTATGTCAGTTAGAAAACGTATACATGTATTCATTTTTTTTCACAAAAAATACACTAAATATAAATAAATAAAATAGACATTGTGTACGTAACTTTATTCCTCTAATTACTGTCGACTAACGAGAGCCACATTACACACGTAGGATTATAAATGTACCTACATAGAAAGTGTAATTATCTGACGACCTCTGGCACAAAATGGCCGCCCACTGGATATCTTGTGGAGACCATCTAGTTACCTTATGGCATCGAGCATTTCTTTCGTTATTGAAACAAAGAGTTTCCTTTTTCTTGTATAGAAGCACTATTTCTATGGATTGTCAGTATGCATATGTGAGCACCATGTTAGACTTAAGATCTTTATTATTTTTATTTTAAATAAAAATAATAAAGATCTTAAGTCGACTGCCTCGTTGGCCGAGTGGTCGCAAGTGCGACTGCCGGGCAAGGGGTCTCGGGTTCGATTCCCGGGTCGGGCAAAGTATTACTGGGTTTTTAAAAAATTCTCAGTAGTAGCACGGAGTCTGGAAATGTGCCCGGTATACGGCAATAGGCTCACCCCCTATTACATGGGACTCGTAACATAAATAGTGAAAAGTGGGTGTTACATTGTACAGTGGCATTAAGTGCCGTAATGTGCACCTCTGCCTACCCCTTCGGGGATAAAAAGGCGTGATGTTATGTTATGTTATGTTATTTTTATTTTAGTTAGTTATTAGTATAATGCGTCAAGCGTGTCTTTGCATTGTTCTTACATATGCGTACAGTATTGAAATATGTATCAGAGACATTGTAGAACATACTTTTTTAAAAGATTAACGAATGGAGTTTCTTGCTCGTTCTTCTCCATTCGAATCTACGTTTTGGAATGAGCACCTAGCTTCACCTAGCTTCACTGACGGACTGACTGACAAACTATTATTTATTTTGTATTTGTTGACGTTTCAAAAGTACCAAACTATGGTTTAATTGAAATAAATGCTTTGACTTTGACTTTGACCAATTAAATTACACTTGCCACAATGAAATAGCAGGTTGTACTTAGAACACGTAGTCTTTGTTAAGATCTGCTGTTATTATGAAGGTAGACATTATTTAAGCCAAGAAAATAATGTTCACAAATTAATATTTTGTCTATGACTGCCTCGTGGGCCGATGCGCGTGGTCGCAATTACGACTGCCGCTTTTAAATTACTGAGTTTTAAAAAAAATCTCAGTTGTAGCATGGAGTCTGGAATTGCGCCCGGTAAATGGCAATAGGCTCACCCCCTATTACATGGGACTCCAAACATAAATATTGAAAAGTGGGTGTTATATTGTACAGTGGCATTAAGTATCGTAATGTGCACCTCTGTCTACTCCTTCGTAGATAAAAGGCGTGATATTGCAATATTTTTTATGTTCTCTCTAGTAATACTATTTGTTCAAATTGTGAGAACATCTGATAAAGGTTTAGACAATGGCTCACATGTGAAACCTAAAAATCAATTTTTTATTCTGCAGGTCGAACGTAACAACTTATCGCGATTCGATCGCTTCCTGTACAGCTATACTACATTTAACGAGATAGGCTGCATTATAGGAGCAAAAAGTTGACATAGATAAAATTTCTAATGAATGTATTGCACAACTTTGTCTCACAGGAAAATCACAATACATTCCCAAAATTATAATAACTAATCCCTAACTCAATCTGCTACAGCCTATTCATACTTATAGTAGAGGTATTATCTCATAAGATTCAGCAGTCTAACAACTTGATAAGTCTGTCACGTTTATAGGCTGTGTATTAAAAGTTTTCTTCATTAGTCGAGCCTTCCCAGTTGCCGACCAGCGAACTTGACCGGCGGGAAACTTTGCCACTTGGCAAATATCCCATCTTAGGAGTTATGATGATTACCCCAAATAAATGCAATGTAAGAAATTCTAGGTCGTTTATAATGTGTGATAAAGGTAGGTAAATTATTTATTAGTTCAATTAGATATTTTATGAAGTTTGTCAAATGTATTAATCGAGAAAACATGAAAAAGAAAAGCCTTATATTGTTTAAGTCAGCTGTTGCAAAATAAACTGTTCAAACTGCTACGGTGGGACTAGACTATAAATATTATTATTTAAACTTTCTAATAATACATTAATACACAAACCGGGGACTGTCCTTAGGTGGGACCGTGACGCAGTGGTCCCGTGAATGGTAAAGACACACTTAATACTAATATTTATTTAACTATCAAATGCATTTTAACTAATATTAATGAGACTTAACACCACTCATTCTAGTTTAACGTGTAAGACCTACCTTAAAACGACCTTGACGACTAAGACACATGTTACATTGAAGTTTCCCCAAGGACAATCAATTGCCTTGCCCAACGCTCAACAGTGTCCAACAGTGCCCATATCATTCTGTTGTCATACACAAGCATTTGATAAGGGTCTGAACTGAAATAGTTTTAGCCGATATCCATTGAGTTCCCGACTGGACACAGGACACTGACAAAAACAAAAGATTTATTGTTTTTCACCGATTGCCTTTGTAAGCTTCAAGGATTTTATTGTTTGGGGAAAGTGGTCTGTAAATAATAAAAGGTCTTAGCACTCTGTTTGTGATTCCGTGTTTGTGTGGTCAGATTTTTATGAGGTACTACTATCTAAGTTTTTACGTATTTGAAGATAAGGTTATATTTCAGTTTGCCGAGACAGTCTTTTAATTGGCATATTGTACTGTTAGCGCAGAATTGTACCACTTGATTCTAAATTTATTTAAGTGCTTAATGAAATGATTACAACAACGAAGAATAATTTCTAATTTGTAGAACAAGATGGTCAGTTCTGTCCGACCAGTTCATAACTTCAACTGTAATCTAATTTTTGAATTTAATTCTAGACTTAATAAAGTTTCCATGTTCCAAGTTTATAAAAAATACACTTCAAAAATAGCCCAACAACTAGACATGCGCATCTATAATGTTCACAATTTTTATTTTCAATAGTTTTTAACTAACTTCATTTGTTACAGAGTCCCAACACCTCGTGGTTCAGTGTCAAGCACGAGCAGCACTAGCACAGGGTCCCGGCTCGCCAGGCTGCTGTCGCAGGGTGTGAGGGGGACTCCTGAAGATATTGCCGTGGATACGCCTCGGAGGCTCAGCTGGGAACGGTAAGCTTTTAGAAAGTATTTTTAAATAATTTTACATTCAAAACCTTGTTTTCCAGTTTATTTTAAACACCAAGGAAAAAGCGTACCGTAAATGTAAAAGGTGCTCCTTTATAGAATTTGCGGATCTGGTGACGATGGACGACGTTAATTGAGTACCATCATGCCATCAAGAGATCTGACGCCTTAGTACGACTTTGTTTTATGTTTAAAGTAATCGACACGAGTACCGAAACGAGTAAAGTAGACCGGATTCGGCACTCTGATTGGTTGGTTCATTGGAACCGGCCAATCAGAACGCCAAACGCGGTCTCGTTTCAATTACTTTAAACTCGTACTAAGGCATCTAACTGCTCGTGTGTCCTTGTTCCTTAAAAAAGGTCCCAGTACATTTTTACTAACTAATACATAAGAAAATTTCTATTATATAAAACGTTGAAAAACAAAATAAAATATTAACATTTGGGAATGTAAACGTTTGAGATTTAAAAGGTAAATTCAGATAGCAACTGATTTGTTCAACTCTACCCTTTACCATATTACGGGTTGACCTTTCTGAATCTCGGCTTTTGTTACAATATAATACCTACATAGTATTTAAAGAATAGATAATATATTTTTTACACAACACTGGCTTTTGGTAAAGAAGCCAATGGGCTTCTGCCCCTACTGCCCAAAATTTATCTTAGGTAGGTAAGTGGTTCCCCTGAAATGTAAACTTACTAATGATGTAAGTGAAAAATGAAATTTCGGAGTTTATTTCATGAAAATAAACAATAGTCCGTCAATTAGATAATGAAAAAATTTTAGACACGTATTTTTTTATTTTCTCGTATTAAGTAACAATACTTAGATAAAATGGCGCTAAGTTTAGGAGTGGGAGGTTGTTACGTCATAACGTGCTACAAAATGTGACACGCTGTGACGTCCACGATTTTTCAAATTAATATATCGTCGAAAGTATTTAATTTCGTGAGAATAGAAAAAATACGTGTCTAAAGTTTTAAATTAATGTACCAAACGGATATTAAAATAGTTCAGGAAGCTACCCTATTAGGTTTAGAGAAAATTAAATGTTATGTACGAGTAAAATGACGTAGATATAAAGCAATGACTGCACGGTTGGCGTGGCTGGACTGGCTGCCAAGCAACGTATCGCAGGTCGATTCCCGCACGGAATAACTCTTTGTATGATCTACAGATTGTTGTTCTGAGTCAGGGTGTCATGTGTATGTGAAATTGTATGTTTGTAAACGTACCCACGATTCAGAAGAAAATTGTAAAGTGGAGCAAAAAAAATTATTAACACTGTTCTTAATATAATATAAAGCACCTGCCAATCTAATCATCAAGTGTAAATTTATTCCATAACCTCAAGAGAATAAGCTCTTCGTACTAAAAAAACTTACCCTGAAATATTACCTACTCACATACATACTACATTATATATTACCTTCTTAGGCAAAAAACTAGACAGGCAGACTCATACTTCATAGTAGACATATTTATTTTGTTATCAGTCTAGACACAGTAGACATGTTATGCTAACTAGATATTGTGCCGACACACGGCAGGTTGAAGTAAAGACTCGTGGATAAAATATTTCTTGACTGTGTAACAGCTATCTACTATACTTGTAAAACAGTGACTCTCAAAGTTTTAAGAAATAAGTATTGTTTTAAATGTTTTAATAAATGTTGGTTTGATTGGTTATCGGACTTATTAATATTAACTATAGTAAAATGTGTCAATGGATAATTACCAATTTTAACACTTCGAAGGGTAAGGGAAGGGTTCACATAATTAAATCATTATCATCATCATCCTCCATCATCATCATTCTATCAGTGACCTCTGCTGAACAAAGACTTCTTCTCAAACGGAGAAGGTTTACGCATTAATCACTACACTTACTCATTGCGGATGCGGCGACTTCAAACTTAATGTTGGATAATTAAAAGTACAGGTTTCCTCACGATGTTTTCCTTCACCGTTTGCCTGTGGTGGCTACATACATATAATTCGGAAAGAGTCACATTGGTACTTGCCGTTGGTAGGTTTTGAACCCGCAACCTCTTGCATGAGAAGTGAGCGTCTTAAACCTCCGGGCCACAACGACTCATTTTTTTTATATTAGAAGGGACTGACGTTTAACCACTATCTCACCTGGTGGTAAGCGATAATGTGGCTTACGATGGAGCACGTCGACCCATAAGCAACCTATTAACTCGGACTTTGACATAATTCTATAATACCCACTTTTCGTCAGTAAGTTTTTCTTGCATTGTAATAGAAAGAGGGTATTACCAACATCTGATTCAGGCAAAGAAATTCGAAATAGAAATATAACATGCTATCCTTTTACTCCAGAACAAACAATTTCACAAAGACCATTCAATCCACAGGACAATATAGCTAAGAAACTCAGCTCACAATGTTCATTGCGATTGTAATAATAAAGTCAGAAACTATGTTATTTGGTCCAAGGCTCGCAGGTAACAAGACGTCCTAGTCATGAATTACTTCGCACAGTCCATTTATTCACTTGGCCTGGTATCCTTAAAGCTCATTTTCGTATAAAAATATATTATAAGGGCTTTATTGAAGGCTTTGATAGTTGAAGCTATTTTTCTCTGTAGACATGATATGTAGGGGTTAGTCTGTAGCCCAGAAAAGTTTTGAATAAGTGTCTAATCAAGAATGAATAAGAACTAGTCTGGGAAAGGTTTTTGATGATGTAAAATATTAGGATTATCAAGAGGATTCAATAAATCAATAAGCCCTTTTATCCTGAACCTAAATTGTTGTGTAAGATAATTATTTTTGAGGAAACCAAGACTTCATGTCCGTGAACACGGGAACACTGAAGTTTCAGACTTCAGTGTTCCCGTGTTTTCATATTTGTATTGTATCTACTGCAGATCCTGGCTTACAGAAGTTGGAGCGGTTTTGGGAGGTTGTGGCGTGCTTGTCCCATTAAAAACGTTTAGTGTACCTTTTGGCAAAGGCCTCCTCCAATATTTTCCATTGAGTTCTATCTCTGGCGACCCTTGAAACTAACACTGGGTCCTTTTTTGGAGAAGAGATAGAACACGATGGGAATCATGTTTGTAACTTATTTAAAAACACCGGCTTACTCACGTGAATTAATGAGAAAAGCTCTATTTCGGGTCATAGAGGAACTCATCGTCATGAGCAGCGTGCGAGGACGCGGCGACGTCGCACAGCTTACTCAAGGGTTAATGTATCTATGTATATCAGCTGAATTAAAAAAGCAAATGTCCAATGCTTACTGGACACACACAACACCAAAGTAACTACAAAAAAGAAAACAAAAAAAGCAGAAAATTCTAGCATAGTTTTGTTACTCTGTACTATAAGTAACTAGTATAAAAAAATGTTAGTCGACAGCCTCGTTGGCTAAGTAGTCGCAAGTGCGACTGCCGGGGTCTCGGGTTCGATTCCCGGGTCGGGCAAAGTATTACTAGGTTTTAAAAAAATCTCAGTAGTAGCATGGAGTCTGGAATTGTACCCGGTATATGGCAATAGGCTCATCCTCTATTACACGGGACTCATAACAGAAATAGTGAAAAGTTAGTGTTACATTGTAGTGACATTAAGTGCCGTAATGTTTTCCTCTACCTATCCCTTCGCGAACAAAAAAGGCGTGATGTTATGTTATAAAAAAATCTAAATATACAAGGATTTCTAACTTACCTTTTTTGTTGTTAAACCTTCGTAGTTATCTAAGCTTTTACATAAGCTGAACTAGACAAAGGCTGGTTGCTAAGAGACATTCGCTAGAAATAATACGCCGCGTCTCACGGGACTGCGCCATCTACTTAAGATATTACAAGATATACTTAATGGAATACATAGAGATAATATTAATATTTTATAACATAAGCTGTACTCTGCAGCATGATGATAATAATTGTGAATTTTAATCGTTGACTTTTTGACAAAGATTTTTTGGCAAATATCAACTTTGTACCTCTATAATGTCTTTTTTATGATCAATACAAGACAGATTTAGTAAGTAATAAAACATTAAAAATCGTGCATTTTTATGACATCTACTCCATAACAAAATATATCAAATTTGTCTCTTAATTTGGCCAATAATAACACACATTTAACTTATTAGGACCATGTAAACGTCAATAACAAATTGTTGTTGTCATTCAAAATTTTCCTGGAACGAATACTAATAATGTCGACGAATTCCACAAAATAGATTATAAAATAATTGTATATTATACTAACTAAACATAATATTTCATTCATAAGAAAGAAATGCAGAGTAAGTAAGTAATTATTATTATTATTAAAGCCAAAAATAAAAAATGGAAGCCACTTTTTGATTTGCTTAAAAATAACTACTTATAATGATTTTTGGAACACTTTTTAGTCGAAAGTAATTTTATGCTAAATTGACTAAACATCGCGGGGTACTCACGTTAACATGCTGAGAAAAGCTCTACCAGTTTCGAACCACAGAGGGGTTCTTCCTCATGAGCAGCGTGTGCAGTAGTGGCGATGTCTCGCAGCCTATTCTGGCACGACGTTTATTAACAATTTTTTTTAATTCAATTCTATTCCTGTCATTTTTGGTCAATAACAACACATGATCATGATGCGACAATGTCGTCACACACGAAATAAATACATCCCATTGGTCCAGACATTGTAACACATATTGTTACACTAACACAATGTAACAACAGCATCCACAAAGCAATCTCAGAATGTTCAAGTGAATCCCGTAAATCTTAGTGACAGCTCAATAAAACAAAACCAAGTTTATACAAGTATACACGTCGCGGAGAACCTAACGGGTAACCGGGGCTCCGACTCGACGTGCAGGAGAAGGAACGGGGTGGTTTTTAAGAGTCTGACACTCCCTCCCGCCTCACCCAGGCGGGAGCAGTCATTCGATGATTTTCCCCACTTAAAAAAAAAATACATACAAATAAAAATGTATACACGCATGGAACTATACAAAACCAGTTTATCAAGGTCCCGCTTTGTATGACCTGTCCGTAGATTCAACGGTCAGTTTATACTGGTACTGCATAGCTTGATGTGTAGTTGTGTGTACGCTGGACACAGACTAAATAAATACAACAGATTGTAGAGGACATCTGGCTGATTGTTTGTATGTTTGTAAATAGACTGACCGTTCCATGACGGTTTGGAAGGAGTTGACGATACTGGTACTGTTGATACATTCAATTTGGGTGATTAAAGATTCGTTTGCAAAGGAAAATAGAGGCATGTTTATATTAAAACATCCGTGAGATATATTAAATTAATTATCACTATGCTTGCAGCTAACTCACGGAAGTGTTGATGAGGAACTCGACTACTTTCTAGTTATGCTAGAGGCTCATATTCGTAAGAATTCCGTGACAGTCGCCGCTTCGTGTGTCGCGAAATGCTGCTCAAACTAGACTAGTCGAAACTAGTCAAGTTCATCGTCAAACAGTTACGTAAGTAAGCTGAAAACATAATAAGAAATTGTAAGATGAGAAAAATGAAAGATGTGGTACATAAATACAAACTGTCTTTATTTTAGAGAGCACTAGATGACCTCTATATAAGATTACATGGATCATAGGTACTAATATAGATGTAGTAATATACATATAGGTATTTTTAAAATGGTATCTCCAGTATGGTAGTGGTTAGTATTTTTAACTTTTCACTATTCTACGACATCTTCTTCGTGTGTATAAGCCCTGCTTTGGCATGAATGAGCCTGTATGTCCAGTTTGATTTACGTAATCAAGGATACCACAGGCTAAATCCCCCACCATAAACGTACCTCTGTATACTGTAAAAAAATTTTTCGGACATTCCATTACAGCAAGGGTTGAGAAAATAGTTTATTACATCTATATCCACATTAATAAATATAACGTGTCACGAAATGTATTTTGTCTTTAAGTGTCTCACAAAAAGCTGAACAAATAAACACGTTTTCGCATTAAGGACGAGTTCGCAAAGCGTGTAGATCATCTCAATGACTCAGGAGCCATTACCCCTGCTTAATAATTATTTATGTTGAACCCACACACATAGTTGCAAATGCAATTAAACTTACAAATCTAGACCTCACTCTAGTCCTACGTTAATTTGTTCAAAACTTGTTCTTTATAATGTATACAACATACGTTCAAAGGCGGGGCCCCATTAGTGCGTTGCGGTGCATTACGTCGTCATAGCGTCGTTTTTCATATACCATAATTTAACATCACGCCTTTTATCTCCGAAGGGTTGGGCAAACACCCATTTTTCACTATTTATGTTATAAGTCCCATGCAATAGGGGTGAGCCTATTGCCATATACCGGGCACGTTTCCAGACTCCGAGCAACTATTGATCATTTTTAAAAAAACCCAGTAATATTTAATCGGAATCGAACCCTTTGCCCGGCAGTCGCACTTGCGACTTGTCTTTTGGAAAAAAATATTTTTATGATATGCCACATTAGACCATTCCATTTCAACCGATCAAAGGACAACAGACGAAGCGGAAGATGATGTGCAGCACCGACGGACAGTAATCACATTGTATCTGAAACGCATTTGCAATGCCGCCTGACCTAAGTGGGAAAAGTCAATCGATGGTTTTCCCCCCTTAGAAATAAGCTGCGATGTCATGCATCGTCGCAAGCCCGGTGGGGTGTACAATGCGTTGTTCTGTTGCGACGCCGCGACGCGACTCAATAATGTGGCCTCGCCCTTAAATTTTTAACAAATGCCATTCGTCTAATTTTACTCGAAATTGAGATTAGAAAAGGTCAACAAAACTAAGTTAAATTACTTAAAATTGCTTCTAACGAAAGCAGTTTCATTAAGATTTATTCAATGTTTTATTGGCTCTCAATTTGCATATTTAACATTAAAAACGAATTTAGAGTTTATTAAAAAAGTATGCTTTAAAAAGAAAGCGACGATAAAATGTTTTAAAAAAGCATTGTGCTTTAAGTAGTAGTACAGAATTGAACCTATATCTTTATATATATAATTCTTCTGTGAGTGTGTATGTCACCGAACTTCTCTGAAACGACTGGACCGATTTTGATGAAATTTTTTGTGTGTGTTCAAGGGGATCTGGGAATGGTTTAGATTCAAATCAGCCCGGCAGATGGCGCTGCAGACGATGTTTAGGTTACTAATCCTAAACAGCTGAACTAATTTTTGTTTATACATTCAAGTGGATATGCAGGACAACGTCTGTTGGGTCCGCTAGTCTTCTATAATACTAGACAAAAACACTACTATACTTATCCTTAGAATAGGATAAAATGCAACTCTGCTAATAACTTTCTACACTGATGGTTTCAAATAATAAATCTTTATTCATATAACAATGGCTAACATAAATATCTTAGTTAAACACTAATATGCCTATACTAGGAATATTCCTGTGTCACAGGCGACAGGAGGTCTAAAATTATGTTACTGGATTAAATGCATGAATTAACGTTGTTTCCATAAACAAAATTATCGTGTAAGGTACACACTTATGAGAGTTCAGGTATAATTTTGGACCATGATTAATGGAAAACAATAATACATTCTCACACACTCTAACCAACACATCCACAATTAATCAAGATCGCGTTGTGTTGACTTGACAAACTACAACAAATAACTACCGCTCTGAAGTTAGCTATAATCGTACTATAGCTGTCTCTATCACTCATTGCCAATTTTCCATATTTGCGTCACACTCTCTCACTTTGATGCCTAACTTCAGATTGGTAAAGTAATTTGACACGCAGTTTAGGCGACAACTTCTGACAAGTCAAACATTTTGCCTGACTGCGGCATGTTGCCGCTAAGTTTATTAGTTTTCTAAACAACTGGGACCCGAAAGTTATTTGACTTAATTGATGTTGAACTTTATTCATTTTTAGCCTACTGGAAGAAAGTACTCCCATCTGCTATATTAGGACTAACATACTATAGAGTTGAGAGTTGTTTGAGATTGAAGTTAATTTAGTTAGGTACATAAAAGTAATAGCATTAGAACTAGATTTCTCACAATCTGGCATTTAAATGTAGAAGCTACGAGAGCTGAATCATTGAGAAAGTTCTACTAAATTATTGCGAACGCTCATTCATAAAGATTACAAAAGACATAAATACCATAAATTTTTGTTTGTTTTCCCTAGGTTCCTCAGCTATTGAAGTAAATGTACTAACATGAGCAACTGAACTGAAGCTTTTTACACCTGGAAAATAAAATACAGTGAACAAACTCCAAGCTATATTTTACCACATTGTAAAACTATCGATGGCACTTTATGTTTAAGAGGCTTTACGTCATTTTCAGAACATTAGTTACATGTTCACACTTCGTTCAGTCCCTCCGGTCACATTCAGACGTTACGATTAATGCTGGCTATTTATTTGTTGCTATGTGGCTACGATGCTACGCTGCTACAATGGCTACGCCGCTACGTGTGCTACGGCGCTACGTTGAAGCCTTGTATCCACTAGCCAACGGTTCATATTATATTGCACGATGCTGGTGCAACTTGATATGCCTTAAGTGGTTTATTTTCGATGCAACATAGAGTTCGAATGACTTAAAATGGAGATGTGATGCGCAGAGAAAATTGAGTTTAACAATTACGAATGTTGCTGAAATCCGACTATTTGCTCTGGAATTGTGTTGTCCAACATTGATACGAGTGAAACCATCGTATAGACAGATAACTTAGTATGGATACGAGGTTTTACGGTAGTATTACGACGTCTGTACGTTGTAGTTATGTGAAATACGTGATGTAGTTTTTTGTGTTAAATATGTTTATTTTATTGCTGCAACGAACGTGTTTCAGAAAGGCTTATAATTTTTTCGAAAATCCATTGACAAAAGTTTTTCCTTATATAAAATCCAAATATATTTGTGATGAAATATTTCAGTAGTATAAACTTAAAACTTATGTAATCTGAACTTAAGTCCTAAAATTTTAGGTCTCGATGAAGCGGAACTTACCGCATACCAATGTTTTAACATTTCCAGAACTAGGCTTCGTGCCAAGTTTCATAACCCACCTGGTTTCTATTCCACCTCGATATAACGACCACATTTATAAGCAGGTGAAATGTCTCATTGGTCTAGCCACAGCTTTACCTCACCTCCGTACTTCTGTTCTGGTATATAATTTGATTCTATTAAAGTTTGTATGTTTCTATTATTGTTTTGTCAGTATTTTCTTACGACGTATTCAATGTAAGGGAGAAATTACTACTATCATTTTGATACGTAACGTCATGCCTTTCAAACCCCCAAAGAGAAAGGAAAGGCAACTTAATAGTGTAAAGTGTAATTTTATTAATCTATACATATTTGATTTTCTGTACAAGTTTTATTAGGATTACAAATTGAAGTTAAATACAAAACAGCAATACTGAAACGAAGATAAAAACTACAACGTTTAACTGATAACCAAACAAAACTAATAGTATAATTTCACAGCTACCTTTGGGCAAATGAAAAATGGTCCCCAACTACTACCCGTCAAATAACAGGTAGGTAATATTTCCAGGACACTCAGTCACTTCTGTCACCGACTGTACAGCAAAACAACGCTCGCTTCGAGTGTACTTGACAGTTTTATTGGTGACATTACTCGCTATCCAGATACAAGACAGGAAGGTGGGAACCATGTCACCTACTTCCTTTCGTGATAGATTTTAAACTCTATTTGTTCAAAGTTAAGTTTGAATTTTGTCTGAAATGTCCAGTGTCATGTAGGTACTTCTGTAATTGATAAATTTTAAACTCTATTTGTCAGACATTAAGATTGAATTTTGTTTGAACTCTAGAGGTTTGTGTTTTTAAGTTACGTTATTGTCACGTACTTGAAAACAGCTGCTCGTTTGCTATTCTACGCAAGTCAAAGAATAAAAATAAGTAATAGAAGGTTGGTTTAAAAGGAAACCACGACCAGTTTGTTAACTGAACTGCACATTCATTTCAGTTTCCGCGTTTTTCAGATGTTGTTTTTCATGTTCTCAGTTTTTATAACTTAAGTATTCCAATACATAATGTGTACATACTTACACGTACCTACAGTATAACTTTTTAATCACTACCAACCATTCCACAGTCTTCAGAAAAGAAAATGGGTCGCATTTTCATTACACTTCATTTTAAAAATAATCCTATAATCAGTAAAAACGTCTTAGACCTCTCCCCTGAAGGTGATCTGTCAAATAGTCTGGTAATTTATTCATACGACTTAAGTCAAGCCATATCTGACGTCACACCCTAAAGAGAATGATAAAGTGCTTCCACCTAGCGGTAAAAAGAAAAAAACTTGATAATATTTTGTTAAGTTTCAAGGTCTTGGAAATTCGGGGAAGAAAAGGTACGCTGTCTTATAGAAAGTGTACATTTTTGGTACATTGAGCAGTTTTGCTGTTACTTTTGATGTGCTATGTGACTATCTTGAAAAAATATTATTTATTTAACGGTTCTGAAATTTTCAGTAACCTAATTCTACTAATTTTATATTGAATCGAAGTGATTATTGAGTATTGGAAATTGTTACTTTATTTGTTTAGTTGTTTTAATTTGGAATCATTATGAAGGGTTGTGATGTATAGTAGTATGTAGGTATCATATTTTCACTTTAATTTATTATCTCTTAAAGCACCTACGTTTTTGGAAGAAATGAATTTAGAAAAACAAATGAATATTTTTATACATTATTACATTATGGCTTCCAACATAAGGATTTGTAATTTATTTAACTTTCTTAAAACTAACAATTATAAATTCCACTTAATTCTTTCCCGGTATTTTATTAAAAGATAATGACGTTTTACCATTATATTCATAAAACACCAGTAGAAATTTCTCGAAAACGTTAAAATCATATTTATCTACATTTACGAAGTTAGCGTGCGCCCCTCGTGTTTGCTTGATTGAAAGCGACGTCAGTAACACGAAGTCAATTGACATTACTTGCGTGACTGAACAACGGGGAAATGTGTTACGAGCTTTATAATCATGTTTCTAAAGCTCAGGTAGTATCGATCACTGTTTCCTTGGATGTGTTGGTATCTTGCTCAACGATAATTCTACACAATTGTTTGGTTATAGATGCAGAGTATAATATTTTTATGCAATAGCAACACTTGCTACGTTCATAAATTTATACTTCAGTTTAGGTTTTATTATGCAGAGTATCAACATAGTATAAAAGTCGCTATCCGCCGTCTGTCTGTCCCTATGTATGCTTAGATCTTTAAAACTACGCAACGGATTTTGATGCGGTTTTTTTAATAGAAAGACTGAAAGAGTGATTGGAAGGTTTATATGTATAATACATGCATAATATAGTAGAGAAACACTGATAAATTTAGAGGTTTCTAATTGCACCCGTGCGAACCCTAGGCGGATCGCTAGTATTTTTATGTAATGGCAACACGTGCTAGATGATTTATAGATATTATTAAAATACTATTCATTAGATATTTTAATAATTTTATTTTCTTTCATTTTATTTAAATAGTCTTACTGTTATTCCGAAAATATGAAAGTTTTAATTAATTAGTAAATTATTTGAGTGATGCTCATTTTTGATGAATGTTTGCGTCGAACATGGCAATGTTAGACGTGACACACTTTTGGCGGGAATTGAAAAAGTTCAGTCGATTGTGTACGCTTAAATTGTAAAATTATATTGAATAAGTAATTGAAAGTCGTTACGAGTCTTATTTCCTGACCCTAATACATATAAATATAGTCATCATCAGCCTATAAGTGCCACTGGTGAGCAAAGGCCTCTTTTCCCACGAAGAAGGGTAGAGCACTAATCACCACGCTTGCTCAAGGCGGATTGACGATTTCAAACTTATAAGTTGTTTTATAGCATAAGCCGGTAAACGAGCAGATGGATCACCTGATGGTAAGCAATCGTCGCCGCCCATGGACACTAAGGCATTACAAGTGCGTTACCTGCCTTTTGGGAATTGGGAATTTGAGGATTGTGGAGGATTCGGGGATTCGGGAGACTAGGTGAGGGGGGGGGGGGTAATTGGGCCTCCAGTAACCTCACTCACACGACGAAACACAACGCAAGCGTTGTTTCACGTCTCTTTTCAATGAGGCCGTGGTATCACTCCGGTCGAGCCCGCCCATTCGTGTCGAAGCATGGCTCTCCCACGGTTTGTGTGTGTGTCATTGTAAGTTCAGATTTTCTCACGATGTTTTCCTACACCGTCTGTTAGTGGTGTCTAAATACTCTTCAAAAGTATATATAACTCGGAAAAGGTCACATTGGTACTTACCATGGTAGGTTTCGAACCCTCATGCATGAGAAGCGAGCGTCTTAAGCCCCCTTGCCCGTCTTAAACCTTGTAAATATAGTTTACACAGTTATTTTCTTAGAAAAAACCTTAATCCGGTCCTAGTTCATGTTAGCCTAAACGGCGGATGTAATCCGAAATACTCCTTAAATCATTTTGGTTCTGATCCAACTTTCCCTCGTTACTTCATCCTAAGTGACGTCCTAAGCTGAGATCTGTAGGTAGGGTTTATGACAGTACTTGTTCCTTGAATAAAACCCTCGATTTAAGAAAATCCGAAACGGAACTAGGAATATAGGCAAGAAGATAATATTTTAAGTTATCCCCAAGGGAGCAATCAAAAGATGCGTTTTAACTTTTAGTCACCTAGAAAAGAAGACGAGTCGTTACCGAGCCCAATTTCAGTAAGTATAGACTTTTAAACAAGAAATTTTTGAAAAAACTTCTAATCGAGAAATTTTCCTATGCCCCTAGCGTATCAGTTGCATTTTCGATCACTCAACCAAAATTATTAATAAGTCTTAGTTAAAAAACTTGCATTTATGAATTTCACATTATTCCACAGCCATTGCCACACAGAAATGGTGGCGGTATACTGACAAAGATTAGACCGCGTTTACCGATTCGTGTTCCCGTCACTGAAACTGTGACGTCAGCTGTTAGACGCGTGAAATGCACGATTGTCAGTAGATTAGTTGTTAATTCGCTGTATAATAGGTGCTGCTCTACTATGTTGTACTATTATTAGGCTTCTGAAGGTATAAATTCACACATTTAATAGGCGGTGGAGTCTACTATTAGGCTCGTCATACTTTATCCAACCTAGGAACCTCAAAACTTTGTTAACAGTATTCTTTCTTAAGATAAGACAGATGATTTTATAATATGGAAATTTTAGAAGACATGGTGTATCGGTGAACCCTTGGACAAAATATTTTTTTTCTTTCTTTCCAAACACTACAATATCACTAGAAAACCATGCAGTACTACTACTGAATATCAAACCTCCATTACCTTTGTAAGCTCACTAAATTAAACAAACATAAGACTTCTATCACCTAACTACACAATAATCGTAACTGCAGCTAACCTCCATTTTACAACAAATGCAGTTTCATATACGAGCATCTGATAACCGAGACCTGTCAACTTTATTACTTTTACTTAAAATTGGTATTATGGATGAAATGCATTCAAGGGCATGGGAAGCTATCCATCATCAGACATTCGAGGTCAGGGTCGATTATTATCGTCAACTTACGTACATAACACACAAGGTTTATGGAATTTGAGTAGAAAATGAATGTATTACAATGATAATGTGATGTGGTGGGCAATGGAGAGTGTACTCATGTGTATCTTATGAGAATTGATACTTTGTCAGTTAGAAGTGTTACCGAGAATCGATTCTACATACATAACATCACGCCTTTTATCCCCGAAGGGGTAGGCAGAGGTGCACATTCTACCACAGTACAATGTAACACCCACTTTTCACTAGTTGTTATGAGTCCCATGTAATAGGGGGTGAGCCTATTGCCATATACCGGGCACATTTCCAGACTCCGTGCTACTACTGAGAATTTTAAAAAACCCAGTAATACTTTGCCCGACCCGGGAATCGAACCCGAGACCCCTTGCCCGGCAGTCGCACTTGCAAATACTCGGCCAACGAGGCAGTCGATTCTATCACAATAATAAAATATAACAGTTGAATGACCAATACTTTTTTTGAAAATCAAATCAAAATCGGTTCGCACAATCGAATAAGATAAGAATATCGAAGATAATCGTGCACAGATATCTTACAATACAACTCAGTCAAATTGAGAGGATCTTTTTTATTATTTTTTTATTTCGGGCTTAAATGTGGTTTTGCCATTAAATTCCAGGACTCTCAACTTAGTGATCTAAGCAAGTTCTAAGTAATTTAAAGCAATTAAAAGCTTGTCAAGCACAAACATATAACACAACAAAATTCTTCTAAATATTTGTAATTTTACAAAATTCATACATTATCATCTTATTTACAAACCAACGTCATTCCCTGAACATCTAACATCACCCACGTCAATGTTCCCTTCAGATAATTATCCGATAATAGTGATAGAAGGTCATTGGGTACAGAATACTTATGGTGGTGACGTCATCTCCATTAGAGCCTCTTTATTCCAAGCCTGTCATTGTTTCCTTCGAAGGATGTAGAGATCAGGTTACTGTGACAATGGACGAACAAGCCGGACATGTGTTGACATCGGTCAACATGTTCCGTGGATTGATCGGAATTAATCATTATTAAAATAACATATGGTATTATGTTGACTGTATCGTCAGTCGAATCGTTTAGTTCAATTTTTAAGGTTGTGTAAACTATTGTTGTGGATTTCCGAATATTGTTCAGTGTGAGGTACGGTGTCCGAAATTCTGCCGTATGTGGTAATAGTCTCACCTCCTACTGATCAGAATTATAACATAGCTGGTGAATAATATGAGTGTGGAACAGGTACACTTATATTACATTATTATTAATATCAACATCATCATCAGCCTCGTTGGCCGAGTGGTCGCAAGTGCGACTGCTGGGCAAAGGGTTTTGGGTTCGATTCCCGGGTCGGGCAAATTATTACTGGATTTAAAAAAATCTCAGTAGTAGCACGGAGTCTGGAATTCTGCCCGGTATATGGCAATAGGGTCACCCCCTATTACATGGGACTCATAACATAAATAGTAAAAAGTTACATTGTACAGTGGTATAATGTGCCTACCCCTTCGGGGATAAAAGGCGTGATGTTATGTTATGTTTACATCATCATCATCAACAGCCTATAAGTAGCCACTGCTGACCAAAGGCCTCTTACCATACAGAGAAGGATTGAGCATTAATCACCAAGTTTTCTCAATGCGGGTTTGCGATTTCAAACTTAGAATTACAAATTATAAGCTTAAGTTTCCTCCCGATGTTTTCCGTGGGTCCAGTAGTATTGAAATAATCTTAGAAACTACACATAACTCGGAAAGAGTCACAATGGTACTCTCCGTTGGTAGGTCTCGAACCCACACCCTTATGCATGAGAAGCGGGCGTCTTAGCCTCTGAGCCACTGAGACACGTTATTATAAAAATAAACTATACTGCCCTGAGAGTGCAGTAATCGACATTTTTGTGATTTTCAGAAATGGTATCCTAAGAGGTTCAGGTACATGAAAAAAAAAAATATTTTCATAAAAAAATTCAGTTGAAGTATGTTTTTTCGCCGTACTTGCATAAAAACTGCTTCAATGATAAGAAAAAACGCAGTATTAAATTTTGCGATTACTGCATTCTTAGTTTTGATGGCAGTATAGTAAATATTATAACAGAAAAAATAATCCTATGTACTACTGTACCTACCCAACCTAAATTCTTCAACTCAAGCAGGTAGTACCTAGAATTTTTCCTGAGCTAGATAGAATGCAGGTCACCTAAATAACTCGGTCTGCGTTTCTGCCGTAATCTTAGAAAAAGTCAGCAAGTGCTTCTTGCTCACGAACTTTTAATTTCATCTTGTTTTCCCTACTTGAATCAGGTTTGCGTTTAAATAAAATATTATTTTACGTAAGGAAGGTACTGGCTCTTTTAAGACTTTAATAATATATTAATCGTAAACTGGATTGTTAAAAAGGTTTTGGTAATCTGTAATATTTCTTTTTATATTCTTAACTAAATGTTCTACTATCTTTAAGTGTGGGAGAGCCATGCTTAGGCACGAATGGGCCGGCTCGACCGGAGTGATACCATTGGCCTCACAGAAAACCGACATGAAACAACGGTTGCGTTGTGTTACGTCGTGTGAATGAGGTTACTAGAGGCTCTTTGGAACCCTTCCCCAATCCCTGAATCCCCAACAATCCTTCAAATTCCTGATCTCATAAGGCCTGTAACGCACATCCAACGCCTCTGGTGTTCCAGGTGTCCATGGGCGACGCCGATTGCTTACCATCAAGTGATCTGTGCGCTCGTTTACCGGCTTTTTTTTTAATTAGGGAAAATCATCGAATGACTTCTCCCGCCTGGGTGAGTCAGGAGGGAGTGTCAGACTCTTACTGACTAAAAACCACCCTGTTCTTACTCCTGCACTTCGAGCCGGAGCCCCAGCAACCCGTTAGGTTCTCCGTGACTCGTTTACCGGCTTACCATAAAAAAGGGTGTCTAGTCGCCTAAAACATTCCTATAATCTTCGATACACTACAATTGCTTTTTGAATTAGAGATAGCTCCGGCAAATTTTATATAAATCCTTAATTATACTTATGACAATTTTAATGAACCTGAACTTTAATGCTTACTGTCCACTTGTGCAGTAAAATATCAATTTTGTTACATCACACAACATCCTACTAATATTATAAATTGCGTACTGGTAAAGAGTGGAATTCTTTGCCAGAGTCTGTATTTCCTAAAGGGAGTCTTCAAGGTCCGAGTGAATAGGTTGCTTATGGGACGACGTTCTCCATCTTAGACCGCACCATCGCTTACCACCAGGCGAGAAAGTGGTAAAACGTCGACCCATCAAATATAAAATTAAATAAATAAAAATAAATGCGAAAGTCTGTAAATGTTCGTTTATTACTCTTCACGTTAAAACGGCTAAAGGGATCGGGATGATAATTTAAACAGGGATAGATTATGATCTAGAATAAAACATGTGCTACTTTTTATCCCACGGCGAAACCGCTGGCAGGAGCTAGTTTTCTATATTTTTTAACCGACTTCCCAAAAAAAAGAGGACGTTCTCAATTCGGCTGTATGTTTTTCTTTTGTGTGTATGTTACGCGATTACTACGGCGTTTGAAGACAGATTTTGATGATTATTTTTTTGTTGGAAAGGTTATACTTTTCTCTATTACCAATCAAATATCATTTCATCATTTCGACACTCAGCCATTCCTAACACATAATTACGCACATAACTTCGTTCATTCCATCCATCAATCATTACTTCGCGAATGAAGTTCCTTCACAACCCAACTTTCAATCCAGTCAGCCCTTCGATATTGGCTCAAGAAATTTTGGTCCCGTCACCATTACTTGCAAAAAAGTTTATCATAGACTTTAAGACGAATCTTGAGCTCTAAAAAAGAAAATGTTTTTTTTTTAATGGAATACATAACCCGACCAGACCCGAGCAGACGGATCGCCTGATCCGTCTGCTCGTTTACCGGGTTATGTACGACGAATCGGCGTCGCCCATGGACACCTGGAACACCAGAGGCGTTACAAGTGCGTTACCGGCTTTTTGGGGATTAGGAGTTTGAGGATCGTTGGGGATTCAGGGATTGGGGAGATTGGGGAAGGGGAAGGTAATTGGGCCTCCGGTAACCTCACTCACACGACGAAACACAACGCAAGCGTTGCTTCACGTCGGTTTTCAGTGAGGCCGTGGTATCACTCCGGTCGAGCCGGCCCATTCGTGCCGAAGCATGGCTCTCCCACACTTGAAATATTGTTGAACACTTGAAACACTTGAAACGTTGGTTAACGACGAATTTTAATGTGACCTTTCTAACTTTATTTTTTGTGTAGTATTAAATACTGGTAGTATAATTTTATAATTTATATTTGTATAGGGATCTGAAACCAGCTGTCCAAATATTTGTTTTTTGAAAATTATTAATATCATAAAACTAGGTGGTATAGATTGTTTTATAAACGCCTGAAGCACAACATACTTTGAAAATATAAAAACAGAGAAAATTTTCAAGCTGAGATTGTACTTTTAAAGGCTTTTCTACTCCTGCAAGTACGTACTACAGAATAAAAAATGAAGTCTCGCATTTCCACGTGCACCTGCTAACCGTTTACACATTCCAAATGCAATTTAAACTTGGAACATATTTCTGGGAACGACACTAATTTTGGCGGGAACTTTTTCAATTTCGAACAAAATAAGCCAGTTCGGTCGTCTCGGTCATAGAGAACTAGAGGAGCAAGGCTATGGAATCGAGTCATTCGGCCAACCCGGATATTACGGAATCACTGCATTTCGTTTGTGGATCATTCTAGGTTTTTTAAAGGAATTCTATTGGAGAAGTTTAACAACCGGCTATCTGGATATTGGACTTCTTTCTAGTTGCAATATCTTGCTGTTAAACGTAAACCACAGGGACTGATTTCAATAAATAATGTTGGGGCATGATATACCGTTCACATCTTTCCGAATATATTGCCTCTAAAAATAATTGTAAAGTTTACTTTTATTAGTATACCTACGAAATATACTCTATAACGTTTGAACTAGGTCATAAAAATCATTCATAATGTATACCAGTTCTAAATGAACTCCCGAGCAAGTGGAACTCGGCCAGAGCATAGACAAACATTACTTTCTTCTATTGTCATGCCAAAAGAATAGGTTGCATACTGCGATACATCTCACTAAAGAAACTAGGCACTCTGCCAGCTCTCGTATTAAGATTTCGGGGGTAAGGGTGTACTTAGTAATGTACGCGGTTTGTATTTGATATACCCACCTGGTTTTGTGTAAATATGTAGTTTATTCAATAAATAAATAAATAACAATGATTACTTTATGCTTGACGACTTTTACCTCGATGATTTACATATTTTACAATTTATATACCTCTAGATGAGTTTTTAAGAGTAAGTTTGTTAAATGTTAATAAATGATAGATATAATAATTATATTATCATGAGAAAAACATCTGTTATCCGACATAGTTGTAAGAAATTAAAAAAAAATAAGTTATTGGTTGTAACATTTAACTTTGCATGCCGAAAACAGTAGGATATACATCGCCTACTTTTTTCGGTACATACGTGGGACTATTTTTTATAATTAATATGAACTGTAATTACAATACATAATATCACGCCTTTTATCCCCGAAAGGGTAGGTAGAGATGCACATCACGGCACTTAATGCTACTGTACAATGTAACACCCACTTTTCACTATTTATGTTATGAGTCCCATGTAATAGGGGGTGAGCCTATATTGTCATACACCGGGCACATTTCCAGACTCCGTGCTACTACTGAGATTTTTTAAAACCCAGTAATACTTAATGATGAAACGAGTATCGCTATCAGTAAAATACCAATCCAACATTTCAATTTTACAATAAGCTTATAAAAAGTTATCGAACATTTGAATCAATTTGTTGAGCACATATGACACACACATGGCGATTAATGCTTAAACCTTCTCCGAGTGAGAAGAGGCTTTGCTCAGCAGTGGGCATTTATAGGCTGTTGATGAATATGACGCAATGGAGGCACTAAATGAATATTGTTAAAATCTACACACGGTAGGCCGATGTGTCGGTCGAATATTACCAAAGTTTGGCTTGGTAACGGCCGGGGTAACCGCGAAGTTGCCATTTTGATGGTTTCATAAAGTACGCACGTCTGTGTTCTTAAGTTACTCAAGAATTATAATGTGATACTAGAAAAGTACTCCGTTGATTTCTATTTGAAGTGTAACTTAAAGTAGATTAAAATACTTTTAATTTTGGAGTCTTTTTTATTTATTTAAAGGGCTTGATTTCTCATAGAAAATATAGCCCCGTGCCGTCTCACTCACCATCGTCATCTATATGTTTGTTCGTTAAAAATATTTGCCCTATCAGAGATTTGGACACCTGGAACACCCGAGGCGTTACAAGTATTGGCCTTTTGGGATTTTAAAATTATATTTTTATAACTTTTTCTATTCTTCATTTTCTATTTAAAAAAATGTCTAAACAATAATAAATTTAATGCTAAGCACAGTGTGTTTTGAAAATGTAAAAATCTGTTTATTTAATTATTTAATAAACTATACGGAGTACTACAAGAACTCAATTCATTTCAAAATAATTAAGGATTCATGCCTAATTAAGGATTATAAATGCTACTCATGCACACTTTTTTTATGGAATGAGCCGGTAAACGAGCAGACGGATCACCTGATGGTAAGCAATCGGCGTCGCCCATGGACACCTGGAACACCAGAGGCGTCACAAGTGCGTTATCAGTATTTTTGGAATTTTGAATTTGAGGATTGTGGGGAATTCGGGGATTGGAAAGACTGGGGAGGGTTGGGCTGGAATTCGGGGATTGGGCTTCCGGTAACTTCACTCGCACGACGAAACACAACGCAAGCGTTGTTTCACGTCAGTGTTCTGTGAGGCCGTGGTATCACTCTAATCGTTCGTGTCGGGGTGCGGTGCCAGAAGACCTCCCCGTGGTGCACCCTGGGTGCGGGCGACAGTCTCCCTAGCGGGGGTGATAGGGTTGGAGTGACTGTCGCCCGCAGCAGACTTCTGGACTGGGCGGGCGAACCCGACAGGGTTCTGGAGGCGGCGGGCTGTGTGCTCATGGCCCGCGCTTCCGTGGGGCGTTTCTCCGCCTGTCTCTCTGAACTTAGCAGAGATCGTGGCGGAGAGGCAAGGGCGGTGCTCGTTGTGCACTCACCCTGCCAGCGAGCAGCATCGGGACACAAGCTGTCCCCGATTGCAGCCGTCGATATCGTAATCCGTAAGGAGGTCACGGTCATGTTTTGTGACTCTGAACGGGACGAGGGTCTTGGCTTGGTCGCCCGGACCGCGAGGAAGATAACCTCTATAAAAAATTCCTCTAATACTAAGTTCTGGTGCGCGGCGAGAGTATGCATGGCTGAGGAGTAGTGTCAGTCGCGAGCGCACCCCCAGCTAGGGGACCAGTGGACCCTCTAGTTGGGAAACAAATTTTCACTTACCCAGGTACAGGGGGCACTGCCTGGGTGGACCGAATATTTCCCCCATACTCGTGGGAACTTTATGGAGTTGAATACAAAAATAAAAACCACACAACCGGAGGAGGAGAGTGCGGGTGAGCTTGGCTCGCCTGCAGTAGCAGGAGAAGGGAGCCCAAGTGGCTCCGGGACTCGTGGTGGGGCGCTGGACTCGTCCAGCAGGCCCCACACACGGGAGTCTAGTCGGAGGGGGTCGGACTCAGAGTCCGACGCGACATTAGCGGAGCGGCTGAGCGTGAGCTCGAAAGGCTCACGCCGCCGCGCGACGGGGACGTTCAAACGCCCCAGGCTGGAGGAGGACAGTTTGTCCCCGTCCTCCGGCGCTCAGGAGGCGCCTCCCCCCAAGGTCCCCACGGCAGCGCGGGGTAGGGGCGGCAAGGGCAGCGGTCGCCGGAAACCGGCACCAGCTGCCTGCGCGGAGTCAGCCGAGCGGCTGGCCGCGGAGGGCAGGGCTCTCTCGAGCGCTGCCCGTTCGGAGTCCTCTGCGGCCGAGATGTCCGGCGTGGAGATGTCGGAGGGCGAGCGCGGCTCTGAGAGCGAGAGCTGCTCCGGGGGCCTCCAACAGGCCATTACGGCGGAGCTCTACAAGCTGGCGATGGGGAAATCCCAGCCGGTTAGGTTCCGCCTCCTCAAGGCGGCTTCGGCCACAATAACGGAGGCGGCCTTGGAGCAGTGTGCGGTGCCCACTGCGGGAAAGGTGCGCTCCGAGCTGGCCGAGATGCGGCGAGAGCTGGCGCGCTTGGCGGCCTCCAATGCGGCTCTGGAGGCCGAGCTGCGGACGGCCAGGGCCGAGCTCGCCGCTGCTCGCGGCAGTCGCCCCCAGCCCCCGGCGGAGTCCGACGTAGTCGGACTGCTGCGGGCGGAGTTGGCTGCCTTCCAGCGACGTTTCGACGTGCTGGAGGGCAGGCTCTTGCGCCCCCCACTCGCACTCGCGGCGAGTCAGGTCGCCTGACTCGCCGCGAGTGGGGGACCCCGCGGTCCCGCGGTCGTACGCGGCCGCTGCGGCCAAGCCTTCGACCTCGAGTCAGGCTAGCCGCAGCTCCCAACCGCCGGTAAGGGCGCGACCGGCTGCCCCAGCGAGGGCCTCGGCGCCCCCGCCGGCGCAGACCCCAGCTGCGCCGACGGCGCCTGCGCCTGCGCCCGCTGGGCGCAAAAAGAGGAGGGGCACTCCGGCCCAGCAGGCTGGGGTTGCGGCGGCGGCGGCGGAACCCGCCCCGCAAGCAGAGGACGGCGGCGGGTGGCAAATCGCCGGCGAGGCGAGGAGAGTCGCCAAGGAGGGCCGAAAGCGCCGAAAAAGGCGCAGCGGCAACGACGGCAGCAGCAGCGCAGGGAGAAACGCGCTGCTGCCTTGCTCCTCGCCCCTAAGACCGCGGCTGTAGTAATTACACTGCAGCCCGAGGCGGTCAACAGGGGCGTTACGTATGGCGACGTCCTCGCCAAATTAAAGGGGGCGGTGACTCCTGCGGAGTTCGGGGCCCCGGACGGGTTCGCGGTCAAGGTGACCGCTACCGGAGCCCGTCTTTTGGAGGTCCCCGGCGCGACCAGCGGCCCATCGGCCGACGCCCTGGCCGAGAGGCTTAGGGCGTGCCTCGGTGCGGACGAGGCCCGCGTGTCCAGGCCCACCAAATGCCTGGATGTCAGGATCTTGGGCCTGGACGACTCCGTAACGGAGACGGAGGTGGTGGCCGCTGTGGCCAGGACGGGAGGGTGCCCTGCTGACCAAATCAAGGCAGGCGCCATCCGCCCGGACAACTCGGGGCTGCGCACTGTTGTGGTCAGCTGCCCCGTCACAGCGGCCAAGAAGCTGAAGGAGGGCAAAAGGCTCTTGGTGGGATGGGTCTCGGCGCAGGTCAAGCTGCTCGAGACCCGGCCTCTGAGGTGCTACCGCTGTCACGTGGGGGAGCACGTGAGCGTCAAATGCACCTCGGAGGTGGACCGCAGCGACTGTTGCTTCCGCTGCGGTCGGCCCGGTCACAAGGCCGGCTCGTGCTCCGCCCCGCTGCACTGCAATGCATGTGCGGCGGCTGGCAAGCCGGCCAATCACCGGGTCGGGAGCAAAGGCTGCTCCCCTCCCGCCAAACCCAAGGGCAAAGGTAGGCCCTCCGCCGCCCCTGCCGTTTCCGCCGCCGCCGCCGCCACTGCCACCGCAGTCGCCGCTGCCGCCACTGAGGAGGTCGGAATGGACTGTCAATAGTGGCTCCATTCCGCCTCCTCCAGGCGAACATCAACCACTGCGCCGCTGCTCAGGATCTCCTGCTCCAGAGCATGGCGCAGTGGTCGATCAATGTCGCCGTGGTCTCCGAGCCGTATTTTGTCCCGCCCAGGGATCACTGGGTGGCGGACCTGGACGGCTCGGTGACCATCATCTCGTCGGCCGCCGCCGGTACCCCGACTTTTGAGGCTGCTCAAAGAGGCCGGGGTTGTGTCGCAGCACGGTTCGGAGAGCTCGCTGTGGTGGGCGTGTACTTCTCTCCGAACCGAACTCTCGCCGAGTTCCACAACTCCTTGAGGGAGTTGGTCACCGTCGTCGTCGGGTTCCGTTCCCTCCCCGTGCTCGTCCTCGGGGACTTCAATGCCAAAAACTTGGCTTGGGGTTCCCGGTTCACCGACGTCCGGGGTAGGATGGTGGAAGACTGGGCCCTTGAGACGGGCCTAGTCGTCCTGAACCGGGGTTCTGTCCCCACGTGCGTGCGGATGCAGGGCGAGTCGGTGGTGGACATCTCGTTCGCCAGCCCTGCTCTGTCACCGCGTATTGTTGACTGGCGCGTCATGGAGGAGGTGGAGACGTACTCCGACCACCGGTATATCCGGTTCGACGTCTCCGCCGAGTCCGCAGACCCGCCGGTCAGACAGGCCCCATGTGGCCCGCGTTGGGCGCTGAAACAGCTGGACCGGGAGCTGCTCCTGGAAGCCGCCATCGTGCAGGCCTGGGTGATACCACCGGTCAGGCCTGCCGACATAGACGATGAGGCCAAGTGGCTCCAGGACGCCATGTCCAGGATCTGTGACGTGGCGATGCCCCGGATCCGGTCGAGGCAACAAAAGCGCCAGGTGTACTGGTGGTCGCAAGAGCTAGCAGCTCTACGCAAGGCGTGCACTGCTGCGCGACGCCAGTACACTAGGCACCGCAGGCGCCGCATCCGTCCTCCTAATGCGGAGGCGAGAGAGGCGGAGTTGTACGAGGGATACAGGGCGGCCAAGGCCCTCCTCAAGGTGGAGATATTGCGGGCCAAGGAGGAGGCCCGCCGAGAGATGCTGGGGACTCTGGACAGAGATCCGTGGGGACGCCCGTACCGGATGGTACGCGACAAGCTCCGCGCTTGGGCTCCCCGCTCACCCAGAGTCTCCGGCAAGAAGTCTTGGAGGAGGTGATTGGCACCCTGTTCCCTCGACTGTGGAGGGGGTTCACCCCTCCGTATATGACTCCGCCCCCTGCGGTGCCCGACGCGGGCTACAGCGACGACGACGACGACATCGTCCCAGAGGTGACCGAGGCAGAATTGAGAGCGGCGGTGCGCCGGATGGGCGCCAAGAACACCGCCCCAGGACCCGACGGCCTGCATGGCAAGGCATGGGTCCTGGCCTCAGAGGCTCTCGGGCCTCGATTGATTGGTCTCTACAGCGCATGTCTGGAGAGAGGCCAGTTCCCGTTTCTCTGGAAAGCGGGAAAACTGGTCCTCGTGCGGAAGACGGGGCGCCCTGCGGACTCTCCGTCCGCGTACCGGCCCATAGTGTTGCTCGACGAGGTGGGGAAAGTCTTCGAAAGAATCATTTCGAACCGCCTCGTCGCGCACCTGACGGACATTGGGCCGGACTTGTCGGACGGCCAGTTCGGCTTCCGCAGAGGGCGCTCCACGGTGGACGCCATCATGCGCGTTAGAGACCTCACGACGGGGACTGCAGTGTCCAGGGGTAAGGTCGTAGTGGCGGTGTCTCTGGACATCGCCAACGCCTTCAACTCCCTGCCCTGGAGCTGCATCTTGGAGGCACTCCGATATCATCGGGTGCCTACCTACCTCCGTCGTGTAATCGAGGCTTACCTGACGGACAGGTCCGTCAGCTACCCCGGTCACCGGGGCGAGTGGAACCGGCGAGAGATGGCACGCGGTGTTCCACAGGGTTCGGTTCTGGGGCCGCTCCTGTGGAACATCGGCTATGACTGGGTGCTGCGCACCGACCTCCCGAACGGCGTTAGCACAATATGCTATGCCGACGATACGCTGGTGCTAGCGCACGGGAGGTCACACCAGGCGGCGGCCGACTTAATGGCGACAGCGGTTGCGACAGTCGTTGAGAGAATCCGGCAGTTGGGACTCGAGGTGGCGCTCCACAAGTCCGAGGCCATGTGTTTTCATGGCCGCGGGAACGCGCCACCTCCGGGTGGGTCCCAAATAACGGCGGGAGGAGTTACCATCGACGTCGAGACGACGATGAAGTACCTAGGACTCGTCCTCGACAGTCGGTGGAACTTCATAGAACACTTCCGACGTTTGGCCCCAAAGTTGGAGAGGACGGGGGCTGCGTTTAAACGCATCCTCCCCAACCTCGGGGGGCCAAACGCCTCCTGCCGGAGGTTATACGCCGGGGTCGTGCGGTCCATGGCCCTCTACGGCGCCCCTGTTTGGGCGCCAAACCTGTTGCGGCGTCCCGATCGCTGCTCATGGCACAGAGGGTCATGGCGATCCGAATGATCCGCGGATACCGCACGATCTCTGGGGAGTCGGCGAACCTCCTTGCCGGATTACCGCCGTGGGATCTGGAGGCGAAGGTGCTCGCGCGCGTGTACGGCATGCGCGCGGAGGCACGTCGCCGGGGTGAAACCCCGCTGCCGCGCCAAATAGGTGCGTGGCGGGATGAGCTCCGGCGCGATCTCATGGCGGAATGGCAGCAACGACTGTCGCAACCGAGGGCTGGGCTCGCTGCCATCGCAGCGGTAAGTCCCCTCTTTGAGGAGTGGCTTGAGAGACGCTACGGCGTCCTCACCGACGCAGGTCCTCACCGGACATGGAAGTTTCGGGAGGTACCTGTGTCTGATGGGGCGGGAGGAAACGCCCGGGTGTCATCACTGCGAGGACCGCCCTGAGGACACGGTGGAACACACGGTGGGAGAATGCCCTTCGTGGGCTGAGCACCGCCGTGTCCTCAGGGAAGTGATCGGCGATGGCGACCTCTCGCGTCCGGGCCTAGTGCAGGCCATGATGCGGAGCGAGGGGGACTGGGATGCCGTCTCCTCCTTTTGCGAAGCAGTCATGCTAGCTAAGGAGGAGGCGGGACGCGTGAGGCAGCGAAGCGCTGCCTCCTCGCAACCCAGCCATCGCGAAGGACACACTGGGCGTCGGGGATCGCGAGACGATCTCCGGCCACCGTAAGCGCGGGCCTGCGGACGGCGAGCATGGGTGGCTCCCCGTCCGACCAGAAACAGACCCGAGCGTACGGCGCGTCGCGTTCCGCGCGCGCCTCAAAGAGCCATCAGACCACCACAGATGGGGCCCAATACGGCCGATGCCGATTCGGAGTCGCGGAGAACCTAACGGGTAACCGGGGCTCCGGCTCGACGTGCAGGAGAAGGAACGGGGTGGTTTTTAGTCAGTAAGAGTCTGACACTCCCTCCCGCCTCACCCAGGCGGGAGAAGTCATTCGATGATTTTCCCCCCTTAAAAAAAAAAAAAAAAAATCGTTCGTGTCGAAGCATGGTTCTCCCGCTCTTAAACTACACTAAAGTTATAAAATCAAAACAACGTATTTAACTCCTCCTTTAACTAAACACGTACATAAACAACTAAGTAGGTACTTACAAATAAACTTTAGATGAAAGTTACCAATAATAAGATAAATATTCCAGTGAATGCTGGACGGATATTAGACGGATACTATCAGCAATGGTGTCGAGCAGGCATTGAACGAACTGATCAGATTGATTGGACAGATTTAGTTCTTAATTTAGAATTTGATACTGTATTTTTAGAAAATTTTATCGCCTTTCAAAATCTCACTGTAGTTATAGAAGTGTAATTTACATCGTGTCAATTTTATTAAACGTTTTAATAAAAAGGGCCTCACACGTTGAAATGCACCACCAGTGATAGACAGCGGACTCTCATATATATTATAGCCACTGCTAGATTATATGCCTAAATTACAGTTTTAATTAATTTATTTATTGGTTTTTGAATAAAGCAGTATACATCAAATAACTAAAATTATAGAAAAAAATAATAAAGTAATAAAAGAATAATAAAAGAATAAGCTTATAATAATAATACTTAAAAAGTTTAGGTTCTCGGTCTAGGAAGAGTACCGAAAGGTCACACTTACTTCACTTAGGTAGGTTGCGTTGCAACATTATTGCGAAAAAAATCATGATCTTTCACACCATCTCATTTATAGAAAACTAGCTTTTACCCGCGGCTTCGTTCGCGTCACAAAAGGATAAAAAGTAGCCTATGTGACATTATACACACAGCGCCATCTATATCAATAATTTCGTTTTCTCTGGAGAATATCAATTTTCCGGGATGAAAAGTACCCTATTATTTAATCCAGACTTCTAACTTTACGTCTGCAAAAATTCAAAGCAATCGTTTTAGTATTTACGGCGTGAAAGCGGAACAAACAAACAAACTCACTTTCCGATTTATAATATTAGTGAGGATGTCTGTTGTTTCATTTTCAATACACGATGTCTTCAAGTGTGTGAGAGCCATGCTTCGGTACGAATGGGCTGGCTCGACCGGAGTGATCCCACGGCCTCACAGAAAGCCGACGTGAAGGAACGCTTGCGTTGTATTTCGTAATGTGAGTATGATATCTGTCGCAAAATAAATTGAAATAGCTGAGAGAGGGGCGCCGTTGATTGTGTGTGGGGGTATCAAATTGCGGACATCCTCAATTTCTCACATATGTGTATTGCTGTAACGAATTTTTAAATCAAGAATTCCGATAATTTTTTTATTATTACTTTGCAATCTTTTTTACAGTTAAGTATTGTACCTCTAGTTACTTTTTAGCCTGTCATACCTATATTTGACTGAATACAGACTTCCTTGCTCAATACACATACATAGTGGAACGTGGATGCTATATTGTACAGTGGCAATAATGGCCGTAATATGATCCTCTGCCTACCCCTACGGGATAACAGGCGTGATGTTATGTTATGTTATTTGATATATTTTCTCTCGTTGGGTGGCATTTAAAATACATAGATCTAGTGGAAAGTGCCTTTTATATAATAATCTGCTTTTTTGACAATCTTGCGATAATATAAATATCAGTGATACAAACTAAATAATAGATACATTCATATTTTATTTCATAGAATAAATATGAATTTTTATACCAAACACGAAATTAATAATGTATGAAATAAATCATAGTTTAGTTTTATTTTCTTTAATATTCTGGCTTGGCAGCTTCATTTTTCACATGAGCGAGATATGTTCGTAGCTCGTGCATATGCATTGCATGGATGTTAATAAAAACAACACAAGCCCTAATGGAGTTCACTGCACTGTTGAGAAAGGGTTCCTGTCATAAACGTTGTATTTTATTTGAATTATATTTTCAGTTATTTAACTTTATAGTAAACAGAAAACGTGCTGAAATACTGTTTACAGTTCAGCTATGATTCATAAAGGCTTACATATTTAGCGTACCTATAGCAACAATCTCTTAGAGCGGAGCCTCCTAACACAGGCATAATAATATCTTGCTTAAAACGAGCCTCCAATCTCAATTTATTAATTTCGTAATCTGTTTTTGCAAATAAATGATTTTTATTTTTATTTATGTATATAATCTTAACGAACCTTATAAACATTAAAAGTAAGAATGACATTTAGTTAATAAACTACCAAGAAGTTTCCAGGATGTATTATACTCCAGGAAATTAGACATGATTTATATTATACCTACTTTAATACGCAAGAAAAAACAAAATACTTTATTGGCAGCATTTTTAATTAACATAAGTATATACAGTATGTTAGGTTAAACGAGGGACATATTCAAACCCATAATAGTGTATACTCACATGAACCTAACAAACATATAAACGAAACGAAAACACTAATAAATAACAGACAGAACCATAAAAACGCTTCCGCTTACGCTTACGGGTTACGGCTTAGCGGGCTTAAGCGCACTCTATCCTTTTCGGCAAGATCGGCGCATGTTTTGCAACGCGACTTACTTTATGTAAGTACTGTTTCTGTTTACAAGTACACTTGTTGCGCGCTCAGTGTTCATGATGATTTATTTCATTGGACAATTACTTCAAAAATTTTGGTTATAGGTTTTTTACATATTCGGGACGAGAATCAAATACTGAATAAGTCCCTCGTTTAACCTAACACACTGTATACAGCCATTAACCATCAACCTTCTTTTACACAAGTAATATTTACAGCCAGTTTAACTGATTCAAAATGGCCGCCGTATTCGAATAATCTTTAAAAATAAGAAGTCATCTATCACCATAATACATATTTACACAAACCCTCGCTTCAGAATACAAATGGAGTTTACTAACTCCAAGAAATGCTTTCACAAATCTTCAGCGCTGCAATTTTTAACAGCTTTCTAATAGTAAATGTTTTCCAAATGCATTTTCAACGCTTTTATACAAGATGAATTTTCCTTAGAATTTTCTCTATGAGTTTCTTAAAGTATATGTTAAGTTCTCTATTGGAGTTAAACTTACTTTGACTTTAATTTGAGTGCGTAGAATTTATTACTGTACGATTATAATTATTGTATTATACCAAATGTTCATGTATTTTTATTTATTTATTAAACTTTATTGTACATACAGTGAAATTGGCGGACTTAATGCCGTAGGCATTTTCTGACAGTCGACCAGTTGGTGGTGCAGAATGTTAAAGCGGTAGGTGCAAAATTATAAAAAGAAAGTATGAAATAGATAACGAGGTTAAGGTAATAAAATATTACAGAAGGAAGACATGACTGTTATAATCGATAATACATAGCTAGATACATAGTATGTTTTTTATTTATTGGGTTTATTTTTAACATCTGTGATTCCTCTGGTGTTGCAAGTGTCCATGTGCGGCGCTGATCGCTTACCATCAGGTGACCCGTCTGCTCATTTGCCTACTATTCCATAAAAATAAATCTATGTATCGGGTTTTTTTTTTTTTTTTTTTTTTTAAGGGGGGAAAATCATCGAATGACTTCTCCCGCCTGGGTGAGGCGGGAGGGAGTGTCAGACTCTTACTGACTAAAAACCACCCCGTTCCTTCTCCTGCACGTCGAGCCGGAGCCCCGGTTACCCGTTAGGTTCTCCGCGACTCCGAATCGGCATCGGCCGTATTGGGCCCCATCTGTGGTGGTCTGATGGCTCTTTGAGGCGCGCGCGGAACGCGACGCGCCGTACGCTCGGGTCTGTTTCTGGTCGGACGGGGAGCCACCCATGCTCGCCGTCCGCAGGCCCGCGCTTACGGTGGCCGGAGATCGTCTCGCGATCCCCGACGCCCGGTGTGTCCTTCGCGATGGCTGGGTTGCGAGGAGGCAGCGCTTCGCTGCCTCACGCGTCCCGCCTCCTCCTTAGCTAGCATCACTGCTTCGCAAAAGGAGGAGACGGCATCCCAGTCCCCCTCGCTCCGCATCATGGCCTGCACTAGGCCCGGACGCGAGAGGTCGCCATCGCCGATCACTTCCCTGAGGACACGGCGGTGCTCAGCCCACGAAGGGCATTCTCCCACCGTGTGTTCCACCGTGTCCTCAGGGCGGTCCTCGCAGTGATGACACCCGGGCGTTTCCTCCCGCCCCATCAGACACAGGTACCTCCCGAAACTTCCATGTCCGGTGAGGACCTGCGTCAGGCGGTAGGTGAGGACGCCGTAGCGTCTCTCAAGCCACTCCTCAAAGAGGGGACTTACCGCTGCGATGGCAGCGAGCCCAGCCCTCGGTTGCGACAGTCGTTGCTGCCATTCCGCCATGAGATCGCGCCGGAGCTCATCCCGCCACGCACCTATTTGGCGCGGCAGCGGGGTTTCGCCCCGGCGACGTGCCTCCGCGCGCATGCCGTACACGCGCGCGAGCACCTTCGCCTCCAGATCCCACGGCGGTAATCCGGCAAGGAGGTTCGCCGACTCCCCAGAGATCGTGCGGTATCCGCGGATCATTCGGATCGCCATGACCCTCTGTGCCATGAGCAGCGTCCGAGCGGGACGCCGCAACTGGTTTGGCGCCCAAACAGGGGCGCCGTAGAGGGCCATGGACCGCACGACCCCGGCGTATAACCTCCGGCAGGAGGCGTTTGGCCCCCCGAGGTTGGGGAGGATGCGTTTAAACGCAGCCCCCGTCCTCTCCAACTTTGGGGCCAAACGTCGGAAGTGTTCTATGAAGTTCCACCGACTGTCGAGGACGAGTCCTAGGTACTTCATCGTCGTCTCGACGTCGATGGTAACTCCTCCCGCCGTTACTTGGGACCCACCCGGAGGTGGCGCGTTCCCGCGGCCATGAAAACACATGGCCTCGGACTTGTGGAGCGCCACCTCGAGTCCCAACTGCCGGATTCTCTCAACGACTGTCGCAACCGCTGTCGCCATTAAGTCGGCCGCCGCCTGGTGTGACCTCCCGTGCGCTAGCACCAGCGTATCGTCGGCGTAGCATATTGTGCTAACGCCGTTCGGGAGGTCGGTGCGCAGCACCCAGTCATAGCCGATGTTCCACAGGAGCGGCCCCAGAACCGAACCCTGTGGAACACCGCGTGACATCTCTCGCCGGTTCCACTCGCCCCGGTGACCGGGGTAGCTGACGGACCTGTCCGTCAGGTAAGCCTCGATTACACGACGGAGGTAGGTAGGCACCCGATGATATCGGAGTGCCTCCAAGATGCAGCTCCAGGGCAGGGAGTTGAAGGCGTTGGCGATGTCCAGAGACACCGCCACTACGACCTTACCCCTGGACACTGCAGTCCCCGTCGTGAGGTCTCTAACGCGCATGATGGCGTCCACCGTGGAGCGCCCTCTGCGGAAGCCGAACTGGCCGTCCGACAAGTCCGGCCCAATGTCCGTCAGGTGCGCGACGAGGCGGTTCGAAATGATTCTTTCGAAGACTTTCCCCACCTCGTCGAGCAACACTATGGGCCGGTACGCGGACGGAGAGTCCGCAGGGCGCCCCGTCTTCCGCACGAGGACCAGTTTTCCCGCTTTCCAGAGAAGCGGGAACTGGCCTCTCTCCAGACATGCGCTGTAGAGACCAATCAATCGAGGCCCGAGAGCCTCTGAGGCCAGGACCCATGCCTTGCCATGCAGGCCGTCGGGTCCTGGGGCGGTGTTCTTGGCGCCCATCCGGCGCACCGCCACTCTCAATTCTGCCTCGGTCACCTCTGGGACGATGTCGTCGTCGTCGTCGCTGTAGCCCGCGTCGGGCACCGCAGGGGGCGGAGTCATATACGGAGGGGTGAACCCCCTCCACAGTCGAGGGAACAGGGTGCCAATCACCTCCTCCAAGACTTCTTGCCGGAGACTCTGGGTGAGCGGGGGAGCCCAAGCGCGGAGCTTGTCGCGTACCATCCGGTACGGGCGTCCCCACGGATCTCTGTCCAGAGTCCCCAGCATCTCTCGGCGGGCCTCCTCCTTGGCCCGCAATATCTCCACCTTGAGGAGGGCCTTGGCCGCCCTGTATCCCTCGTACAACTCCGCCTCTCTCGCCTCCGCATTAGGAGGACGGATGCGGCGCCTGCGGTGCCTAGTGTACTGGCGTCGCGCAGCAGTGCACGCCTTGCGTAGAGCTGCTAGCTCTTGCGACCACCAGTACACCTGGCGCTTTTGTTGCCTCGACCGGATCCGGGGCATCGCCACGTCACAGATCCTGGACATGGCGTCCTGGAGCCACTTGGCCTCATCGTCTATGTCGGCAGGCCTGACCGGTGGTATCACCCAGGCCTGCACGATGGCGGCTTCCAGGAGCAGCTCCCGGTCCAGCTGTTTCAGCGCCCAACGCGGGCCACATGGGGCCTGTCTGACCGGCGGGTCTGAGGACTCGGCGGAGACGTCGAACCGGATATACCGGTGGTCGGAGTACGTCTCCACCTCCTCCATGACGCGCCAGTCAACAATACGCGGTGACAGAGCAGGGCTGGCGAACGAGATGTCCACCACCGACTCGCCCTGCATCCGCACGCACGTGGGGACAGAACCCCGGTTCAGGACGACTAGGCCCGTCTCAAGGGCCCAGTCTTCCACCATCCTACCCCGGACGTCGGTGAACCGGGAACCCCAAGCCAAGTTTTTGGCGTTGAAGTCCCCGAGGACGAGCACGGGGAGGGAACGGAACCCGACGACGACGGTGACCAACTCCCTCAAGGAGTTGTGGAACTCGGCGAGAGTTCGGTTCGGAGAGAAGTACACGCCCACCACAGCGAGCTCTCCGAACCGTGCTGCGACACAACCCCGGCCTCTTTGAGCAGCCTCAAGAGTCGGGGTACCGGCGGCGGCCGACGAGATGATGGTCACCGAGCCGTCCAGGTCCGCCACCCAGTGATCCCTGGGCAGGACAAAGTACGGCTCGGAGACCACGGCGACATTGATCGACCACTGCGCCATGCTCTGGAGCAGGAGATCCTGAGCAGCGGCGCAGTGGTTGATGTTCGCCTGGAGGAGGCGGAATGGGGCCATTATTGGCAGTCCATTCCGACCTCCTCAGTGGCGGCAGCGGCGACTGCGGTGGCAGTGGCGGCGGCGGCGGCGGAAACGGCAGGGGCGGCGGAGGGCCTACCTTTGCCCTTGGGTTTGGCGGGAGGGGAGCAGCCTTTGCTCCCGACCCGGTGATTGGCCGGCTTGCCAGCCGCCGCACATGCATTGCAGTGCAGCGGGGCGGAGCACGAGCCGGCCTTGTGACCGGGCCGACCGCAGCGGAAGCAACAGTCGCTGCGGTCCACCTCCGAGGTGCATTTGACGCTCACGTGCTCCCCCACGTGACAGCGGTAGCACCTCAGAGGCCGGGTCTCGAGCAGCTTGACCTGCGCCGAGACCCATCCCACCAAGAGCCTTTTGCCCTCCTTCAGCTTCTTGGCCGCTGTGACGGGGCAGCTGACCACAACAGTGCGCAGCCCCGAGTTGTCCGGGCGGATGGCGCCTGCCTTGATTTGGTCAGCAGGGCACCCTCCCGTCCTGGCCACAGCGGCCACCACCTCCGTCTCCGTTACGGAGTCGTCCAGGCCCAAGATCCTGACATCCAGGCATTTGGTGGGCCTGGACACGCGGGCCTCGTCCGCACCGAGGCACGCCCTAAGCCTCTCGGCCAGGGCGTCGGCCGATGGGCCGCTGGTCGCGCCGGGGACCTCCAAAAGACGGGCTCCGGTAGCGGTCACCTTGACCGCGAACCCGTCCGGGGCCCCGAACTCCGCAGGAGTCACCGCCCCCTTTAATTTGGCGAGGACGTCGCCATACGTAACGCCCCTGTTGACCGCCTCGGGCTGCAGTGTAATTACTACAGCCGCGGTCTTAGGGGCGAGGAGCAAGGCAGCAGCGCGTTTCTCCCTGCGCTGCTGCTGCCGTCGTTGCCGCTGCGCCTTTTTCGGCGCTTTCGGCCCTCCTTGGCGACTCTCCTCGCCTCGCCGGCGATTTGCCACCCGCCGCCGTCCTCTGCTTGCGGGGCGGGTTCCGCCGCCGCCGCCGCAACCCCAGCCTGCTGGGCCGGAGTGCCCCTCCTCTTTTGCGCCCAGCGGGCGCAGGCGCAGGCGCCGTCGGCGCAGCTGGGGTCTGCGCCGGCGGGGGCGCTGAGGCCCTCGCTGGGGCAGCCGGTCGCGCCCTTGCCGGCGGTTGGGAGCTGCGGCTAGCCTGACTCGAGGTCGAAGGCTTGGCCGCAGCGGCCGCGTACGACCGCGGGACCGCGGGGGCGACCTGACTCGCCGCGAGTGGGGGCGCAAGAGCCTGCCCTCCAGCACGTCGAAACGTCGCTGGAAGGCAGCCAACTCCGCCCGCAGCAGTCCGACTACGTCGGCCTCCGCCGGGGGCTGGGGGCAACTGCCGCGAGCAGCGGCGAGCTCGGCCCTGGCCGTCCGCAGCTCGGCCTCCAAAGCCGCATTGGAGGCCGCCAAGCGCGCCAGCTCTCGCCGCATCTCGGCCAGCTCGGAGCGCACCTTTCCCGCAGTGGGCACCGCACACTGCTCCAAGGCCGCCTCCGTTATTGTGGCCGCCGCCGCCTTGAGGAGGCGGAACCTAACCGGCTGGGATTTCCCCATCGCCAGCTTGTAGAGCTCCGCCGTAATGGCCTGTTGGAGGCCCCCGGAGCAGCTCTCGCTCTCAGAGCCGCGCTCGCCCTCCGACACCTCCACGCCGGACATCTCGGCCGCAGAGGACTCCGAACGGACAGCGCTTGAGAGAGCCCTGCCCTCCGCGGCCAACTGTTCGGCTGACTCCGCGCAGGCAGCTGGTGCCGGTTTCCGGCGACCGCTGCCCTTGCCGCCCCTACCCCGCGCTGCCGTGGGGACCTTGGGGGAGGCGCCTCCTGAGCGCCGGAGGACGGGGACAAACTGTCCTCCTCCAGCCTGGGGCGTTTGAACGTCCCCGTCGCGCGGCGGCGTGAGCCTTTCGAGCTCACGCTCAGCCGCTCCGCTAATGTTGTGTCGGACTCTGAGTCCGACACCCTCCGACTGGACTCCCGTGTGTGGGGCCTGCTGGACGAGTCCAGCGCCTCACCACGAGTCCCGGAGCCACTTGGGCTCCCTTCTCCTGCTACTGCAGGCGAGCCAAGCTCACCCGCACTCTCCTCCTCCGTATGTGGTTTTTTATATTGATAGGTCTCCATAAAGTTCCCACGAGTATGGGGGAAATATTCGGTCCACCCAGGCAGTGCCCCCTGTACCTGGGTAAGTGAAAATTTGTCTCCCAACTAGAGGGTCCACTGGTCCCCTAGCTGGGGGTGCGCTCGCGACTGACACTACTCCTCAGCCATGCATACTCTCGCCGCGCACCAGAACTTAGTATTGGAGGAATTTTTTATAGAGGTTATCTTCCTCGCGGTCCGGGCGACCAAGCCAAGACCCTCGTCCCGTTCAGAGTCACAAAACGTGACCGTGACCTCCTTACGGATTACGATATCGACGGCTGCAATCGGGGACAGCTTGTGTCCCGATGCTGCTCGCTGGCAGGGTGAGTGCACAACGAGCACCGCCCTTGCCTCTCCGCCACGCTCTCTGCTAATCAGAGAGACAGGCGGAGAAACGCCCCACGGAAGCGCGGGCCATGAGCACACAGCCCGCCGCCTCCAGAACCCTATCGGGTTCGCCCGCCCAGTCCAGAAGTCTGCTGCGGGCGACAGTCACTCCAACCCTATCACCCCCGCTAGGGAGACTGTCGCCCGCACCCAGGGTGCACCACGGGGAGGTCTTCTGGCACCGCACCCCATGTATCGGGTTTAGGAACGTAGATGCAAATATTCACGTCAAGCGAAGCGAGGGCGTACTCCGAATTCCAACTTTGTTTTCCCTATTTTCCGATTTCGTAAATCTCAGTCTCACGGAATCTGGGAATTGAGTCCGATGTGTAGCAATAGGTTTATATAGAACTAGCAACGTTATTGGCAAAAATAAACTTAAACATAAATTTACGTGAAATTAAATAGGTACAAGCCACTTATTAAACAAATCCTTTTATTTAAATTGTACATTCACACAAAGAAACCATTAAATTTAAAGGCCGGCAACGCACCTGTGACTCCTCTGGTGTTGCGGGTGTCGATGGGCGACGCTGATCGCTTACCATCAGGTGATCCGTCTGCTCGTTTGCCTCTTATTCCATAAATAAAAATAATTAAATCGCAAAGGTAGTCTTAATTCCGAATAAAATAATACATTATATTTAACCCGTGTAATTTGTACGGCAATATAAATAAATTGGTACGGTAACAATTCCGTACGAAAACCCTTTACTATTAATGCGGCGACATCTGGTGGACGTAGCCGGTAAAATGGATATGGTCATGAAACTGAACAAAGGCTTGAATGGAATATAAAAAATAAATGAACAGGTTATTGTGGAGGTTGGACTCGAAATTCCGATACAAATTGTGGAAGTTCTTTTTTTCTTCGTTGAGGTGTGATGTTGAAACAAGCAAAGTTATTAGGTAATAACTTTTAATATAATTCTGTTACGTAGGTACGTAACAGAATTATATCTGGTTATACACAGTGAAATCTATTTCACGAATATGTATTATCTTACATAATTGTACATTAAACCAGTCCCAATTGGCAGTGTAACATTTAAGGCAATTTGCTTTAATTCCGATTTACTGTTTCATTTAAAAAATATAAATGGAATAATTATTTCACTAAATGAAAGAACAATTTCAATTCAACTCGTAACGTTTAATTTTCAACCGTACTTTTGTTTCTCCACCGATTCCACTTTAATTTGCAAATCGTTCAACTCGATAGCAAAAAATGAACAGAGGCCTTAGTACGGGTTTGTTTTACGTTTAAAGTAATCGTAACGAGTACGCGTTCGGCGCTGTGATTGGTTGCTTCATTGGCGCCGGCCAATCAGAGTGCCGAACGCATACTCGTTTCGAATACTTTAAACGTAAATCAAACTCGTACTAAGGCCTCAGGTTATTGTGGAGGTTGGACTCGAAATTCCGATACAAATTGTGGAAGTTCTTTTTCTTCGTTGAGGTGTGATGTTGAAACAACCAAAGTTATTACCTACGTAACAGAATTATATCTGGTTATACACAGTGAAATCTATTTCGTTTTCGTCACGCGGCCAAACAACTTGCCATATGGAGTACTTCGATGTATAAAGTAAAAACAAAAAAAAATCATGGAAATACGCACCTGTAACATGAACATGAAACACGAGACGGAAAGTAGGCACTATTTGCATCACGTGGCACTCGAGAAATACCTCTTCGAGAACTACATGGTGTGATGTTTTGATACTATCTTAGGAGTTCGTGGTACTATGAGTTCGTATGCGCTTTCATAGTTAACTTTTCGAAATGGTTCACCAGATATTTTGATGGTTGAGTGGCAGAGAATGCCATATGGCATTAAGTTCGCCTTATGTGCCATTGTGTATATTAAAGACTAAATAAATAAATAAATAAAAATTTTATTTGTTTTAAAGATAGTATTTCTTTGTAAAACTATTGTATTAACAAGACAGAACAATATTATTTCGGGACGAAAACGAAATAGATTTCACGGTAACACTAGTACTGCTAAACTACCTCTATTTAAAGAATGTAGGTAACAATAAAATTCTATTTCACTAATTTTTCTTTTATTGTAGATATTTGTTATTATTGGGTTCTTAAGACAGAAAAAATCCAAAAAATCCTACGGGAACGGCAGAAAACGGGATTGCGCGTACGAAGTCACGGGCAGAAGCTAGTATATTATATTTCTTAGTCAAACATCGTTTCGTAGCTAGGCAGAAGAGTGGCGCCTATCAACACTTGACCTTCGACGCCCCATTACAAAGTCCACACTAATGACATCGATGACCTAATAGGTTATAATAGATTTAGGTACTGTACAATATGTATATACAAAGACTTTTCGTTGGTAGTGGTGAAGGTAACGCACGTGCTTTTGTCATTCCTACGTTTGTTTTCAATTAAATGATCTATTTCATAGTGATCTAAATTGAAATCTTTTAAATTTTGTGTTTTTGTGTTGGTTAAGTGTATGTGTGTGTAAGTTTTAATCAGGTATTGGTGTTTTTAAGTATATTTTATTCTATTATCTCCTCTGCCCATCCGCATCTTTTTAATTCGAAATGGACGAGGTGAAGCCACCCGATCCTCCTGATCCCGATAAATCCCCGGAATATGAGACGGAAACTATCGTCACAATTACCCTTCCTCCCAACACCCCGGATATCGAAATAATGGACGCGGAAGTTTCAAGATCCCGGAAACGACCCGCAGGCTCCCCCCTTATCACCCAAAACAACCCTCCGAAATTGGCAAAAAATGTAAATGGTAGGCAATGTTACACGGCCAGGGACAATCCCCCTTACATAGTCTATGTGTCTCTTAAGGACTCCCAGACGTCTGGCACCACGCTCCACCCAGTTAAATTTGGTATGTTCTTAATGAAACTAAATATTAATAATGTTAAGATCGGTGGTGTCAAACGGCTGGGGAGGAATAGAGTTTCGGTTGAGTTTGTGACGCACCAGGATGCTAACAGCTTTTTAGTAAACGGTATGGTAGCTCAAAATTATACAACTTCGATCCCACAATTTAATATTACCCGAATGGGCATTGTCAGGGACGTCCCTGTGGAATGGACAGAGGACGAAGTCATTGGTAACATCAGGGTTCCCACCGGGTGTGGGGCTGTGATAAAAGCTAGGAGGATGAATCGCAGAGTCTCAACTCCAAACGGTACCGAATGGAAGCCTACCCAAACCGTAGTGCTTACTTTTGACGGCCAAACACTACCTAAAAAAGTGTTTTGTTTTTACTCAGCGCTCCCGGTAGAACTATACTCGTACCCTACCATACAGTGTTATCACTGTTGCCGTTTAGGGCATACCCGCACTCTTTGCCGCTCCAAGCCACGTTGTTTCAAGTGTGGCCAGGATCATCCAGGGGATGGATGCCAGATTCCAGCTGAGACTGCCACCTGTGTCAATTGCAATGGCACCCATTTTGCTAATGACAAAACTTGTCCTGAATTGGGTCGCCAGAAGAGCATCAAAGCTCTGATGGCTGAAAAATCAATTTCATATGCGGAAGCAAGCCAGGTTTTCCCTTCTGTAAAAAGGTCTTATGCTGAGGTCTCAAGATCAGTCAACCTCATTGATCCATCTCCTAATAAAAAACCATCCCAACAAAGAGTCTCCTATAAAAAAACTATACACCTTAAACCTAAATCACATGCTCCCCTATCTCCTAGCTATGATAAGAAGGCTCATCAGGCCCTTATCCAAGACCACACTTACTCCCCATCCAAAAACGGTTGCGCTTTCCCTGTGGAATCCGGAACCAACATTCGTAGCTCCAAGTACATTCTTAATATAGTTTCTGATATGCTCATGGCAGTACTATCAAACCCTGCCCAAACTGTACCGGACCACGTCGCACACAAGCTTTCAACAATTCTTGATTACATCTGTAAAATTCCTACCTCTAACACTGCTTCAGTGGAACGTGAGGAGTACTCTTCCCAGGAAGAGTGACTTACTCCACTTGATGAATAAATTTAAACCATCGATTTGTGGCATTGCTGAGACATGGCTTCGACCGAATATCAATTTCGGGATCCCGTGTTTCAGTGTTGTCAGACATGACAGATCTGATGGTTATGGAGGGTGTGCTTTGTTAATTAATAACAAAGTACCCTTCTCCCAGATCCCTCTACCCTTCGTTGGCGATGACATAAATGTTGTCGCTGTTAAGGCTGAGGACATAAATATATTTGTATTTTACATTGCTCACCCTCATGTTGACCACCTTATTTTGATTAAAAATTTACTTACCTCAGTAAGTGGCCCATTACTTGTTATGGGTGACTTTAACTCCCATCACTATAGATGGGGTTCAGATTTTTGTGATAATATGGGTAATGAGCTAGTTGAGATGCTGGACGAACTCGATCTGTGTGTCATTAATGATGGCAGCCCTACTCGTAGGTCTGCATTTGGTCAAAGAAACAGCTGTGTGGACTTGACCTTCTGCTCGCCTGTTATGGCTAGCGTGCTAAATTGGAGTTGTTTAAATTTGACCTATGGTAGTGATCACTACCCCATCATAATTAAACACTTGTCAAAATCCATCCCAGATAAACCCCTTCCCCCCCTATTAAGATATCGTTTAGATTCCGCAGACTGGGATCTTTACTCTAAATTATTAGACCTCCGCATTTCTCTCCTTCCACCAGTTAACAATGAGAATTCTTTGGAATGTTTCTCAAAATTTTCCGACCTGATATCCTCCACAGCCGAAGATTGCTTTCCTGTGAAAAATGCACCGAAAGGCAATATCCCTTCTCCACCATGGTGGGATAGTGAATGCACTGCCATGATAAGAGCTAGGAATGCGGCTGAAAAGACATATAACCAAGATATGAACCTGGAAAACCTCCTAAATTTCAAGCGAATTTTGGCTAAGTCAAGGAAATTGTTCAAGAAAAAGAAGAGACAAGGGTGGCAGAGATATTGTGGTTCACTAAACCCATCGACACCAATATCCAAAGTTTGGCAGAGAGTTAAAAATTTTAGGAACTCCACCAAACCTCCCACTATCTCCACCTTACCCGAATCTCTGAGTAACAGTTTTTTCAACCACATTGCTCCAACGTATGTTCCTACTGCAGATGAATGCTGCCTGAAATCCCATGAGATCGAGCGACCCGAGTCTCATGACCCGCTCGATTTGGAGTTCTCACCTGAAGAACTTCAAACGGTACTCAAGCATGTGAAGGACTCGGCACCAGGGATTGATGGGTTCCCCTACTCATTCCTAACTAAAGCAGGAACTAAAGCGAAGCAATACTACCTTGACTTGGTCAATTTTTGCTTTATTTCAGGCTATATTCCTCCTACCTGGAAGGTTCAGGTTATTATGCCGCTGTTAAAAGCTGGCAAGGACCCTGGTGACCATTTGTCGTACAGACCTATTGCCCTATCGTCCATACTTATTAAAACTTTTGAACACCTCATCAAAAACCGCCTTGAATGGTTGGTTGAGAGCCAGGGGCTGCTTCCGGCGGCTCAGTTCGGCTTCAGGAAAGGTCTGGGTACGGCTGACAGTGTGGGTACCCTCACTTCAGCCATCCGACTGGCCCTTAGCAGGCAGGAGTCGTTGGTCGCAGTCTTCTTGGACATCTCAGCGGCCTATGATTCTGTCCTCTTACCCCTTCTCAGGCAGAAACTGCAAAAGCTGAGAATCCCGAGTAGGATCTGCCGAATTATAGCCCACATCCTTTCCGATCGTACCCTCCAATTAAGAACTCCTGAGGATAACCCAGTACGGAGGTCCTCCTGGAAAGGTTTACCTCAGGGGTCAGTCCTTAGCCCCATCCTTTATAACATTTATACATATGACCTTCCCTCCTGTCTAAATTTTAACTGTAATGTCCTTCAGTATGCTGACGATATCGCACTAATGGTTACCAACAGCTCTATAACAGACGCCGCCCACTCCATCAACGTCTCTTTGGCCTCATTAAACCAATGGCTTCTGAATCACGGGTTATCTTTAAGCGCCCCAAAAAGCTCAGCTGTCATTTTTACACGCAAACGACGCACTCCGGATCTTCGTGTAGAGATAGACGGTCAGGATATCCCAATCAAAAGCAGTGCTAGATTCTTGGGGGTTTATCTCGATTCAAAGATGTCTGGGGCGGATCACATAAACACTGTGGTTGCAAGGTGTGAACGCTCAGTATCGATACTCAGAGCTCTGGCCGGGGTATGGTGGGGTGCACACCCCTACTCATTGAAGCTCATCTATAATGCATTGGTCAGAAGTGTAATGGACTACTGTTGCTTCCTTATTGTTCCTTGCAATAAGGGTGCATTAAAAAAACTAGACTCCATTCAGGCCAAATGCCTTAGAATAATTATCGGAGCTATGAAATCATCCCCCATAAATGCTCTTCAGGTTGAATGTGTAGAGCCTCCCCTCAACCTTCGAAGACAATACCTGGCAGACCGCTTCATCTCAAAAGTCCTCTCCCTCTCATCACACCCCCTTCTTCCTATCCTAGAACAAATCCACTGTTCCTATAGGTCCTCTTCCTACTGGAACAATAAACCTGTCCCTCCCGTGATTGTCAGGTACAGGGAGCTTAAAAACCTCTCTACACCCATCAGGCAATATCCTGTACTCCCGGTTTTCTCTTCCGTATATGAGGTTATCCACTTCAGGCCAAAGGTAATTCTAGGACTCGGCATCTCGAAATCCTCCGTAGATGCTGCGGGCGAGTTTGGGCGCGCTTTGAACAGCTACTGGAGGGGCTGGAATATTTTCTTCACCGACGCGTCTAAACTATCCCGAAATGGAAGTACAGGAGTAGCAGCGTACTTCCAAAATTCGAAGATCGCCCTCCTCTCCAAGTGTCCCCCGGCAGCATCTGTCTTCACGGGAGAATGTGTTGGCATTTTAGAATCAATAAAATTTATTAGAGCACACAACCTTAGAAATTCTGTTATTTTTTCCGACTCCCGAAGTAGCCTACAGTCTCTCAACCAAGACCAGCTCCATTCCCGAACTCATAGCAGTTTGGTTGTAGAGATAAAGGCGCTTCTTTTTTCTTGCTTCAAAGATGACATAAATATCGAGATCGCTTGGATTCCTGGTCACTCTGGCATATGTGGTAACGAGTGTGCGGATTCATTGGCCAAATTTGCGGCCTCGAATGAGGTCGAACGCCAACACTACGTTATGTACGGGTATGATATACGTGCCGACACAAAACACAAGCTGTTTGACTCATGGGCTGCGGTGTGGGTAGAAACTTCCAAACGGAAAGGTGCCTACTATGCAGTTGTCCAGCCCGGCATCCGACGGAAACCTTGGTTTTCCAAGTACCCTAAGCTTCCCCGTCATACTGTTTCATCCTTGTGTAGGCTCAGACTCGGCCATTGTAGTAGTCCGGTCTTCCTCAACAAGATCCGTGTCCGCGACAGCTCGCTGTGCGAATGCGGCCTTGATGAGGGAACCTTAGAACACATATTTTTTTCGTGTCCCTTAAATTCCCAATCCTTTGACCTCTATAAAAAACTTCCCAGTATCCAAATCCCACTCCCAATCAGTTTCCACCTCCTTTTAACTCACTTTTCCCACAAAGTAATTATTTATATATGTAAATTTATGAATGAAAATGAGATCAAAATGTGACGGTGTCCAATGATGTATATTAATATCTGTCTATATTGTGTATGTCCCCCAACTATTTTTTACACCACTGTATATATACAGTAAAATAGTTGATAATGTTTATGTTTTACTAACCCAATTGTTTTGTCCTTTCAGCTACTAACAACTAAAAACTACCGCAAAGTTAAGTTCGACGGTCCAATAATTTTGCCGTCACCACTCGACACTGGCAGTATAGTCGACAACACCATTTTGGAGACTCAGTTGCCAAAGAAGAAGAAAAAAAAAAAAATGTATATACAAAAAGTGATAGTCTTTAGAAAAACTGATATTCAATTCTTTTGTCAAAGCCTTTTAAAATTGTTGTTATTTTGCTTTTATTAAGTGACTTTAGTATTATAAGTAAACAACATCACTCAGTTGAAATTGAATTATCATTAGAAATCTCAATTTGTTATTTACTTAGTTCTTTGTACTATTTTGTACAACAATTGTAAAAACATATTTGTACTAAAAAGTAATTTGAATGGATGTTTTTTCTTATAAAATAAGCCGGTAAACGAGCAGACCGCTCACCTGATGGTGAGTAAGCAATCGGCATCGCCCATGGACATCCGAACCACCAGAGGCGTCGCAATTGCTTTGTCGGGGATTAGGAATTCAAAACTTGTTTCGTACAAGGAACCAGAATATTTTCTTTCACGAATATCTCTTTCCTTCCATAATTTTACATTATACCAGTCCTAATTTGCAGTGTAACATTTAGGGCAATTTGCTTTAAACTGTCAAACACCAAGCGGTCACCGGTGACCAATGGAATAATTATTTCACTAAATGAAAGAACAATTTCAATTCAACTCGTAACGTTTAATTTTCAACCGTTCTTTTGTTTCTCCATCGATTCCACTTTAACTTGCAAATCGTTCAACTCGATAGCATCCTAATGGGATAGGCGATTGAATTTGTAATTGTAGTTAACAATATTTATATTAGAGTAGCGGACCTTGCGAAATTAGTTTTGCCTTAGATTTTTTTTTTGCATTATAACCTTCTCCTAACAATGACCAAAAAAGAAATCCAACAAAAAATAATTATAGAAATCGATTCAGCTGCTCTCGAGATTAGGACTTAGCAATACATTCAAATGGTACAATACTACAATATGGTTGAGTTGGGCGGTGCTGGTGTACGTGTCATGTTCGTGAACGGGCGCCGTCAACTGGGACTGGTCAGCTCCAGACTGTATTTTTTACTGTCCTTTAAGGTTATTTTTTTTCGATCTCTTTGACTGTATTTTAGTGTTACATTGTTTTCGCTTAATCCAAACAACAAAACTATGTAACTAGTGAATTGTATTGCGAACCTGATTGAAAAAGAGTAACCTATGGAATTTTCTTGCTCGTTCTTCTCCATAGGTATCTACATCATGGAATGAGCAAATAACTTCACTTTTAATTTTTTTTTTGTTGACGTTCAAAAGTGCCATCCTGGTCTAATTGAAATAAATGATTTTGACTTTGATTCAGCTATTCATTTTTACATTATCGATTTCTTAATTGTAAATTTATTAATTGATATGATTTTCATCTTTGTCTATAGTTTATTATATTTCTCAAAATGTTGGTCCCTTCTTATCGCTATAAGAGCCAACTAATAGATATTTATGAGAGACTAGGCAGCAACGATTTCGGATAAACCTAATCTTTTCTTTTTAACTCCGATCTTCAAGCCGATTGCATTAAGAGTATGAAAACAGATTCATAATCCAAATGTTGATGATGGGCTGTTGATATTGATGATCTTTACTACTCTCCTTGCCATAATACGAAAGAAATAAAGTAAAATACAGCCAAAAAAGGAATGAATTGAAATTAAAAAGTAGCATAACATTACAATATTTAAAACCAAAAGTCAAAATGTTGAAGGAACAAGAAACTAATTAAGTTCAACAGTTTTTCTTAATAAGTAAGTAGTCGAGGTTTAGTTTCTATATTGTTTTTATTAAAACCTGTTTTAACACTTCGTCTATGGTTAGGGATGGCAATGCCTCCTTGATATACGCAAACATTTTATATTCAAAACGCTGACAAGATTAATTGGAATGATGACAGGATATGAACATTATAATTATAATTAATCCATAAGTATCATATAAATCCGTATTTTTTTTAATTTGTCGTATAATAAAATCATATAATAGAATCAAAGTTTAGTAGTGGGGGCTAAAACGTCAATTCTACGTATAAAATGTACATCGAAGTGACGTCACGCGACATTTCAAATCAATATATCTTCGAAACTATTCCTTTCCATAAGAAAATAAAAAATACATGTCTAATGTTTTTAAATAATCTACCAGGCGGATATTAAAATAAAAATTAGTCATCTACCGCATACCCCTTTCAAATATTTGTAACATCTTCTAAACAGAAGAAACTATACAGTGTGTTAGGTTAAACGAGGGACTTATTGAGGGAGGGTATTCAGTATTCGATTCTCGTCCCGAATATGTAAAAAACCTATAACCAAAATTTTTGAGGTAATTGTCTAATAAAATACATCATCATGAACACTGAGCGCGCAACAAGTGAACTTGTAAACAGAAACAGTACTTACATAAAGTAACTCGCATTGCAAAACATGCGCCTATCTTGCCAAAAAGAATAGAGCGCGCTTAAGCCCGCTAAGCAGTAACCCGTAAGCGTAAGCGGAAGCGTTTTTATGGTTCTGTCTGTTATTTATTAATGTTTTCGTTTCGTTCATATGTTTGTTAGGTTCATGTGAGTATACACTATTATGGGTTTGAATATGTCCCTCGTTTAACCTAACATACTGTATATTTAGTCTTATTATTGTCAATTCATACAATATCATTTTTATAAAGTAGGTATGTATTTCTATAGCTACTAAAACTATTGAAATAGATTTCACATCAACAGGCCTACAAGTAGCCACTGCCGACCAAAGGCTTGGCACATAACCACCACGCTTGCTCATTGCGTGTCGGCGATTTTAAACTTACAATTAAAAATTATAAGCACCGGTATTCTCAAGAAGTTTTCCTTCACCGTTTATCAGTGGTGTCTCAATAAGTAAATAATCTTGGAGAGCACAACAATAACTCGGAAGAACTCAACATAATAGATTCAGTTAGACACATATTCGAAACGATAAAATTATACCAGTCCTATTATAACATCAATTTTGTTAAATAATAGGGATTGGTTTATCTATATAAATAAAAATGAGATTCCGGTGGTTAGTCTCACTAAAACTCGAGAACAGTTGAACCGATTTGGCTAATTTTGGTCTTGGAATGTTCGTGGAAGTCCAGGGAAGGTTTAAAATGTGAGAAAAACACTTTAAGCTGTAGGAAAGTTGCCGGGTCAGCTAGTGAGAAATAAAAAATATTCTTATTCTTATCAAACTAATAAATAACATTACTAACGAAAAGTTAGTACATTACAAGACATGACAAGACCTATATTCGTTCAATATCTTCAGGGACAAACAAACAGACATATTATTCATTGTTTTAGAAGAGATAAAAGTAAAACTAAAACTACTTGAAGAAAGTTCTGGAATAGACAGTGACAGGTATTGGAGCAGACGATTACTTTCAAGTGGATTGTAGATCCGGTATATATGTGGACAAGTTCCATAGAAGTTGGCCATTCAATGATATTGTTAGAAGGATTATTTTGACGATATAAGTTCCAACTTTTATTTGACATGTAAGTTATAGTGATTCTTTAAATAATATAGTTCTCGCAAATATTATATAACATCACGCCTTTTAATCCTTGAAGGTGTATCCAGCGGTGCCATGTGCCACTTGTATATGTATGGACAACTCAGAAGTAACGTTTTGATTTCTATCTAAAACGCAGTAAGATATTTCATACGAATGGTATATCCATTCGGATATCTTTAGTAGAATCACCGTTTAGTAGATTTCTGTTAAAACTACAAACTTAGACCTACAAAAACATAGACACGCCAAGATCAGTTGCTTCATAAGCTAGCCACCACATTTTCTTATAAATACACCACACCTATAACTAAATTATTATACAACGAAAATATACATCCGAAAAGCCATCAACCCTACAGAAGAATGTTTTAGTTCGATTAAAATGCAAATGGAGCGTTAAACACGAGCGGAGCGACGCGACGCCGCCACACCGCGGCGCCACCGTCGCATAATAATAAAAGTAAATCATTAATTTTAATTTGACCTCCATCGCTATATGTGTACTGCAATTAAGCTGTTAACTTCATTGAAGATCACGTTTACGCTCTCTTGTCTTTATAGGGCTGTGGCATATTGAGTGGCTAGCAATCCACTGTCGAAATATTTGGGTAATTGAGACATTTGAGTTTCTTTTTTCACTTTTAATCAATCATTCAATCTTTCAATCACTCGTGCTTCTTTAATACCTCGTGCTTTCCCATTCGTGCTTATTTATATAAAAAGATTTCATTCTTCAAAAACATTCAATTCTAGAATCATCAGGAAGATTCACGAACATAAAATTAATTTACCAAAATCAAGAGATTTCACTAAACAACGACAACGACGACGAAAATGAGTAATCATACGTCTCCAACATCACACACAAGATTTTCCAGCACAATAAATATTCAGGCTGTATGAGTGTTGCCAACTTCCGTTATAAACTCGAAACTTACCCAAAGATACAGTGAAGGCTCTAGCAAAGTTTCATAAACAAAATAATTGTAGTAATCACGCCAAGTTGCCGAGACACGGACTGTTTTCAGCTTAGTTTACTGAATTATGAATTAGTGTTAGCACAGGACCAAAGGAAATTAAAGCAAATACAATTTTGTTGAGCAACGACTTTATTAGATTCGTTAGGCATGATTTATGAGGTCGATTGTTTGGAGGTTAGATGTCAGAAATCAGCAGAGGCAGAGTAAGTGAGCAGAGGTAAAGTGAGACCATTTAATTCGACTGTACCTACTCACTCTACTTGCAGTTAAATTAAAACAAGACCAGATTGAGAAACGTAGTCTTCCAAAAACTATACCTATTAACTGTTGTAAGCTTTAGATATTATATCATTAAGTGTGAAAGAGAAATGCTTTGACACGAGTGGGCCGGCTCGACCGGAGGAATACCACGGCCTCACAGAAAACTGACTTGAAGTTACGCTTACGTTGTATTTCGTCGTGTAAGTGAGGTTACAGGAGGTTCAATCACCCCCCCCTTCCCTTCCCCAATCTCTCCAATTCATGAATCCCCAAAATCCCCAAAAGGCCGGTAACGCACTTGTAACGCCTCTGGCGTAGGCATGGCATGGGCGATGACGATTGCTTACCATCAGGTGATTCGTCTACTCGTTTACCGGCTTATCCCAGATATAAAAATTCAAAACCACCCGCTGACTACCTTTAGCACCTAGTAGGGCATCAGGTCTTTTATAAAAATAGACTAAACAGACTAAATAGACTACCAGAACCAAACCTCTTTGTTTCAGCCGGGAATCAGGTGGCCAGCTCCCCCGCTCAGCTAGCATCGACTCTGTCGTAGAAGCAGCGATCTGCGCCCGTCACTCGGAGCCCAGTCAGCCGACTACTCTCCAGCTACCACGAGCTGACAGGGCCTTCAGTCTAGCGTCGCCAGTCGTCGGGAGGAGGGCCAAGACTCAAAGGGGACAAGCTGGTAAGTTGCCGTAGCTATAGGATTTAATTACAGGTGAACATTGGCATGAACATACTATTTATTTTTATTTATATTTTAATTAAGTTATTTTCGGATGTTTGTCTTACAGGTATATGAGATAGAAGTCAACTGTTAAAGGGGAATATTTTACTGCACCTCTATTTAGAAATTTAAGCAAACAAAATTTCTCCACTAATATAATTAGACCAGGATAGAAGCCTTCAAAAATAATGAAAAGTGAAAAAAAATTATAATAGAATGGAACCCATTTGACTTTTTTCGATATGACTTTTAGTTTTGCCGGAAATCGAGAAAAACCGTTTTTTACCCTTAAACCCCCCCACCCCCTTCCCAACCTCAGATCGCCCGTAAATTGTTTTTCCTTTCATTTTTATCATATTTCCCTCCTTTTCTAATAGGTTTCATCCTATTATGATTTTTTTTGGTTTTAAAAATTATCGACCCTGGACTAAATAACCTACTGCACATCAAAAAAATAACTGTACTATAAATTAACTACATATTACTCACCGTGCAATAAATGATTTGCACACAAATTGTTCAATATTACAACGGAATTTCCAAAATGGGTTAGGAATTATTAGATTTACTTTTAGTTAAAATATAGTCATTCAGTAAAATAGTTAAGCTTTAAAGGTCTAACAGTATAGTAGAATTGATTTATTTGATGAGCCAATTTAGTGTGCAATTCAGTATTTTTGGTGGTAATTTCGATTATTTTGATTGAAAAAAGGGAATTACTTAACAGTTAAAGTATTAAATACACAACTTTAACATGAAAAACGACTTGAATATGGGTAGATACCAAAACAATTTATTACAGAAAAACGACTTGAATATGGGTAGATACCAAAACAATTTATTACAGAAAAACGACTTGAATATGGGTAGATACCAAAACAATTTATTACAGAAAAACGACTTGAATATGGGTAGATACCAAAACAATTTATTACAGAAAAACGACTTGAATATGGGTAGATACCAAAACAATTTATTACAGAAAAACGACTTGAATATGGGTAGATACCAAAACAATTTATTACAGAAAAACGACTTGAATATGGGTAGATACCAAAACAATTTATTACAGAAAAACGACTTGAATATGGGTAGATACCAAAACAATTTATTACAGAAAAACGACTTGAATATGGGTAGATACCAAAACAATTTATTACAGAAAAACGACTTGAATATGGGTAGATACCAAAACAATTTATTACAGAAAAACGACTTGAATATGGGTAGATACCAAAACAATTTATTACAGAAAAACGTTTAGCTTAATTTGTTGTCAATATAGACAACTAAGGTTTACTTGATAACGTTTGTGTCATGAAAATAAAAGTGAAAAAAATCACTACAAAAGTGAATGTAATTGACAAGAAAACTACGACTAAGTTGTGATCGCTCAAAATCTAGCGTCGCGGTCGCAAAGTTTGCAAATTAAGCACATGTCGGTGCTCAGTGGAACACACAACTTAAATCTTGAAGTTGGTCCAAACACCCACCGGTTTTACAGCACTTAGGTAAATATATTGCCGTACCTAGGTATAATGAATAAATATGATGTCGGTGACTGGTGTGTTCGAATGTTGCGCCATCGAGCTCACTAGTTATAGGATAGGGCTTGTTTGTATATACAGAGTGCCAAATCCTAAAAATTTCTACGAATGTTTGGAGAAACTAGAAATGATATTACGTTCTTTAGCACAAAAAGGCTACCAGAACATACTTCTAGTGGGAGATTTTAATATTGACATTTTAAAAAGAAATAATTTTATTACTCTATTGAATTTGAAAATTTGTTGTTGAATTACAATTTAAATCTTGCAATACATCAGCCGACTAGGCTGAAAAGTCAGACTTGCATTGACAACTTTGCGCATAACTTTAACAAGTCATGTACCGCGATGGTGCTGGAGCTGGCACTATCTGACCACACTGCGCAGATACTTAAATGTCCTATTAACCCAAATTTAGGGGATGGATATCAACGGGTTAAGCGACAATATACCTTAAATCAATTTCGTACACTAAAACGGGACTATAGCAGTGAACATATTGGTAAATTTAAATCGTATTTAAGTAGCTAAACATTTTCAGAAATTTGCAGTGCTAAACACGCTAATGAAGCCTATAATGCATTTATTGACATATTTTCGATTTTATATAAGCAGTGTTTTCCAAAAACGCTGATTTCTGTAAAATTATGTAGACAACAGAAATGTATATCTCGAGGCATAAAGAACTGTAGTAAAAAGAAACCCAAGCCAATTACTATGGCAGGCCCGATTAAAACCAACTCAAGATAATAAGGACCGATTTAAGAAATATTCTAAGCTCTACAGAAAAATTATCCAACTAACTCAACGTGCACAAAATAGTCACAAAATAAAGACATCAAAAAACAAGTCGAAAGCAACTTGGCAGATAATAAATCAAAATAAACAGAACATTCCAAAGAACTACATTAACACAATACCCGAAAATGGCACAGAAATTACAGACCCTCAACACATCGCAAATTTGTTTAATAACTTCTTTATTGATAAGATTCTTCCAGACACTTATTGTAAGACCAAAGACAAACAAAATTTTCAATAAAAAAGATTCGATGTTCATGGCTCCGTGTTTATCGCAGGATGTTTTAAAAATTATTTCAAAACTTAACAATACGCATAGCACTGGCCATGATGGTATACAAACAAAAATAATCAAAGCAGTAGCTAAAGAAATCTGTGTGCCGTTGGCTCATATAATTAACCTCAGCATTTTTAAAGGCACATTTCCTGAAGCATTAAAAAAGTAAGTAGTTAAACCGCTACACAAAAAATCTGATAAAGAGTTGAAAGAAAATTACAGACCAATTTCCCTGATATCAATATTTGCCAAAATTTTTGAATCGTATGTATACACAGAACTAAATAAATATTTAGAAAAGTATGACATACTCTGCAATGAACAAAAGGGATTTCGAAAACATAAAACCATTAATATGGCTATCTATGACTTCTTATACATAGTTATGACAAATATAGATAGAAATAATCCAGTTTGTGCTATTTTTTGTGACATGACGCAGGCGTTTGATTACGTGCATCATGATACACTGTTAAAAAAGCTGGAAACTTACGGTATTCGAGGAAACATTTTACATCTGTTCCAATCTTATTTATGTGATAGAATTCAGGTTACGGAAAACAATCGAATAAATAGTAAAACCAAAAGGGAAGAAATATTTGTATCTGACGAACGCACTGTCAGGTATGGCGTACCGCAGGGAAGTGTACTAGGACCTTCTCTCTTTACGTTGTATATAAACGACTTTCCCAGATCTATTAGTTATCCCATGACACTATTCGCAGATGATAGTACTATCACAATACCTTGCAGCAATAGAAATATGTATGAAAAAGATGTGAATGATACCTTAAATAAGTCAATAGAATGGCTAGATAGCAATAATTTGAAAATTAATATTAATAAAACAGTAATTATACATCTTAACCAACGGGCATTGACATTTCCTAAATTTGACATTGAATATAATAATAATACTATTAACGTTGTGAATACTACAAAGTTTCTAGGTTTAACGATTGACCGTAACTTAAATTGGAAGAATCATATTGAAATGACTTGTAAACGAATTAGTAGTAGTGCATTTGCTCTTTATAGGTTATCTTGGACTGTCAATGAGGATGCTCTGTTGACAGCTTATTATGGACTAATTGAATCCGTTTTAAGATACGGGGTCATTTTCTGGGGCAACGCGACTGATAAAGATATAGTTTTTAAAGCTCAGAAACGATGTATAAGGTCTATGTTTGGATTGAGCGTCAGAGATTCGTGTAAGCCTTATTTCATACGTTATAAAATACTGACATTACCATCAATCTACATATTAGAGGTGGCTTTATTTGTCAAAAATAATCCTCATCTTTTCCCACGTATGGCTGAAATGTTTCCTCGAAATCGACGCGATAATAATAAACTTTGTATACATTCGTCAAGGACGGCATTTATGCGCAAAAGTGTTATATGCATGGCTCCTATAATTTTTAATAAGATTCCACACAGTTGGAAAGAATTTAATGGTGAATTATTCAAAAAGAAAGTGAAATCATTTCTCGTTGGAAAGGCCTATTATAATGTCGACGATTTTCTAAAAGATATACTTGAATAATGAAAAATTAATAAAATGCAATTGATTTATATAATTTTGACATAACAGATTTGACATATTTATTTGTATTAGTTTTTACTGATTGACATTATTGTATACTTTACTGTTGTTGTTGTAACAGTAATAAGTAGACATCATTTTTTAATTATTATTTTTCTATTGTTTTAAATGTAAAATGATGGTTACTCTGACATATTATTATCAATATTCCATCAATGTCTAATCTTGAATAAGGTTCCACATTCGAAAGATGTCGGTTAGTTCGCAATCATTATGAGTGACTACTATATTTGCACGCCATTGTATACGGCAAACATGTCTCGAACTTTTTTCACTGCTACCCGCTATCTTACATGCTATTGTTTATTGTATGTACACATGTGTTTGAGAAAATAAACATGATATGATATGATATGATATGATAATTTAAACAGACGAACTTCTAACATTACAGTATTGAAGCTTTGATTTTTGTTCAGTAGAACTGCAGCAATAAATAACTTTGTCTTTGACTTTGATAGTTTTCCTTGTTTTGAGCATCTACACAATCTTTGCCTATAAGTAAAATAATTCCGAAACAAACGTTCCATACACTTACCAACAAAAGAAGGAAAATAGATCGTAAAATTTCTTAATGAAGTCCATATTGCCACTACACTATCACTCATACGTAAATCTGCGTCATATAATGGCATAAATGATATAGAAGGATTTCTGTATTTAGATACCGGGGCGAATATTTTGCCTGAAGAATGTGTGGGAAATGGTGAAATGGTCTCATTTAGAAACTTGCAGAGTCATCCTTCTTTCTGCAAGAGGGGATAAAAAAGAGTTCCTATGGGGTAGGGACGCGGAACCCTAAGGTCGTACTCTCTGGGGTATATACCTACATAAGTATATACAATGAAGCCTGCAGGTAGGTATTTATCACATTACATTTAAGAAGTTTTTGAACTCTTTTAGTCATTGTATTTTAGTGACATTAATAAAGTGCCACTTCTGTGAATCTTCTTCTGTACATTTAAATAAAACACGTGCCGTACATCCATCAATCAATATAAGGATTAAGCGCAAACTACTTCATAAATCTGTGTGAAATGGCAATGAAAATACCCATCAGACACTAAAAACCCATAAAGCAAAAACAGACAAAATACAGGCGATAGATATGCGCTCCTCATAAATTGAAATCGTAAATATTTTTCCGCAGTGAACCAGAGATCACAACTTTTTTTTAATCCCTTCGTCCCCTGGGTACCAAACGTTGCTCGTAAATTGAAATTTCCAATCGGAAAACGTTCGAAACAGTTTTACGGTTTGATTCACAGCGATACTTGTCTCGATGGAGCAAACACCGTGAATATTTTCCGTGATTCGTGTTTATTATTTGATTCTTATGATTAGGTAAATTTTGAATTGACGAAATCTGTTCAATATTTTTATGACCATTGACTAGCTTCCATTGCAAGAAGAAATATAGAAAATTGGACAATATTTTTGTTATCATATGCTAACGTGTTAAAGCACCCACATGATTAAATTAAAATAAGACTCGATAAACAACTTCTAATGCCCATTATTATTATATAAGATATTTATTACCCTTCAAACTATCTACTGAAAAAGTTGTATTGGTTTCAATACAACTTTTTCAGTAGATAGCTTTTTTACAAAAATTATTCGCCAAATAACAAACGGAAATGATACCGCTAAGTCTCGTCTTCACAAAAGAGGTAGAAAAGACAAAGTTTTTGTTTTTCGCTCGTTACCTGTATAAGACGCCATTTACCGAGAATTGTAAGGGGCACAGTGACCCTTGAGTTTATACCCTTAATCAATTGCTTTAAGAAGCTTTTTCTGAAACGTTGTCGTTAATCCTTTGAGCAAGGGGTTTTTATAGTTGATCCAAAATTAAAATAGTTTTTTAATGGCTAGTTTTAATTTGTTGGTGATGATTACGCTATCTATGCCATCACTCCCTTTGTTTTGTTAAGGGATGAGTAGTAGTGATTATTATTATATTATTTGAGTTTTCGCTACATCAGATGGATACCAAATTAACTTTCTCTTCCTTTTTTCTAGTAGTAGGTACTTAGTTCACTTTTCGCGTAAGTTACTATTCTTATATCTATGTCTTATTTATGAACGTAATAATAACAAAATTATACAATAAATATTACCGCATGTTACCATAAAGTTTTGTGCATGCAAACAGTAACACACATAGCGTGATTAAAACACACTGCCATAAATCTACAGTTTGTACTTACTGTAGTTTGTAGCGCCTGTGCTAAACGCCTGCGAGATTATTAATTACTAACGAGATACACAAGTACACAACATGTTGCTAAAGGCAATGTTGCAGGCGCTTGATTATTTTGCTTGTAACTGTCCGTGTAATGTTACTTGAATTGAATGTTATTTTGTTGTTAATAATATTATGTGTAGTATTTTTATGAATAAAACTGTTATTTCGCTTACAAACTATAGTGACGTCATTCCAGTACCTACTCAATAGTAAATAAAAATAATTATAAGAAATCGAAAGTAGCAGAAATTGTTTGGACAAAAAGATGTTGAGGTCGCTATCGTACGATAATTTTGGTAGCCCGACTTAGCTGAAAACACTACCTCCTAATTAAACTGCCCTTGTGCAAATATTTCAGAAATAAAATACATAATTAAAACTGCCTTGAGCCAGTACAGTTGAAGTAGTTACCTATATGAATTGAATATAATCTATGCAACACACTCGTCTATTACAGATAAACAAAAATGGAGCGTCTTTTAGTACTGGCTAATCTCTGGAATGGCTGAACAGATTTTGCAAGACGTAACATAGGCTACTTTTATTTTGGTTTTACACAAAAGAACACAATTTTACACAAAAAAGCTACGTTTTAAAATTCATCTACGCGGACGAAGTCACGGGCTAGTAGTAGCTAGTAAGTTATGGAACTTATGAAACTATCCAACTTATATAACCCGAAAATTATATCTTACGCTGAAATAAATCTAACTGGTAGGTAAGTAAATAGTTGTGCCTTACCAATTATAAGTTTGTCAACCATTCGGAATAGGATGTAATATTAACGGAAATTATTGCCGTGTTTGTCTATCTACTAGGGAACAAAACTAAACTGATAACGTTATACCTCTATAGATAGGTTCTATTTAGGTAAAGTCGGCTTTTAGTTTTATTATAAAAAAGACATGGGATGGGTGCTAGATCTAGATGGTTAATTTTTGTGATCGTTTTGTACCTTTATCTAGTCTAGTTACAAGGACATAGGTAAGTATGTATATATTTTTTTTCCATCGTCAAGATATATTCAAATCGAATGTCATACTGTATTATATGTTGTAGAGTAAATTAAACTAATATTATAAATTAACTTTACAAACTAAAAGATAAATATTAAATAGAAGAAAACTAAAAATAACTATTTACAGAGTGCTTCAAAAAATTCGTACGTATCGACGTCGACAGGGAAAGTATCCATAAGCCTGGCAGCATTGCCTCGTTGTATGACAATGCTTAATCTCTGACCGAGAAATAGACCAGCCCTTTGGTAAGGAGATGCGTCGACCAGGCGTTTTGAAATGTTTTTAAATAAAGTATGGCCACTCGAACCCCACGGACCTAACGTCTCAACCACTCTCTAATATAATTGGTATTTTATTAAAAGATTATAGAAATGAAAAATTACTTCGTAGCGTCAATACTTGTTTGTACTTCTCAGTTAACATGTCCCTTATTGTTGTTAGATAAAGGAATATGCACTCAAAGGAAACAGCGCTACATCTCTTTATTGTGTAATTGCTTATTTATATCGAACAAGTTAGTTCAACCAATATAAATAAACACATAGTTCGCTGAAATGTGTTTCAAAAGAGTTTTGCCAAAGATTTCCGTACAAACAAATTGTAATAAAGTTGCAAGGTTTTATTTCATACCTGCTTTATCTAGAATTTACTTTGTATTGCCCGTTTTCTGGTTGTAAATTTATGACCTTTAGTGAAATCAAGGTAAAATGGAATTTGTTGCTGTGCCCTAGCCGGGTTTCATGTTGAAACTGTACCTCATTAACACCAATAATTGTACACATGATATGCAATAAAAGATTTTGAATTTTGAGTTGTATTATCATGAAAAAATGTAAATTTAAACTTTATTATCATTGATTCTATAGGTTTATTTTCCCACATTTGTTTAAAACTATTTAAAAACGAACCTTTTGTGTAGGTTTCATACACAGAATACATTATAAAGAAGGTTTATAAGTTCTGTGGTTTCGTATGTACATGCTCATCGATATGTTATCTGTAAATAACTCGATATTCCCTCGTTTCGATAAATATTATTGTTATTGGGTTACGCGGTCAAATAAAAATATTTCTCTTGTTAAAAACACTTACGTTTTCACGGAAAATAAAATTGAAACCGTGTTGTGTTTGGTTACATTTTCCCCAACAAATTGGTTACTATAGAGGATTATTTACATTTATTATTATGACCTAGGTCGGCAGTTCGGGCATGGGTAACGACAAAATCAGTGCCCAAATCGTGATTCGTAACTTTATTTAAAGAAGATACCTGGTATTGTAAATCGATAAAAAAAATCGCACCTTGGCGAAGTATTCCCATCGTTATTACTTCAAGACCCTGATATAAAATTAAACTTAATTATTATGGGAAAACGTACAAAAAGTTAAGTTATCATTATCGCAAGTGCGACTGCCGGGCAAGGGGTCTCAGCGTCCGTTTTTTCAAAAAATCTCAGCACTAGCACGGAGTCTGGAAATGTGCCCGGTATATGGCAATAGACTCACCTCCAATTACATGGGACCCATAACAGAATTAGTGAAAAGTGGGTGTTACATTGTACAGTGGCAAAATTTGCACCTCTGCCTACCCCTTAGGGAATAAAACGTGATGTTAAGTTCTGTTATGTCATTTCAATTCATGAAACTAGATTCCTCATCAGAAAACAGCTAAATCGTTCCACGACATCTAAAAGCCGCCTGAAGACCTCAAGAAATGTATAATATTATGAAATATATTATACGAGTGGAGATTGTAATATTCCCCGCTCATTACCATGTCAAAGGCACCGCAGTTGGCCCTTCAGTAACGCGAGTTTCAGCACGAAAGGAACCTTGTTATTTACATTTTCATACTTCTTACGGCAAAATAATATTTTTTTGGAAGTAATCATGCTGCGACAGAAGGAATTTTGGATTCTGAGAAGTTATAGCGAATTATTTTTTAAGTTTTTTTTTGGTATTTAAGAAATTAACGCACCACGGTATTAAGCTGAGCTCCAGCCTTTTGCGCTGCGACGCACCATGGGCTTTTTTGTGTGTACCTAAATTCTTGTTGTGTGTCGTGGCAAAATTAATAGTTTTTTTCTTTTCTTTTCTTTATAGGGAATGTATATTTTCACATTTTCGTTTAAAATGAATCCTTGACATTATCTATAACTAATCAGAACACAGAGTCTTAAGTTAATACTTTTACCTTTTACAGTAATAAAAACCATTCTACCTTTATTTTCGTGGATAATGTTTCTTTATGAGATTAACCGGTAAACGAGCAAACGGATGACCTGATGGTAAGCAATCGGCGCCGCCCATGGACATCTGGAACACCAGAGGCGTTACAAGTGCGTTACTGGCCTTTTGGGTATTAGGAATTTGAGGATTGTTGGGGATTTAGAGATTAGGGAAGGGTTATTAGACCTCTGGTAACCTCATACGACGAAACACAACGCGAGCGTTATTTCACGTCGGTTTTCTGTCAGGCCGTGGTATCATTCCGGTCCAGCCGCCATCCGTGCCGAAGCATGGCTCTCCCACAGTTAATTCTATGATAACCTTCAATAAGTCTTACATAGTAACCTAAATTCATTCTTAAACTTACTTCAAGGTATCATTCACAAACGATACTACCCTACTAAACTATGCCATATGGCATTAAGTGCGCCTTATGCCCCTTATTTTTGTGTGCATCACTACATACGCCGTCTGTCTGTCCCTATGTATGCTTAGATCTTTATAAATACGCAACGCATATTAATGCGGTTCTGTTTAATAGATAGAGTGATTTTTAAAGAAAGTTTACATGCATATTGCACCCATGCGAAGCCGGGGCGGGTCGCTAGTTAAAGAATAAATAAATATACTAAGCCCCAAACAAACACTACTCACCTCAAATTTTCTCATTCCTCACATAGTAAAACAGCTCGTAGCTAGCAGTGTAGTAATTTCCTAGCAATCATGTCTTCGTTTACCTGGACAGCAGCCCGCGGCCATCTTGTGATCATGATAGTACTGCCTTAATGTCGCATTAGAAGGAGATGTGTTTACCTCTGGTCTGTATAATATTTTTAGGTATTATTTTAGAAATATTCTTATACTTTTATTATAGGTACCTACTGCCTTGTTGGCCGAGTGGTCGCAAATGCGACTGCCGGACAAGGGGTCTCGGGGTCGATTCCCGGGTCGGGAATTCAAACTATTACTGGATTTTTTTTAAAGTCACAGTATATGGCAATTGTGCCCGGTATATGGCAATACGTTCACCCCCTATTACATGGGTCTAATAACATAAGTAGTGAAAAGTAGGTGTTACATTGTACAGTGGCATTAAGTATCGCAATGTATACCTCTGCCTACCCCTTAAGATTAAAAAGGCGTGATGTCATATGTTTTATTATATAAAGCTGAAGAGTTTGTTTGAACGCGCTAATCTCAGGAACTACTGGTCCGATTTGAAAAATTCTTATTGTGTTGCATAGCCTATTTATCAAGGAAGTCTATAGGCTATAAAACATAACGCTACAATCACTAGGCACCGAACAAAGACGGTGAAACAGCTCGAAGGAAGCTGGTAATGAATATTTTATTGGCTGTTGTTTTCTGTAAATGTAGAACTGAAGACTGGAGTTTCAACAGCCTGTTACAGACTACTGCTAGGGTTTACATCTCTTCTACATTAGAGGGTTTACTATAGTCTCTAGAGATTTAGACTCATTTAGTCTCATTATCAGATTCATGATGATCATTGCAGTTTTTAAAGGTAAAGATAACTTTCATTGCAGCTTTGTTCTTAAGAAGAATAGTTGCAATAAATTTTCTTGGCCGTAATGAGGATCTCAAATTAAATCTTAAACCATGCAAACGCGGAGAACCTAACGAGTAACCGGGGCTCCGGCTCGACGTGCAGGAGAAACGGGAATGCTTTTAGAACGGGGTGGCTTTTAGTCAGTAAGAGTCTGACACTGCCTCCCGCCTCACCCAGGCGGGAGCAGTCATTCGATGATTTCCCCCCTTAAAAAAATAAAAAAAAAACATGCAAAAATATAATATTTATACACATTCGAAAAAAACTAGAATGCTACATTGATATCTAATCTCCTATTGATAGTGATCCCAGGTAAAATTTATTTATGTTAAAATACTATTATATCTTACAGTAATTAACAATTTGTAACTAAAGCTAACTCCCAATAGTAATTAAATATTCATCTTACTTCTATCTTATTAGCAGTGGCAGCCATTTTTATTATTTTATTAATGTTTATATTAACATTCCTCGGGAGACCCTTCCCTGAGAAGGTAGGGTTTGGTACGGAATCTTAAATAGGTTCGGCTTAATGTTAGACAATACGTGTTTGCCTGTAACATACGATGCCCTGACTCGGGCCATGTATTTCTTATTTGATAATTATACGTTTTCCAAATAAATATATGATCAAATATAACCCTATATGGGATTGATTTCATGACAAAGCTGATGGTGAAAAGTGGATGTTACTTTATATACCTCTATATTAAATAATAATGTAGACACCCGCTTAGGTATTCTTCGCGGATCAAAAAAGCAAAGCTCTGATTACGTGTTTGTTTATTTAGTCGGGGCTATGCCAACCTGCATTGAGCAATCGTGGTGATTAATGTTCAAACGTTCTCCCTGCTAGTAGAGGCCTGTGCTCAGCAATGGGTACGTCTAGGCTGTTGATGCGAATTGTAGTAGCACGTGTACCGTGTAAGACGGGTCTATTTACTATTAACCTCTTACACTCCAACCCAATCGACGGCATAAGAACTTGTTAATAAGAATCTGTTATTATCGCTATTTTCAATGTCATAAACCTCATGTTAAACAGAAATAAACACGTAAATACGTAATTTATGTAGTCACGTACTCGTCGAACTCATTAAAGTCAATTAAGCAATTAGATATCATTACATTGACCTTTCGTTGCGAAAAACGACAAAATGGACGAGGAATATAGAGGTACAATTTTTATTTTTTGTTGCAAACACCTGTTCTCATTTTCAGTAGGTATAAAATTATTATCTCTTTATCTATCTGCTATCCTATTAAGAGGATCAGGAAACTTTGTATTGTATTCTACAAAGAACATCTGCTCAGCTGGATTAACTTTTAAGTATCGTAACATTGTCTCTATTCACCCGTCCATTATGAAATAAACTCAATGATATAGTTAATTAATTATCTACACTAATTTAAATGGAACATGTTCAGATACGGGAATCATCATGTCGAATATTGAGGATATTGCACAACGGTATATCTTATTCATCACACTATCGACTAGTTCCAACAAAACACGATAATCTTGTAGATGTCACAAGACAGAGGTCTAGAAGTAACTCAACATTACAAAAGGAATGTCCAAAAAACGGAATCAAACTTGCACGGGCGCATACCGCAACCGATTACTCATACACTCCACCAACTGTTGCCATGCCGTCGTAATTATTATTATGAGTATGTACTATCTGTAACTTTACATAATGATATTTTTTCAGATAAATAGATGCAGATGGGAGCTTATACAACTAATCTTAAGTGTTCAAACTTTATTTAATTATCAACCTTTTTACGAAACAATTAAATTGAATGTCTATTATGTAGGTATGCTTAATTAGAATAAATCAATCGAGAGATTAATTCTGTTCATGAAATATATTTCGAAAATAACTATCTAGGGGTGATAAGGGATTGACACCGAGACTAATAATACAATCAATAATTTTTTTTCTGTCTGTCCTATTTCTGTCTGTAAAACCGATATACAAACAAAAATAAATTTGGATGATAATGGTGACGCTAAAACCTTATCAGTGTTTGTATGCGTCACACATCTGTCATCTTAAGGTCTAGTAAAATTTGGGCTCGCTGCCATCGCAGCGGTAAGTCCCCTCTAATTGAGAGACCGTGTGCTTGAGACGACGCTATTCTGAGCGTGCCTCACTCTACCGCCTGACGTCAGGTCCAATGCACCGGACACTGGAACGTTTCGGGATGTGTAACGGCTGTGTACATGATGGAGCGGGCAGGAAACGCCCGGTTTGTGTCATGCACTGTCGAGTGACCGCCCTTGAGGACACGGTGGAACACTTACGGTCGGGAGCAATGGCCCTTCGTGGGCTGAGCACCGCCGTGTCCTCAGGGAAGTGATCGGCGATGTGTCGACCTCTCGCGTCCGGGCCTAGTGCAGGCCATGATGCGGAGCGAGGGGGACTGGGATGCTCGTCTCCTCCTTTTGCGAAGCAGTGATGCTAGCTAAGGAGGAGGCGGGACGCGTGAGGCAGCGAAGCGCTGCCTCCTCGCAACCCAGCCATCGCGAAGGACACACCGGGCGTCGGGGATCGCGAGACGATCTCCGGCCACCGTAAGCGCGGGCCTGCGGACGGCGAGCATGGATGGCTCCCCGTCCGACCAGAAACAGACCCGAGCGTACGGCGCGTCGCGTTCCGCGCGCGCCTCAAAGAGCCATCAGACCACCACAGATGGGGCCCAATACGGCCGGTGCCGATTCGGAGTCGCGGAGAACCTAACGGGTAACCGGGGCTCCGGCTCGACGTGCAGGAGAAGGAACGGGGTGGTTTTTAGTCAGTAAGAGTCTGACACTCCCTCCCGCCTCACCCAGGCGGGAGAAGTCATTCGATGATTTTCCCCCCTTAAAAAAAAAAAAAAAAAAAAAGGCTAGAAAATTGTATCATTTAAATATTTTGTGTTTAAGTTTAGTTAAACCTATAAACGATTTAGTTACTTTATTTTTTGTACTGAATTTTGTATCCTATAATAGGGCTGTCGTTTTCCTCATAGGAAAACTTTTTATGAACTAAGGATTAAAAAAAACTACACCTTATTCTGTAATTGTAGGGCGGACGACGCGCGACGTCGATTGCTTACCATCAGGTGATCCGTCTGCTCATTTACTGGCTTATGCCATAAAAAAACTAATTTTCACGTGCGGTTTTGACCGTGTGGAACTCAAGACGTTTCCCTCGTATTTGCTATTCGGGTCTGAAGCAATATTGGTACCTACCTACATCAAACTGATTCAGTTGTTTTAAGCCCCATACAGTGTAAAAATACAAAACCTTCTTCATTATATTGGTGTAAATGATCACATGTGTTCTCATCAACTGCGGTGTAGAAGTAAGCAGTAATCCAGAGGGGCTTATAGAACACGTGATGCCTTAAATTCTTATCAGTTATGGTAGGTCTGCTCGTTATCTCTTATCTCTAATGTAGTTACTTAAATTTGGTTTAAAAATACAAGGTGACGCCGTCATAGAAGTATGTTTATATTGATAACTAGTTAAATTTAACTGAATAGGGAACTGTTTGATAGGAACTAACGAAGGTATATTTAGAAGATTTGAATCTACTTACGGAGGATAACATTTTAAATGGAATTGTTAAATAAGGTAAATAAACGCAGTCATAAATCAAAGCATCAAATCTATATAAAAATGAATCCCTTTTTCCCTTGGTGAACGGCATCACGCGTGTTTGGCTGGACCGATTTCACTAATTCTTTTTTTGTTGTATTTGTTATTATTAGGAGAAGGTTCTTAAAACAGAAAATGTCCTGAAAATCCCACGGGAACGGGAGAAAATGCGAGAAATGCGCGTACGAAGTCACAGGCAGAAGCCGTAGTATTAAATAAAGATTATTTTCAATAGGTATTCTTGCCTCGTTGGCCGAGTGGTCGCAAGTGCGACTGCTGGTCAAGGGATCTCGGATTCGATTTCCGGGTCGGGCAAAGTATTAAAGGGTTTTAAAAAAAATCTCAGTAGTAGCACGGAGTCTGGAATTGTGACCGGTATATGCCAATAGGTTCACCCCCTATTACACTGGACTCCTATCGTAAATAGTGAAAAGTGGGTGTTACATTGTACTTACAGTGGCATTAAATGCCGTAATGTGCACATCTGCCAATGCCTTCGGGGATAAGAGGCGTGATGTTATGTTATGGGTATTCTTAATTTTTATGAAACCGGTACAATATCTAATACTTAAAACAATATTCAACTCAAATTACACTAAAATATCAATAAATATCAAAGTCGCCAACATATTTACAGTTAAGCAAAACCAGTTTAAAATCAGGCTACGTTAGTCTAAACTACAACATAAGATACATCTAAACTTGTACGTACATCATAAGTGCACTTAAATCTTCGCATGACGTTAGCGGAAGTCTTGCAAATTCAACAAAAAACAAAACAAAACAACTATGTTGTACATACGCCTACATTGCAACGTGCATATTTTAATCCAGGGCAAAGTGGAGGCTCTCTTATGAGCTTTTAAGGCTGCCCCATACTCTCTCTCACTCGCACACAAGTAAATAATAGCTCTATCTCTTTTCCCCCGCCGCGCACGCCAACTTGCGGTAACCCGGCGAACTAGTTGACAGTTGCCTAAGCGCATGCGCATGCTCTTTGTATTATGTCGCGTTCTTGTTATTACTGCCTCGATTCGTTATTTTAGTGTTCCTTTTTTAAATGATAAGTATAAAAATGTGTGTTTGTAATACAGTGTGTGGTACAAAACAGTGAGTTTGTGTCAGTAAATGGGTGCCCGTGGTATTGTTGACATACCAGGATTATTTTTCACTTGGAGTCCGAAGAACAGTATCAAAATAAAGCTCAAACGTATGTATTTATTTGAGTTATTGTTTAGTTAAGTGTAGGTCTGTTATTGGTTTGGTAGGCATCATTATGAAATGAAACTAATTATGAAGTTTTAAAATTATTGTTCTCAAACGTCCCATAGTTGTTTTATTAGCCCTTAAATTCTAGTATATTATGGCAATAAAACTTTAACACATTGTTAACATAATATATGTGTTTCGTTGTAGTATTAAAATGTCTGTTTTTAATTAAATTAGGACTCTCTTTATGTATGAAGTATAATTATTTTAATGTATGAAGCGAAATATAATTCCTTGGACATATAATATTAAGTATCTATAGAGACTATACAAAATATAAATAAAATATTACCATGCAAATACAATATGCACAAAAATTAGGCTTTCGTATGTCCTATGTCCTGGTTCATTCGCCTGTCTAGATGCATTTTAAAACTTGTATTGACCACTGCATTAGTATCAATAAATCAGTTCCAAAAATCCAATCTTGAATTTTTACTATAACATTATTTCCAATTGGAATAACCTTATCTATCAAATTTCAACTAGATGCCTATGAGTCAGGCATTGCACCGTGGGGGCTCCGGAGCAGGTCTTGTTTAGAGGACCCGGTGCCCTTTACAGGTGTTGAGGGTGGCCATCGGGGTGGTGATATAGTGAGGTGGAAATTCCACACTCCCTAGTCTTTCCCTTTATAAAGCTAGGCGCCTTTTGAAGGCTTTATAAAAATAGATACCTGTAAGTCTGACTGGTTCAAAACTTACCATTAGACCTTAAAATTTAAATTGTCCTCAATTTATATTAGATACCTTATTCGTCCACAACATAACCTCGATCTTTAATACAAGTACAATTCATGGTACATAAAAAGTTTAGTTTTTAATTTGAAATTTTGCCAACGTTTGTCTGACGACGCAAATCACGGTTCGCATTTTAAGCAGCGGGTAACATTCGTTAGTAAATTCCATATACTATATTAGGTACAGTAGGGAATAATAATTATGTTGCAGTGAACGGGTTATGGTTCTAGGAAGCTGATAAGGACATTATAGTTTTTAATTACACCGACCTGTGATATGACGGTCATCGTAATCAGTAAATGCAAGTATTGCAACTTGTTTCGCCATTTTTAGCGTGGATTTCCGAGCCTATTTGCTAATATAATATAAGTTATGAATTATACAAGTCTATCTGTTGTCAGTTTCTTTTAGCTTTCCATTTTTGATCAAATCTTGTTTGGCAAAACAGCTTAGGACTTCATATCAAATATTTCGATCAAAATAAGCAAATCAAATGAATTAAATTTAAATTAATTGTAAATCTGCGTAATATTGGTTGAAGCATATTCAAATTTCTTATAGGTCAAATGGCTTAATGCAAACAAAATCTAAACATCTAGAGTTACTTTAATTATTGAATCAGATACAAAATGTAATCATCTTTGGAAGACACAAAAACAAGAATAAAATATAGACAGTAAAATGAAGACACTTTCGTTAAAAACGATACATTCCAACCTAAAAAAAATAAGAAATATTACTAAAAAAATTTTAATACCAATAGTCATCATCATCATCATCATCATCAACAGCCTATAAATGCCCACTGCTGAGCAAAGCCTCTTCTCACACGGAGAAGGTTAGAGCGTTAATCACCACGCTTGCTCAAAGCGGGTTGGCGATTTCAAACTTATAATTAGAAATTATAAGTCCAGGTTTCCTCACGATGTTTTTCCTTCGCCGTTTGTCAGTGGTGTCTAAATAATCTTAGAAAGTACATATAACTCGGAAAAAGTCACATTGGTACTTGCCGTTGGTAGGTTTCGAACCCGCACCCTCATGCATGAGAAGCGAGCGTCTTAAACCTCCAGGCCACCACGACACTACCAATAGTACCACATACCAATAGAAAATATTAGAATGATCATAAAATGGGACGTAATGTAATACCAATACCACAAGAGACCGATAAACTCGCGTCGAAATAATTTTATCGCCTTCCAACCGTCCCTTGTTATGAGTTTAATGTTCAACGTGTAATAGAATTACATAAACATAAGATTAGCGAAGCTGTTCTACCCAGAAACATTGATCTAGAATAAAAATGCTGGTCTTGCTAAAGGACTTTGCAATGGGAAGATTAAAAATAGACCCTTCTGCATTGAGTTAAGGACTCATCAAAATCATGGCTTTATCTGTTAATACTCATTACATTATTGAACCAGTGCATACCAGCTCTTAGAAAAATATTGACGTCTATCTTCAAAACATAATCTTGTTTACTCAAAATCTCAGTAACATTGAGATTTGCGAATTGCGATAATGTTTAGAGATGATACTTTCAAGAGCATCAACAAAGATTGGACATAATGATGTCTAGACGCCATATTCAGACGTCGAAATCTTATTAACATCGATAACACGAACCTCAGTCTTTTTTCAAAGTCAACTGCAAGTAGAATTGCATCAGCTTAATCTGGCTAAAACTGAGTGCAACATTTTTTTGTGGATCACACAAACAGTTGTTCCGTATAAGAATTGAACACGCGACTTGCATGTCAACATTTAGAAAAATTTCAGTAGAGAAAAAAGCAGTTGATCAGGGAAAACTAACGTTTTGTGTGTTCAAAAACTCCATGATTAAATCATACTACTTCTAAAGGAAATGCCAATAGTCTAGACTAGACCAAAAATGAACATAGTTGATGAGCACATCATCTCGCCCTCATTCGGCCTCACCGTTCGCTTGATAAAATTGACGTGTAAAAGTGCTGCCTTGTAGGCTATTTGCAGAAATAAATTCACTTGTTTCACATCTATCTAAAAGCACACCGACAAATTAGGCGTAATTTGGGCATGCTCAATTCTTGGCATGTTGTATGGTGACAGCAGCGTATACAATACATTTGTCATCGTCCCTACTTTTCCCGCATGTGAAAGGACTGCACATTTAACAGAGACTAGCGCTATCTTCTAAATCCAAACCTCATATCCTGAAATCGCCAACAGCCAACCTGTCTGCCAAATGTGGACATAAATAGCATCAATCATCATCATAAATGCCCACTGCTGAGCAAAGCCTCTTCTCACACGGAGAAGGTTTACGACATAAATAGCAAACTCCTCTTATTGCAGAGAAGGCCCAGCCTATAATCCAACAGCCAACTATCACTGGCTGTTAATATGAGATCATCCTCCACCCAAAGGCTACGACAAATTAGGTTTAATTCAACCATATCCAATTCAACTCTGTCAATGGACCTTATAAGTAGCAAAATGGCGCTTTCTCTAGGCTTTGGGGTCAAATAACGGGACAGTTTAGCGCCCAAGTTATTGAATGTATGTATTATAACATCACGCATGACTGTGGGTCAGTGGTTGCGTGTTCGAGACCCGTAGCTGTCAGTATTGGACCACTGAACTAGAACATTGGTAACGTGTTGTTGGTTTGCGTGATGTGTTTATGAATGTGTCTGATAAATTGCTTCTAGGAAGTGTTTTAGGAAACTCGTGGGTTGTGGAAGTGTCAATTGGACTTATTTTTTGGGTGATATAATATGTATATGTATAGTCTTTGGACACGTTATTATAGCTGCTCGTAATACATATCGCAGAGTATGAAGACATGGGTTCTTCCCGTAGGGAAGATTATTGCTATGTTTTTTTACGTTTCTCACGCTAGCGGCTTGAACGGCGGTGTTCTTAATTTTTGGTTATCGGTGGCTTAGACTCCATTACAGTCAAACTAATGACGTATCTAGCTAAATATTGACAGTATTAATGATCCCTAGTTACTCGATATATTATCAGGATAATAACAAAAGTTACATTACAATTGCGCGTATTTAAAAAGGAAATTTTACTTTTGCATTTTTCTCCGGGCAATGCAGTCATAAAGTTAGGTTAGGTTAGTAATAATTTAAAGCCACGTCTTGCATAACAAACGACCTCAAAAGCGTAATTATAAGATACCAAAGTGAGAACATAATGACGCCGGCGCACAATAGATTTATAATGGCGTACTTTAATAAGATAATTGCTACGAACATAGTTTACAGAGTTACAATCTGTGGACCTTATTGTTTGTTAATTTTTATCTAGATTTTATTGAAACGGAAGCTGTACATCCGGATCAATTTTGCGAACTTATTTCTTCGCAAATTCTTTTTCAAAAAATTTACTTTTATGGCTATCGGTATTAGTATTTATTATCTTTCTATCTTTTTGAACTGATAGGTAGACAAAGGTGGCATAAAGTCACCTACTTAAACTTCTAAGACAAAAGAGACTAAAAACGAAATATTATTTGCTCTAAAAACGCGTGCCCTACACTAGTCTTATCGCTGACCAAACCATGTTTCGCAACACAAAAACCAGATAAAATATAAAAGGAAGAAGTTTCAAGCTAATTATGCGGAAGGCCTTTTTTTTTTTTTTTTAATCAGTGAGTAATTGTTAAACTGCTATCATACGTACCAGTGATGTGCTAACATGCGCTACTGATATTTATTGACTGCCACGTTGGCCGAGTGGTCGCAAGTGCGACTGCCGGGCGTGGGGTCTCGGGTTCGATTCCCGGGTCGGGCAAAGTATTACTGGGTTTTTAAAAAAAATTTCAGTAGTAGCACGGAGTCTGGAAATGTGCCCGGTATATGGCAATAGGCCCACCCCCTATTACATGGGACTCATAACATAAATAGTGAAAAGTGGGTGTTACCTCTGTGTGCACCTCTGCCTACCCCTTCGGGGATAAAAGGCGTGATGTTATGTTATGTTTTGTTATGTTATATTTATTGCAAATATTTATAATTTGCTACTGCTTCGTTGGTCAAGTTATCGGAAGCAACTATCTATAAGAATTCAAGATGTTTCCAGGTGTGTCATTGCTTAAAACCTCTTTAGTTAATCCTCGTACGCGATATCTGCTAATGCTGCAGAGAAGCAGCGCGATAGTCGCCGCGTCGTATGTCGCAGAATGCTGCTCATGAATATGAGCTTCTAATACGGCTTGCAATTAGTTAAATTCCTTGTCAAACAATTACGTGAGTAAGCTGAAAAACATTATAATAATTAATTTAGTATAGGTACAGATCATCATTACAGTTTTTTTTAATAAATAAAAAAAAAAAAAAAAAAAATGAATTTCTCCACGGACTCGTGTCCGTGCTCATATTACAAGTACATACTTTCCATGGTCAATTTTTTTTTTTTTATAAAGATCTTACATGCTACCCCTACCACTATACTACACACAATACTTTATGTTGTTACCTAATTATTATAGTCTTATTATCTTAGACTAACCCTACTGAATCAGCCCACCAGCACGATGAGCGAGCCGACCTGTTCCAGCAGAGGGCACCCGTTCACGGGTATGACGTGTAGGCCAGCAATCGGTCCGATCAACCATTTCGTAGGGAACGGAACGACCCAGCCCACAGCGCCACCGACTGTAGAACATTTACGAAAGCATGACTTCCCCGCCCACGCGGCAGTAAGCCAATTGCAGTAGTGCTAGTGGTTTTACCTCTATTAGTCTTATTAATAAACTTATATTACTTTACATTAATTACATTTTTTATAAATACAATTTTTTAGCGAACACACCAAAACATGTACACAACAACTCTAATCCATGATTTTTTTTTTTCTATATCTGGACCTTTTCAGCAGTTGTGCGGCTTTACGAACCGCATTATCATTATCATCATTACAGTTTCACTTGTCCACTTCCCACTTGTCACCAATAATGTTGTGATTCCCAGTGCGTGTCTCGTTATTGGACATTACTTCCAAAGTTCTCAGTGATATCATCTTCGTAGTCGTTCTCTTCATTACTGAAGGTCGTGTCTGGTACATGCGTCACTTTATACACAACTGGAGGGTTGGAGGAATCCAAGCGCCCCTGTCCTCTGCGGTCTTTATAGCCTGTGGAAGTGTTAGACCAGTGAGGTTTTTACAGCATCTCACCAACGGGTAGGTGCAACCACAAGCATCTCCAGATGGTTGGGGTCTCTACGCGCTAGTGATATCATATGTTATGATAAATAAACACTATAGTGTTTATTGCCTATTAGAGGTACATTGCACAATTAACGTAGGAACTGACGAAAAATTACACCTTTTAAGACAATAAACAGTAGTTTATAATTCAATCTTCCATTTGCAAATAACATTAGCACAATCTCACCTCCCTGTGTGACGAGTACTGTTCAGTCAGCCATATTTGGCGGTGCTACAAACTGCCAATTACGCTGTTGATGGAGCAATAAAATCAATAAACGCCTGGCTAATTGATGTGTGGAGCCTTATAGAAGTATTGCGCACTATATGTGTGGTATTCTGGTAGTGTATAGGATGGTAAGGATGTGAAGATGAGGCCGCTGAAGGAGCTCGTATTATTAACATAGGATTTTTGGTTGGAGTAGTTTCCAAGACATGAAGATTCCCTAATATCTATGTATCTCTAAAAGAATATATACTACATGGCTTTGTATGTGACATTTGTTACGTAGTCAATCAGTGAAATTTAATGGGAAGAAACCAGATGACATGTCCTAAGTCAGAAGTTTAATCTACTAAGAAATCTACGAAGTTGAAGAAGACCTAATGCTTCCATTCCTAGAACAAAGTTGATATTTGTAAAGAACAAGTTTGTATTTAACACGTTGGTAATTTATAATTTAGAATCTTAACAAATTCTTCACAATGTCAGTAACAATAAATTATATCAAAATCACTAGCGTAAAGACAGAATCTTAATCTTTGAGAGCAAATACCAGTTGATTTGATAGAAAATTAATAAATAGTCAATTCTAATCAAGATCCGGTACAGAATTCAACCTAAATACTTAGTTATTTCTCAACATTAACTTTGGAACGTAAAACAATCAACAAATCTACTAAAGTTACAGTGAGTCCAGCCAGTTTTGCCTCGTAATGAGGCAGTAAAAAGTTAATGTTACCTGAACAATAATAGTTAACAAAGATATAACAATGAAATAAAACAAAGGAGTTACTAACTTATTTTCTAAATTAACTGTACATTCAAACTATTTGATTTGATTCAAGATGATTCTAATAACTAATAGGCTGTTTAAGATGTGTGTAATGTCGCAAATTGGGTGTTAGTAGATTGAAGAAGAACAAGTCTTTTGGACTTCCAATAGACCTGTTCTAATTGACAATGACTTCATGGGGGAGACCCATGTTCAGTGGAAGTCTTGTGATGATGATAATGACATCGAAGAAAGGTCCACAGACGTACTGTTCTCACATATATGTTCATTACAATAGGTAATGGAAAAAATACTGTATCAATGAGATTCTAAAAAACATTTTTTTTAATGAGTAGCGATGGTGTTTCTTTCTTGTGCTTCCCCATTCGAAACTAGGCTTTGGAACGATCGTCTAGATTCACTGACATATGGATGGACAATTCAATTATTGACGTTTCAAAAGTGCCTAATTAAGAATTAATTGAAATAAATGCTTTGAAACTCAAAGCTTTGATTTTGACCGATTTTCGAAAATAATTCAAATTCTTTATTGCGATTCATGATAGGTTAATCATGTCTATTTATGACATTTCAATTCAGGCTTTCAACTAGCTTTTTAATATTATTTGCCTAGGCGTACAGGCAAATATCCAAAGTTACAAACAGACAATAAAGTATGGATAAATTAAACGTCAAATAAAATTAACTTGACGTTATTCTCGAAGATAAAACTTGGTGTTTCGACTCGGATACACTTTATTTCTCGTAAACTGTTTAATGGCTTACTGCGGCAAACTCACTGAATCTTATACAATGATAAGATATAATTACGAGCCATCAAATTAATTTCCTTGGGCAATCAAGGACTGGATACGTTTTATATTTTATACCATCTTATTCTTAAACTCATGTTAGTTAACACAACTGAACTTTACATAATTTCCTTTAAACCCTAAAGGTTCTTACATCTAAACAAGTACTATTTTTTTTATAATATGTGGCTTTTTTTAAGGGGGGAATATCATCAAATGACTTCTCCCTCCTGATTGAGGCGGTAGGGAATGTCAGACTCTTACGGACTAAAAACCACCCCGTTCCTTCTCCTGCACTTTGAGCCGGAGCCCCGGTAACCCGTTAGGTTCTCCGCGACACAATATGTGGTTGAACTGTAACCAACGAATTGTGTGGTTATATCGTCCATACATATTCTCACCGAAAATTAACGTCTCGAATGTAATGGGATATATTAATACACTTGTTACACTTTCTAACATTTTACTCTGATGCAGTCACAAACCGATAAAGACTTTTTTTTTTTTAAGGGGGGAAAATCATCGAATGACTGCTCCCGCCTGGGTGAGGCGGGAGGGAGTGTCAGACTCTTACTGACTAAAAACCACCCCGTACCTTCTCCTGCACGTCGAGCCGGAGCCCCGGTTACCCGTTAGGTTCTCCGCGACTCCGAATTGGCATCGGCCCTATTGGGCCCCATCTGTGGTGGTCTGATGGCTCTTTGAGGCGCGCGCGGAACGCGACGCGCCGTACGCTCGGGTCTGTTTCTGGTCAGACGGGACCCATGCTCGCCGTCCGCAGGCCCGCGCTTACGGTGGCCGGAGATCGTCCCGCGATCCCCGACGCCCGGTGTGTCCTTCGCGATGGCTGGGTTGCGAGGAGGCAGCGCTTCGCTGCCTCAGGCGTCCCGCCTCCTCCTTAGATAGCATGACTGCTTCGCAAAAGGAGGAGACGGCATCCCAATCGGGGGATTGGAATTGGGATGAGGGGTCGCTCCGCATCATGGCCTGCACTAGGCCCGCACGCGAGAGGTCGCCATCGCCGATCACTTCCCTGAGGGCACGGCGGTGCTCAGCCCACGCATGGCATTCTCCCACCGTGTGTTCCACCGTGTCCTCAGGGCGGTCCTCGCAGTGATGACACCCGAGCGTTTCCTCCCGCCCCATCAGACACAGGTACCTCCCGAAACTCCCATGTCCGGTGAGGACCTGCGTCAGGCGGTAGGTGAGGACGCCGTAGCGTCTCTCAAGCCACTCCTCAAAGAGGGGACTTACCGCTGCGATGGCAGCGAGCCCAAAACCGATAAAGACTTGCCATTTAAAAACACCTTTAAGTACTCAAACATCAAACTAGAAGGGGCCAGTTCTTAGAAGTACCTACCTTTTTAATTTCGTAACATAAATAGATATCAAGTTCACATAAACAATGAAGCCTTGTTTAAAAGAATAACCACTTGCTCCTGTGTGACAGTTATCGTGGGAATGTAATAACACAAAAATTCACAAACTTGCATACCATGTCGAAACATCCCCATCGATTTGGATGAGTGAGCGACACAGTTGCACTGACATATGGGGACTAAACACCGTAATATTACAGTACTACTTTCGACAGCCGTCAGTCATGGTTAAAAAAATACAGAGTAGCTTTTAACAAACGGTACCTATACGTCGTTTATTTTTCAAAATTTTGCATATTCTGTCTCCATATCGAATGGAGTTTCGGATTCGATTACAGGTTCAGCTATAGGATTTTTAAGGGTTTCGGTTTTTAGATATTTCTGGGTAATCAACCCTATGCTTGGAGTAGTTGATACTAGAGGTATATGGCAAATAAGCTCACATCTCATTTATATACACTACCTAATTGTTGCATTAAAAATGTGCAAGTCTGTCTGCCTCGTCGAGAATTCAATAGTATAGTTTATAATGTGGTTGGTCATGTTCGGACTCTGGCTGATTCAGCTTTCCTTTACCGATAAGGATTGTTTATGATATTGTGACTGTGACATCATCGTTCGTGGCGGTATGTTGGTATTATTTAGTTTCTATTTCCTCGCATTGTCTCATGTCTGCGAGTCTGTCAGTAAAAGACGTATGATAACACAAGTATGTGGCCACTATGAATATATTTGACAAGTTCTCGTTTATTTTGATTTATCAATGCATTTCCGATGAGAATTTGTTCAATAAAATACTCTAATGCAATTACTTACGGTCTCATGTTTCAATTCCCAGCGTCGATAGTTATTTAGGGTATTCAATTTCGATACTCTCAAAGCAAAGAGGTTGAATCGAAGTGTGAGACTGAGAATACTCTCACTAATTTTCCCCTTAGAACAAGTCTTTGAAATAAAAAAGTTATATACTTAACTTTTCAAAACTGACAGATAAAACTTTTATTGTTTTCCGGGTCAGTTGGCCGGTTGGGTAGTATTCTTTTCCTTTAGAGTTTTATGAAATTTTCTTTAAATAATGAAACGGAGTTTGGAATTGTAGATTTAAAAACAGATCTAAGGGATCTAAATGATATAGATGATACATCATTTAGAACTAGAAAATAACTATTTTACCTATATTCCTCCGACATCAATTGCCTACTCCTGGAGAAAATTGACAAGTTAAATAATGCTGTTACCAAAGATAAAAGTCTAAAGAACGAATATCTACTTTATCATCTAAAATCAAACCACTTGCATCTCGTTAGTCTTAATATGTTCAAGTGACTAGCCAACCATTGAGAAGGGGGTCTCGATTGATTGGGCACCCGGTCGTAACCACTGGAACATTAGCAGTTCTATTTTAGAACGTCTTTCTAGTTTGATACTAAGATTTTAAATCATTATAATCATCCACCTAAAATGATTACTCTCTACTTTTTATGGGAGAAGCCGGTAAACGAGCATACGGATCACTGTAAGCAATCGGCGACGCCCATGGACATATGAAACACCAAGGCATTACAAGTGCGTTACCGACCTTTTGGGAATTGGGACATTGAGGATTAAGGAGGCTGATTGGGCCTCCGGTAACCTCACTCACACGACGAAACACAATGCAAGTGATGTTTTCTGTGAGGCCGTGGTATCGCTCCGGTCGAGCCGGTCCATTCGTGCCGAAGCATGGCTCTCCCTCTCGCTATTTCTGATGAAAATTAAAACTTTTTCCTCTTTAATTTGGTAGATAAAAACTCGGTATAGTCTTCTATGTTAAACACCGTCATTTAGATACACAAAGGTATCACTCGAGTACATTGACTTAAAGGTTTTCTTAACTATAACTAAAATATATATGACAATATATTACTGTTCAAACCATATTTCATATTATATTCCACGATGCCTTATAGTAGCTACATCTCGAAGTAACCAAATATTGAAGACAAATATTCAATAGACAGCAAATATCTACGCAGTACACAACTGTCTTACTCCAATAATTCGAAATGGCTAACTGTTCTCCAGTTCTGTTTTCAAATTCGAAATTTGAATTTAGAAGCATTCTAAATGGCTTTTGAAGTAAAATCATCGTGGATTTCAATTCTGTCCATTGGACCATTTTGATAGCTTTTTTGGAATGAAACATAGTAAATTTTCCATAGACCGGTCAAAATGATTTGCAATTTGCAATAAACAAGTGTGAGTATAAATACTAAGTAACAGTTCTTACGATGAAAAACTAAAAATTAAACAGCTAATAAGAGAAATTTACTTAAAAATAAACAAGATTCCAGGACAGATAAAATTGACAAACTGGAAAATTTCATTCAGAAACGACACATCAACAAACATATATGACTAACAAAATAACAAATGCAAAGTGATAAACATAAATAATTTGTCAATTATATTTTCGGACGTGTAATAATTTGTAAAGCCGACATTAATCTCACTATATCTTTTATAAGTACAGAAATGATCTCAACTCGCATTTGTGTAAAAAAGTGGAAGTCTCCGGTGTCCGTCAATTAGATGACGACTGACGACCCACGCTTGCGTCATCAGACGAAGATACAACCACAATGAAGTGATGTAGAGGCGCAAAAACATTATTTTGAACTAATTATACCTTGGTAGGTGTTTACTGAGGACGTCATTTATCATAATTATCTCTTAACTAAGGTGTATGATCGAAATTTAACATCTAAAAGAAGTTGAGAATTATCAGCAGCGGTAGCATACTGTCAAACACCAAGCGGTCACCGGTGACCGCAACCTATTGTTCTATAATTGTGTCTATAATGACGGTACTCGACGAGTTAAACTGTCAAACACCAAGCGGTCACCGGTGACCGCAACCTATTGTTCTATTGTTTTTTTTTTCAGACTCGGGATGACAATCTGTGGATCACACAAAGAGTTGTTCGTTACGTTGCGCGGCAGCCAGTTACTCAGCCACCGCGCCTACCTTCATTACATTCGCTACATTCAAACACTAGGTTCAAGTCTATAAAGCCATTTGGCTCACACCTCCCTAGAAAAAACCTCCCTCTTCAAATCAATAAAAACTGATTTTTTTATTTACTCAATTTAGACCTATGTTAGCTTTGCCTTCTTTCGATGTTTTATTGGGGCTTCATGACGATTTTCCACCATAGAATCAAAAAAGTAAATGAAAAATTTACACGAGTTTTAGTTTTACATACATACATAACATAATGCTTTTTATCCCCGAAGGCGTATGCAGAGGTGCACATTATATACGGCACTTAATGCCCCTGTTACAATGTAACACCCACTTCTCACTATTTATATTATGAGTCCAATGTAAAAAGGGGTGAGCCTATTGCCATGTATCGGGAACAGTTTCAGACTCCGAGCTACTACTGAATTTTTTTTAAAACTCAGTAATTTGTTGCCCGACCCGGGAAACGAACCCAAGACCCCTTGCCTGGCCTTAGCACTCGGCCAAAGCGGCAGGCCAGAGTTTTAGTTTTAATATATTATTTACTCATGATCTTCTAAAACCTATTTCATCGAATCAAATCTCACAAACTAAGCACTGTATGCATTTTATCCCGTGATATAAATCCACTTCTTACTCCGGTTACCCATCACTTTTGTGGATTGTACAAGTCTCCGCGAGCAAGCAACATTTGCATAATACAATCAAATCTTCGGCTTCGTTAGTCCTTTAGTGAACAAACTAACTGAATAATTGGTTAAATTATACTTATAGCTGTTCTTGTGTAAATTATGTGTATTAGTTCAGACATATAGATTTTGTTCCAGTATTTTCTTTCGTGTAGGTGGTGCAGACATGTGTTTATTTTCTCTGGTTTATTCAAGTACAAATGCTAACCGCATTGAATTCCTAATTGGTCTTGTTAAGTGGTCAAACTTTATGATCAATTTATAACTATTTTTATAGTGGGAACAATGTTTACTATAGATATGCTGAAATCTAAATGTGGATATAGTGGATAGGCAAAAGGCTCTGATACCATACAAATCTAATTAAATCGATAGGTGTCCTTTATTTATAGTGTTAAGACAAATGCGAAAAAATACTTTAAGTACGGCCGGCTCGACCGGAGTGATACTACGGCCTCATAGAAAACCGACGTGAAACAACGCTTGCATTGTGTTTCGTCGTGTGAGTGAGATTACCGGAGGCCCAATTACCCCTCTCCCTAGTCTCCCTAGGCTCCCGAATCCCCGTATCCTCCACAATCCTCAAATTCCCAATTTCCAAAAGGCCGGTAACGCACTTGTTACGCCTTGGTTTTTCGGGTGTCCATAGGCGGCGCCGATTGCTTACCATCAGGTGATCCGTCAGCTCGTTTACTGGCTTATGCTATTAACAAACAAACAATCAGAAACTTAAAACCAAATGAAGTAAAAAGTCATTATCTCAAAATTCGACAAACCTCACATTGGCTACAAATCTCTAGATTGTCGAAATGGTAACCGCAATTTCCCGAGTCAAGCAATATTCGCTCTTAAAGCCGCAGTTTCCCGAGTTTAAGCCGCAATTATCCTATTAAACCCACAACCGTAGTGGTAAGAGCAGAAGTGTTATACTTCGCTTCAATCAACCCGAATTACACCAACCACAGCTAAACGTACAGATTTGTATTATTACGTCACCATACTTATCAAAGTTCGTGTTCTCTGTAACTGCTGATCATATGATGAGTGAAATAACAGTAATTGCGATACAATTTTAAACCTTAATAAACGCCCACAAAATGGGAAAATGTTTCACGGCCTCACAGAAAACCAACGTGAAGCAGCGCTTGCGTTGTGTTTAGTTGTGTGAGTGAGGTTACCGGAGACCCAAGTTCCTTTCCCCAATCCCTGAATGCCCAACGCCTTTGGTGTTCCAGGTGTCCATGGGCGACGCCGATTGCTTACCATCGGTGATCCGTTTGCTCGTTTGCCGGCTTATGCCGTAAAATAAAGAATAGTACCAAAATCGCAGGTCATATATAAAAGTACAGTAAGCTTCGACAATAATGGTTCTATATCTGTATCCATTTTTATTTCGTGTGCTTTAAACCTCATTGACTGGTACGATAGCCAAGCTATCGTTGTTTCGCGATATAAAAATACGGCGTGAAAAAGCAGCTTCATTTTTGCACCGAAAAATTGTGCTATTAAAGTTTTGAAAGCTTAAAACACGGCCCTATATTTTCCTTGTTCTATTTTTTACTGCCTTTTCGAATAAACAAGGGTCTCATGCTCATGCGCATGCTTGTTATTTACACGTTGACACCTTATTAGACTTTTATTAATAAAATATCTAGAAGAAGATAATTTGATATCCAAAGACTTATACAGTTTAAGGTTAGATAATATATATGAATTAACTTCACTTATGCAGTTAAACCGTTCCAATAGATAGTGAACGCGCTATAGTTATCAAGAAAAACAGATGAATGTGAGCCCCTAACATAGTTTGATACTAGTCGTGTTATTTCGCGAAGCAGTTACTTAAGTTGTTATACATAATAAACATTTTAGTATATCTGAAAGTATAGTACCTCTATAATATCTACACAATTCGGTTAAATTCTCGTATACATTAGATCTTACTACATTATTCGACCAACTTCTGTTAGCAATTTTCATTACCATACACCAGTGACAACGGATAGATTTATTGCTCAGACTTGAGTACCATTACACGTGCTGCACAATTGGTTTCCAGTCGGCTAGTCGATCTGTCTAGAAGGCATAACATTATGAACACTTCCTTTGCAATAAAAGGCCTCAGGCTCATTCATAGCAAGCATTTCTTGGCACAATAACCTGTGACGCTTTGCAGCATTGCGCGGCTCCATTCATTGACTCATAGGGGTTCAAATAAGGGCTAGAATAGGTACTGAGCTTGTTTTAATGGTAAATAGTGTCTTGTCACGGTAGCTGTTATACAAAAGTGCATAGAGTAATTCATTATATTATCTCAAAAGTAATAGGTAGCCGGAATAAGAAGTGGATTTATAACTTAGCGTTAGATGTAATCTGCGCATAAATTGTGTGATTTGGTTCAATAAATTAGGTTTTAGAAGATCATGAGTGGGGTCTTAAATTAAAGTAAAACTCGTCTAAGTTTTTCATATACTTTTTTGACCCCACGGTGGAAAATCGTCATGAAGCCCATACGCCATCTAAAAAAGACAAAGGTTACCTTTGTGACAGCTTTGTCTTTTTTTATTTTTTTTCTATTTGATGGACTAACTTTTGACCATTATCTCGCCTGGTGGTAAGCCATGATGCGGTCTACGATGGAGCACGTATGTAATATACCGTAAATAATTGGCTACGTTAAAATGTGACATTGGTTACAGATCTCGTAGATATACATATTATGATCTAGTCAAATAATTACGCAATGTTAGCAAAATATATGGTTCTTAGTGTAATATTAATAAATTATGGTGTTGAAACAAGGATTTGTGGCGTCGTTAAACTAGTCGTTAAAGCTGTGTAAACAGTACTTTTGGACATAATGGCATTTTCATTTTCGTCTTAAACTGTAATAAGTTTTATAAATATAATAAGTTTTTCGTCTTAAAGTTTTGAAGAGGACCGAACACTTAAAATTCTTTTTAAAAAAATATTTGCAAAAATAAATATAATTTCATTTCATTACGATACAATATAAATATTTGGAGATTTTACTATTAACGCAGCTAATCAAAATTGGTATATTCAAAATAGTTCAATATTAAAACATATCAAACAGTTTCTTATCCACACTATCACTAACGAACCTCAACACAGTCAACATCACTGGTATCTCATCAACACAAAACCTCTACAATTAAAATCAGCGAACGTTAATTAACAGTAGCGTACCTGCAAATTATGGACGCGTACGTCTGACATTTGACAGTGGCTTCCTGCAATGATTGATACAAGGGAAATTGATTCCCCTCACACCACTGGTGGTACTTATACATAGTCGTGAGCTCGCATCGTGATTAGTATTGCAATAAGTGCTGTGTATTGGTTTTTGTACAAGTTCTGTTTGTTATTAAACGTGATTATGGTGTACTCGTGATGATGTGTTGGTGATATATGGCGGCGATGGAATGAAAATGAACGAATGATTCAATGTTAAAAATGTAATCAATATTTGAATTGTTTGTTACGTTGTTGTACGTAATTTGATTCACTTAAAAATTATTGATTGCGTAAAGTAAAGGTAAGGGCAGATTTTTCAATCAACAGTTCATTTTTAACTGTAGAATAAAATTGACAGTTCACAGTTTTTTAATATGGAAGAACTGTCAAATATTCAAAATGATTCCTGAGTTAAAATTGAACTGGCTTTGAAAAAATTGGCCCTAAATGTAATGTAAATCATTGTCAAGTTGCGATCCTTTAAATTACGGCAGGCAAATATTATGGTGAATTTTCATCTTATTTTTATTACAAGTCAATTTCAGATACAATTCTCAAATACAGGGTGCATTCGAAAGAGAGTTCTTAAATTCAAAACTGGAATTTTCAATTTGCGAAAACTAAGTCACCAACATGGTCTCTTCACACTCTTCACAGTTCACATCAGAACCTCATTAAAAAGCTAGAAACACAATCGCAAATCGAGGTCAAAATCTAAAACCATAATTATGCTAACGAAATAAACAAACAGAAACAAGAAGTGCTCTCATAATTATGATCATTTTCAACAGCGCTTCAGTTCTGCAGCTAAGTAGAGAACCGTTGAAATTGTTGACCCACTTATCCTGGTGCTACTTATAAATATTCTGTACCGACGCCATGTTTCTTCTGCCAGTGTGACCTGCACCATGTTGTTTTTAAGTAGACATTAAAATTATATATGTAAAAAAACCAACTTAATATCACCACTGTTATAAACCGAAAACATAATCGTATATTGTTTGTAAACGCACCTACGATACAGGAGATAATCCTAGTGTAGGACAACGTTTTTTTTTTAAATTTAAAAAAAATAAAATAACGAGTTGTTTTATATGCATTTTACCACAAGATAATACACTACTTATTACATAAGATAAATAGTAAGATAAATATTACATGGGACTCATAAGATAAATAGTGAAAAATGGGTCTTACAATGTACAGTGGCATTAAATGCCGCAATGTGCACCTCTTCCTACCCCTTCGGTTCGGAGATAATATGCGTGATGTTATGTTATAATACACTTTTGCAAGATTTAAACCATTGTCAAATAATGTAACTGTATAACGTCTACATATTAAGATAATATTTTGTATTTTGCTCATTTTATCTTCAATAAATATTATTATTATTATATTATTAAATACTGAGATACCCAATTCTAAACTTTACTAAGAATAACTTAAAGTACAATGCTTTTAACATACCTATTAACTCGTTGAGTACAGTCATTATAGACACAATTATAGAACAATAGGTTGCGGTCACCGGTGTCCGCTTGACAGTTTAAATGCGGAATGATTTTTAGTCGGCAAACAAACAATTAAATATATGTAAGTACCTACTTATAAATAGTTAAGTGCTTATTAATCATACTTTGTTAAAAAATAACAACCTTGAAAAGAGTTGTGTTTCCAACTTTTTCACTTTATAGTTAATCGGCTAATTTCTCACTACAATGGTATTAGATTCGCAAGTGGCCTGTACATTAACTAGTACCGGTAAATCCTCATGGATTTATAAGAATAATCACCGTTGTACATTGTAGTGTCCCCTGATTCTAATGGGAATATAAATAAACCTATTCTTTAATATCGTTTGAACTAAATGTTAGCGGCTCCCAGTTCGACGATAATTTTTATTACATTTAAATACTTTAAGCGATTATAGATATTAAACTGTCAAACACCAAGCGGTCACCGGTGACCGCAACCTATTGTTCTATAATTGTGTCTACAAAACCGGTACTCGACGAGTTGGAAAACAAGGCATGCGCGCGCAAAAAAAAAAGATTATGTTACTTAAATTAATATTCTGCACGGATGGCGAGCAACAGCTAGTACCCAAATAAAAATAAAGTAGATTAGTAATACCTTGTCAGCATCATTAAAAATATCCATCAAGAGATCATCATATTCCTCTACTGTCACATTAAAAAGGCCCTCGATTATATTGAGATGCAAATAAAGACGATACATAATGGTCCATTGTTAACGTCGCTTACAACTGTCTGTTTAAAGTATAATTATTTGGGAAATATTCAGGAAATTGGATTCCCTCCACTTCGGGACGAGGACTCGTATCCTTGGGTTGGAGTACCTTATTAATAGTAGCCATTTTGTTATGATTTTTAATACGTATTTACATAATACATTGTGTATTTGTGTTATTAGAGTAATTCAGTAAAAAGAGATCATTTTTTCCAACTGACATAATAGACAGACTTTTTTTTAAGGGGGGAAAATCATCGAATGTCTTCTCCCGTCCGGTTGAGGCGGGAGGGAGTGTCAGACTCTTACTGACTAAAAACTACCTGGTTCTATCAAAAAACTACCTGCACGTCGAGTCGGAGCCCCGGTTACCCGTTAGGTTCTCAGGCTAAGGACCCACGACGCGACGTTCTTCTGCACCCGCCGCGGTTGCGTTACAAAACTCACAACACCGCAAGCGCGTTCGTTGATGATGCAGCGGGAGCCGCATACAATCACAACCGCCGCGCCGCGGCCGTATATGTGCTTTGATTTCATATGTACATACATATCTGTATTCTACAAAGACTGCGGGCCTGCAACCGCGGCGGGTGTGGGAGAAGATCGCTCCGTAAGTCCTTAGTCTTACTAAGTTATAGGCAACACACATAATATCATATAATAACTTAATTTCAAGAAAAAAAGAGACGGACCTCTGAGTTTGTTTCGGTATTTCTTCTCAGAGTAGTCAGTTAGGAAATGTAGACCTCATCGTTCGCTTGATAAAATTGACGAGTAAAAGTGCTGCCTCGTAGCCTATTTGCAGAAATAAATTCACTTGTTTCGTCAGTTAAATTCATATAAGCTTCAAGTAAAATAATGCGAACACCTTACTATACACCATGGGTAATTGCAGACTCCGTATTAGCAAGACATTTATTTGTTTAGTTACCGAACAAACCTTTTTTTATAAAAATCGCGTAAATCAAACATCCTCCCAATGTAAAAACTACCTCTACATCATCTTCAAAATCACACCTTCATGATTACAAAACACAAGATCATTATAATTAAACGAGTAACCGTACCATAGCCGCCCGACCACGAAGTCGTTAGTTCCACAGATCTCATTACTGAACTCCTCGATTCCACAGAAATCTACAAACGATATTTCTACTCCATTGCTTGTCTTTTTGCAATCTCCACTTTCATTTCAATATTGATTCTGTTCCCAATGCAAATTCCGCTTGAAGAATTTTTTAATAATTATCAAAAAGTGGTTTTATTTAACTAATTTGAATTTGATAGATCCTAATAATTAATTGAAATCTATTAAATAGTAATAGGTAGATGCCTAATTTTTATTTTAATGTCCGTCTGGTAGATTATTTTAAACCATTAGACCCGAATTTTTTTTTTGTTTTCTTACAGAAACGAATACTTTCGACGATATTATATTGATTTGAAATGTCGCGTGACGTCACTTCTGTGTACAGTTTATACGTAGAAATGACGTTTTAGCCCCCACTCCAAAACTTCGATTCGTTTTATCTGTGTTGTTTTATTATACGACAAAATAAAAAAATACGTGTCGAATATTTTTTCATTACCGGACTAATTATATTTTTAATTTTTATACCCTTTCATCATCCCAATTGGAAGATTGACATAAATACCTCTAGTTAGTTTCATACAATTCTTAAAAACATAAACACAATGTAAAAGGTTTTCCATTGGTGACTCTAAACTACAACATTAGGAACATTTGGTTTGGCATCACGCTATCGATGATAAAAACGGAGCATTACATAACATCACGCCTTTTTATCCCCCAAGAGGTAGGCAGAGGTGCACATTACGGCACTTAATGCCACTGTACAATGTAACACCCTCATTTCACTATTTATGAGTATCATGTAATAGGGGGTGAGCTTATTGCTATATACCGGGCACAATTCCAGACTCCGTGCTACTACTGACATTTTTTTTAAACTCAGTAATATTTTGCCCAACCCGGGAATGAACCCGAGACCCCTTGCCTTCATTCGCACTTGCGACCACTCGGCCATCAAGGCAGTCAGACAGAGTCAGACAGAATCGAGGCAAATAGAGCATTATTTCCAGCTTATTCAATTTAAAATGTATCTTTTAAAAGTTTCAACTTTACTATTTTAGTTAAACTGCAAATAGCACATCTCCAGAAGTGTTAAAGTCCTAAATAATTTAAGACTTCGTAGCTTAACACTGAGATCACAAAGTTTCTACTGTACAACAAGTAGAAGAGAGAAATACTTCGTTAAGGATTTAAGTTTTGTCTGATAGTTGTAGAGTGAATGTCAAGTTGTATAACAAAGTATTATTTGATGTTCTATCATCATAATCAGTCTGTTATACGGTAAATGCCTAATTTTTATTTTAATGTCCGTCTGGTAGATTATTTTAAAACATTAGACACGTATTTTTTATTTTCTTACAGAAACGAATACTTTCAAAGATATATTGATTTGAAATGTCGCGTGACGTCATTTCTATGTACATTTTATAAGTAGAAATGACGTTTTAGCCCCCACTCCTAAACGTTGATTCGTTTTATCTAAGTATTGTTTTATTATACGACAAAATAAAAAAATACATGTCTAATATTTTTTAATTACGTTACGGACTAATTAGATTTTTAATGTTCATACCCTGTCATCGTCCCAATTGTCCTTCTGCAGGATTAAGATCATTTCACATGCATTATATCAATACGCTTATGCCAAATGCATGGACATGCCTCGACTTTACAAGTTCAGGTTTCCTCACACAAAGACATAATACGGTATTTGACAACTAGTCAAATTCAATACTTTTTTTCTAACTGTCAAAAATGACAGTTTTCTATGAATTTTGTACAAGATTGTGAATTGTGACGTCACGTTTTTTTTTTGCATAAAACAGTATACTTCTCAGTTAAAAATGTTCTGGACAGATACTAAAATTAAGTTGGTCAAAAAATCAATGAATGAAAATGTGATTATTTTTTTAATATTATACTGTATTTAACAGTCGAAATAAATTATTTTTGATTAATAAAAGTACCCAATTATGTCAATAGTGTCTTAGAAAAGTCATGTTCCTAGTAAAAAGCCACATTGGTACTTACTATACCCCGCACCCTCATACTTGAGAAGTGGACATGTAGTGGACAAAAGGTTAAGTATTATTTATTGTTCTTTTATTGAATGATGTGTCATAGGGGAAATATATTAAATTAGATTAATAAGTGAATCGACAAAAGTGCACACTCACTACTCAATTAGTCTTAGGGATTTGGCATGTGCAGAGACTTATAAATAATGTTATATTATCAAGTAAATAAAGTTTCATAATTAAAATAAATTAGAACTTAATGGATGACGAATATAATTAAAGCAAATTTATCATTGCCAATCTTGGCATTTATCCAAAATTAAATTTAGATATCATTTTAATACTACATCTGTTCTTCGTTTATTAAGTTAGACACAAACCTAACGCCAGTTTATCTTGCCATTTGACTAAAAAGATTGTTCTCCATGGAAAAAAGCAGCTAGGCAAAGCCAACGCTTAACGCTGCATACGACTTTAATATTTTATAATATATCTTATATCGCGCAGCCTACATCGCCACAACCACGCACGCTGCTCATGAGGAAGAACCCCTCTGTGGTTCGAAACTAGTAGAGCTTTTCTCAGTATATTCACGTAAATACCCGCGATTTTTAGTTAATTTAGTATGTCTAACGATAGTTATTATAAAAATGTCTTAATATAACATAACATCACGCCGTTTATCCCCGAAGAGGTAGGCAGAGGTGCACACAGAAGTAACACCCACTTTTCACTATTTATGTTATGAGTCCCATGTAATAGGGGGTGAGCCTATTGCGATATACCGGGCACATTTCCAGACTCCGTGCTACTACTGAGATTTTTTGAAAAACCCAGTAATACTTTGCCCGACCCGGGAATCGAACCCGAGACCCCTTGCCCGGCAGCCGCAATTACGACCACTCGGCCAACGAGGCAGTCAATATCTTAATACCTCTTTATAATATATCTTAATAATCTCTATATTATATCTTAAGCTGTTTAATATTATATTTTATTTTATTCGAAAAATAACACCTAATCCAGGATTTAAACACGAGCCCACATGCTCAGCAATTGATCACGAGACACGTGTGTATATAGCAATCAATAAATACCTAATAACTGCTAACACATGCCATATATCAAGGTAATTACACTAAATAATTAAAATCGTTCAGATATGCCGTGATACACAATAATAAATGTCAGCCAATCTACTGCAAAATGATAAGCAGTATTAATTAAAGTGTCATTGTTGATCGGTCAGTAACTGAAGACCTTTAAATTACAAGGTATTGGAAACTACACCTTAGAATTCCTTAACTATCGTTTGACGAACCGAGTTTGGCGTCAGGAAATTCCCCTTTGGCAGTGTAACAAATATTGTGGTCTGGAATGTTCCTAGAGCTAAGTTGGAGCAATGGATTGATTCTCTTGTATATTAACTTGCTATTAGGCATTGTTCAGGGAAAAATAGTGTGATTTAGGATATAGGTACAGATTAATATATGCACGTAATAAAAATAATATCGCCCATCTTAAGCCCTTGGAAAATTAGGAAAAGGCTATTTTTGCCAGTTATGACCATAGTCGGTGAGTTTTCGTCAAAACAAATGAAACATTATAAAGGTGTTAAATGTTTATGCGACTGCACGCTTGGCATTGGCTGGACTACGTTCGATTCCCGTATGAAGCAACTCTTTATGTGATCCACAAACTGTTGTTTCGGGTCTGGGTGTTATGTTATGTGAATTTGTATGTTTGTAAACACATCCACGGCACGGGAGAAAATTCTAATGTAAATTAATTTTAAAAAAATAAAGGAGATTTTTCCCACCAATCGGCATCAAATTTCTTCACCGACATATGATACTTATCTACCTAACAAGTAGGTCTTAAACAGTTACATAAAACACTTAATAACATACCGAGATAAGGAATGGTGGAAAGCTAATTGTGTAGGATGAGACCGGCCGAACAAAAGAACGCTTAGGTTGCGTAATTTTAGGGTCTTCCCATTGTGTCAACGATTTTAGTAAAAGCCGTTCTTTGTATCAGAATTTGTGGTAATGTGTGGGCGAGGCTCACGTTTCCATGATGATTTGGCAGGCTTCGAGAAATTGGTGTGGATTCAGTGAATTTAAATTAAGTGAAACAAGGTTGTGAACTCAATAACTGTTTCTAAAGATGTGTTTATCATATCCCTTGGGTACAAAGCGTGTAAAGTAAATCAGCAGATCTAAACTTTTGCCATATCGATTTTCAGAACTTATAACCTCACGAACCAAAACTATGCTCGATATTAAGCAATCAAAGTTTTACTAATAACGTAGGAAAGGAACTCAGTACCCGAAGAAATAAAACCCATCTTTAAACATGTACTTATATCGAGACTACCGCAACGATCTCATTGTAATCGCTTCCTGAATTGTTTCACTTGCCACCCAGACACGGAGCAACAGAGAGCAACAGCCGCAGGCCGCATAGCGTTCTATTACACTTAGTTAGCAGCAACACTTTCACTATCACCACTACTCTAGCGTACCACTACATGCGTCGTGACAGCTGGGAGTATTTGTTTTGGTTTTATTTGTGTTTTTAAGCATTGTTGGTCCTATGGACAGTCTCAAGTTATGATCGGTTTATGGCGCTGTTCTAGATTTTATTGGGGAAGGCTTATGTTTAGCAGAGGATGTGGTCACAAGTGCGACTACCGAGCAAGGGGTCTCGGGTTCAATTCCCGGGTCGGGCAAAGTATTACCTACTACCTACCTTTTTAAAAATCTCAGTAGTAGCACGGAGTCTGGAAATGTGCCCGGTATATGGCAATAGGCTCACCCCCTATTACATGGGACTCATAACATAAATAGTGAAAAATGGGTGTTACATTGTACAGTGGCATTAAGTGCCGTAATGTGCACTTCTGCCTACCACTTCGGGGATAAAAGTCATAAAAGACGTGATGTTATGTTATCTTATGTTATAATTCACACCTTTCCTTTCTTATTTAGGCAACAGTTTGTTGTCAACCCAATCTCTTGTTTGTAAGCTCGATTACTTTGTTCCACCTCGAACAGTTGATCTGTAATTACTGACTAAGTACTGAGTCGTAGCTCAAACTGAAATGTACTGTAACGTAATTCAGTATTCATGAAGGTTTTACTCCCTGAAGCTTGAGTAAATACTTACTTGAAAAAATCTTTTGAAACACGGAACGTCGTCAAATCTCTTTAATGTTTGAACTAGGAAGAAAACGAGAGGGATTTTCTAGTACTTGGCACTTTTTACTGTGCGCTGAAAATCACTGTTGGTTTTCTGAAACATTTGCAATTTGTAGGTACCTTTGCTTGAAAAAATAGTACCGTTTCGCAAAAGTTTGTTTTTTGTCTGTTTACTCTTGTCTTTTCTTTTCTCCTTTATTGATTTTAAGGTGTTTTTGTCCATGTGGGACTCCTGTAGTCCTAGCATATGATTTTTGCTAAACAAAGAAGTTTAACAGAATTGTGATTTGGTATTTATAGCAAAGGTTTAAGCCTGGTCGTGACGAGTCCTTTTCTACATGTTTTAAACCTAATAAGTGTTCTTTTAGTATTTTGAATCATAGCATTTACCTATAGATGTAGATATTAAAATTCCTCTTAAAATCCACCGTGAAAATTGCCATGGAGTACTTTCGATGTAACAAAACAAAACAAAAAAAAATTACTTTTTTAAAATAAAAATCAAGTAAATACGCACATAAAACACTAGACATAGGAGTCGCGGAGAACCTAACGGGTAACCGGGGCTCCGGCTTGAGGTGCAGGAGAAGGAACGGGGTGGTTTTTAGTCAGTAAGAGTCTGACACTCCGTCCCGCCTCCCGCCTCACCCAGGCGGGAGCAGCCATTCGATTTCCCCCCCTTAAAAAAAAAGACGTAAATATGTTGGCACTATTCGCATCGCACGTGCCACCTGACGAGAAATAACTATTCGACAATTACATGGCGTGATTTTCTGATTCATATGCGATTTAAAAAAAGTTTATTTTTTGCAATGGTTCACCACTCATCATTTATTTTTTGGTTTAATATTTTTATTCCTTTGTAAAGTTGTAGGTATTACCAAAACAGAACCATTTCACTTCGGGACGAAACAGAAATAGATTTCACGGCGTAGAATTAAAACTAAATTAGGCACACATACAAAGCTTCTATTAAAATATTTCAAAATTCAATCACATAGTTCATTAAGTTACTAGTCAGCTACAGCCAACATTTTGTTTTATTTCATTAATTTATTCCACAAGTTTCGTATTTCCAATTTAATTAAGATTCCCAACTGGACTAGTCAACTACGTAAATTGATTTAGTTTTAATGTTAGTTGCTTGTGAATCACAAATTGATTTAGAAAATTAGAAATAACAAAATAAGGTTTTACTACTGGCTACGATGAAGTTCACAATTAAAGCTAGGAATTTTATAAACGAAGTTGCTCTTGTCTGCCTTTTACTACAAACCATTTCAGCATTAAAGTAAATTTTAATAAACTCTCCAACTGCTATGGACCATCATCATAATATTAACTTTTATTATTATAACAGCTTACGCCCGTGTTTACAAAATTGTAAGCGACTTTCAGTGCATTAATTAAATCTCACTCAGTCAATCGCGATTGTGTACAGCTACCTGCGCAAGAGCAGAATGCATTGAGCACTGATCGAACAGAGGCCTTAGTACAAGTTTGATTTACGTTTAAAGTATTCGAAACGAGTACGCGCTCGGCAATCTGATTGGTTGGTTCATTTTAGCCGGCCAATCACAGCGCCGAACGCATACTCGTTACGAATTTACGATTACATTAAACGTAAAACAAAGTCGTACTAAGGCCTCTGGTTCGTCAAAGTTCATTCGTTCCCCATTCATTACTACAGAGGCCGTTGACTGCGGTGTAGTGGCCGGTTCGCGGCGGCCATATTGGTCCGCCATATTGGCAGCATTGACGCCATGTCAAGTTGGCACCCCTGTCGACCACAGCAAACTTCACGCGCAACGGTTTTATACAAACGTTATGTTAGTTATGTTTTGAACTGTTTGTGTATCGGCGTACGGTTTCATAAATAAACGAATTTTGTAGTTTTCATCAATGGAACGAACTTGTTTATTTCGTTTGACAATCGTATTTCGATATTTGTGTTATTTTAACGTTATTAAAAGTGTTGTAAGATGTGAAGTGAACTATAATAAGTAACATTTCAGTGAAAGTTTGGTTATGTTGACAGTTGAACTCGTTAAAGCAGTTGATAGCGGCGTGCGTACCATAAAAAGTTTTTAATTAAGTAATGGTTAGTTGTGATTTGTGATGTGTCGACTAGTTTACAAGTTACGTGACAGGTTACCCTACAAGATCTCGCAGAGCCCGGTCTTAGACCTTCAACCGTTTATGGCAATGATTCGGAATAATGTTGTCTCGAAAAGGCACGATTAAATTATGGACCCTTGAATTAAATTTATGCTGGTAAACATCTGTTTCCGGTGAAACAGACTCCTCGTAAAAGTATCAAAACTTTGTTTTAATAAGCTTTCGTTTTATGTTCTCTGCATTACTTAAAATAAACTAATATACCTCTAGTTACTTAACGGCTTTGTTCCATTTGTTTAATTATACAACTGAAATCATAAAACTGTTACAGCAGCGGGTATTAATTTGAATTATACACTTTATATAGGAAATTACAAAACACTTGCGTTTATAATAACAAATACTGTTTTTGTAGGTAATCGTGTTACACAAAAATAATTTATAGCAGCAAGTAGGTATCATATATGTAACAATAATTGCTTGAACAAAACGAAACAAAAGCTTGAACTGGGTATAACTAGTTGTGGAAGCGAGATAAAAATATTACTACTATAATCATCTACTTCCTTGTTAACCTTATATTAATCAATTTATTTTTTATAACTTATAATTAAATTATTTTAACGATATAGGAAGGTTATCCTGCCTATGTATACCTATATTATACTGACGATGGATTCAAGGTCTTGAGTTTATATAGGATAATAATGTGAAGAATCGAAAGGAAAACATAGGAATTTTCTAAGAATAGATGTATCGTAATAAGAATTTGAAAATAAAATGAATATTTTCATGAGTAATGATAAGATTTCTTTGCATTATTTTTTCAACATAAATATAACAAAAGCTATTGAATATAAATCTTACAGTTTCAAGGAATGTCTTAGGAATTTCTCGAGAGTGTTTGATCCATTGTTTAGTCAATAATCTGTGAAAACAAACGAAAGCATCTCTTCAGAATTGTCCTCCAACAATGCGCAAACTCGGCGCTTACTGTTCAGAATTTACAGAAGTTACACATACGTAAGTACAAGACAAATATGTAGATCAAATCAGATTACCAAAACAAAAAATTTACTAATACATACCTACCTGTAATAAATACCTTTTAATAATAATTGGGATGATGACAGAGTATGAAAATTACAAATATAATTAGTCCGTAATATAGGTGATGAAAAAATTTTATGCACGTATTTTTTTTGTAATAAAACCATACTTAGATAAAATAAATCAAAGTTTAACTCGTCGAGTACCGGTTTTGTAGACACAATTATAGAACAATAGGTTGCGGTCACCGGTGACCGCTTGGTGTTTGACAGTTTAAACTGTCAAACACTAGGTTGCGGTCACCCGTGACCGCAACCTATTGTTCTATAATATATTGTTCTATCGCTGTCAATGCGGTGAGATGGTCGACCACCTCGGCCACCACGGCCTATCGTGTAGCAGAAGCGCGGGCCGGATAGCCCGACACGCCAGCATTAACGACATCATCCGTCGAGCTCTTGTCATCGCCGGTGTACCAGCTGTTCTGGAACCAAAGGGTTTGGCACGCGACGATGGTAAGAGACCCGACGGTATGTCCATTATGCCCTGGAAGCTGGGAAAGTCTTTGGTGTGGGACGCAACCTGTGTCGACACCCTTGCACCTTCTCATCTTCCAGTAACGGCGAGTTGTGCTGGTTCGGCTGCTGCCTCTGCAGAAAACCGCAAGCGGCGCAAGTATAACAACCTTGCTGGTAGTTATATCTTTGAGCCGTTTGGGGTTGAGACGTTAGGTCCGTGGGGTCCGAGTGCGCTTAAATTGTTCAAAAACATATAATTAATTTTAATCATAAGTTGTATATATTTAATTTAGTAATATTTAGTTCTATAATTGTGTCTATAATGACGGTACTCCACGAGTTAAGAGTGGGGACTAAAACGTCATTTCTACATATAAGATATACATAGAAGTGACGTCACGCGATTCGAAATCAATATATATCGTCGAAAGTATTCGTTTCTGCAAGTAAATAAAAAATACGTATTTAATGATTTAAAATAATCTACCAGATGGGCATTAAAATAAAAATTAGGCATCTACCCAATAGATAATAACCTATACCGAAAACGACGACACTTCATTCCTTAAAAAGTATGTGAAATTATTTGACCGGTTTCAAAATACAACGACATTGTCCGATAGCTTTTCTAAAAATTCCATGCCTTTCGAAATTTTCCCCAGAGTGCAAAAACAGATAAGATCGCGTGCTCAACAAAATTGCGAAATTACATGAAAGAGACAATTGCGCCGAAATTAAGTACATACAAGTAAAATTGTAATGAAACAGCGGAATAAGCAATTAACGACATAATAGTACTATGTCATAACACATTTGTACCAAAATAATACTAGTTAATTTTTAGAATAACAAGTCTCTTTTATTTACCGACTTCAAAAAAAGGAGGAGGTACTATGTTCGGCTGATTGTTTTTTTTTTGTTTGTTCGCGCAGTACTCCGCCATTTGTGAACCGATTTCCAAAATTCTTGTTTTGTTTGAAAGGGTATACTCCCGAGATGGTCCCATTTCCATGAGGTCAGGATCTAATGATGGGATCCTAGGGAAACCGAGGGGAACTTTCGAAAATTCTATGGGCGAGTAATGCGTCTATTATGTTTTTCAATTAGGATTTTGAAACACTACAATTTGATAAGGGTCTGGAGTTGACCTGATGATGGAGCCGACAGGCAGTCGAGGGAACTCCTCAGCGGTTTATATTAACTACCTTGAGTTTGGGCTTGATTAATTTGGATTGATGAGGACTTTACACCTAAATAGAGTAGGGCTGTCATTAAGGATCTGATGATGAAGAAGTGTAATTGTTAAAGGAACTCCTTATCGGTATACAGTAACTACCTTGTGTTTGGGCTTGATTAATTTGTATTGATTAGAACTTTGCACCTATGTAGATTATAAGTAACAAAACGGGTATATGTAGCTTTACACTGAAAATGATAAAATAATAAAATAAAAACTGCGTTTAAAAAACCGACTTCAAAAAAACCAAAAACTAATAACAAACAAAAAGTCTGAACTAAAAAGCAAAAAATAGCTATGATTAGTTACGATTACGTTACATTTACTTAAATGAAGCAAACACGATGATTCCTTTTTTCGAAAATATTTTCACTGTCATGATACCACTAATGACTGATGTCATGATTAGGTCCTTTTAAGCCACAAGAACGTACCCTTCAAATGGTCTGCCATTCCTTTATGTTCGATGATGACAAAATCCCCGTCCAACTCTCTGGAATTTTTTGGATTTTTACCACATTAAAACCACCCCGATCGTCACCATCTCTAGCAGCATCCTCACCGATAATTAACACCTATTACGGGAATATTGGGTCATCTAATATTTTTATCCATATGCTTATCCCAAACTTTACAACAGCACCAAAATTATCACCATAAGACTATTTCTTATGGTGATAATTTCAACATACCCATAAGTTTTTCTATGTAACATTAATAAACACAAGGACGTTAAAATAAAATCGGACATAATGTCACTTAGAAATTATTGAAGCACCAAAATGTCAGTGGGCTCTATGTGTGCGTGTGTAATAGATGACGTTACCAGACTTAAGAAAATGACAGATGTCCTTCAGTCCTTCGTGACAATGTGTGTATGTTCTGCGTGTAAGTCTATAGTAACCAGTTCCTTTAGCCAAACACCACTTAGCGCTTGTCTACCGAGAGAATAGAAAACTAAATGTATGGGGATGACACTGACAAGTGTCAAAATTCAATTCCATATACGTAATTTGGTTTTCTACTCTACAAGTAGACAAGCGCTAAATGGCATTCGGCTACAGCTGCAGGTGCCACAGTGAGTTTCAAAAGACTATATTCGGCTTTTTTTTTCAATGTCCTTGATTGAACATATTAGTTACTAGCTACTTCCCCGCGGTTTCACTCGCTCTGTTCGGCGCCTATTAATCGTAGCGTGATATTTTATAGCCTATAGCCTTCCTCGATAAATGGGCTACCCAAGACAGAAATAATTTTTGAAATCGGACTAGTAGTTTCGGAGATTAGCGCGTTCAAACAAACAAACAAAAAAACAAACTCTTCAGCTTTATAATATTAGTATAGATGATTCAAATGCTACAGACCTTTTTTTTCAATAAGATCGTCATTGTTTTTTCAGTGAAATATACCTCTATAAGACTAAAAGCTTGTTATTCAAAAGAAAAGGGGCTAAAAGGCGAAGCATGTAGTTCATATTTTATTCCATGGCTTTTATTTACTACGTTATGTTCGTTCAGCCTCTTCTGTAATAATTTAGTGGGACTTGAGATACTGTGACATTGCTTCTTTAGTACATAAGTAGGTAACATCACAAAATTGTGAAAATCTGTACATAGTATAAAACAAACTCGCTATCCGCCGTCTGTCTGCCCTTATGTTTGCTTAGATCTTTAAAACTACACAACCGACTTTGATGCGGTTTTTTTTAAATAAATAGAGTGATATTGCGCCCGTGCGAAGACGGGGCGGGTCGCTAGTTAGAAAATAAGTCGTGTGATATATTATTTTAAAATTTAGTAAGTAATCACGCCATTTTCTTCAATTTTTATTTCTTCTAAACTTGAAAAATTTACGTTACTTTTGCGGAAATTATGTGTGTGTAAACGCTCTTGTAATAGAGGAAGAAACTCTAGAGTAGTGTTTTATAAAAAAATATTATTATGTTTAATTATAGACCTTCGACTGTATGTCATGTATATAAAGTTTAAATTGCTAAAAGGTTAATAGGGCAAGTAAACAAATATCCCTTTATGAAAATCCTGTACCAAATTCGACATTAGGTACCTAGGCTACTGGCTACCACGTATATCTTCAAAAATGTCACATATTGAAAACAATTTGTTTTGAATCTTCACGGATTTCACAATGAGGGAAACCACAATATAGATTTATATTCATTAGGTAATTATAAATAAAATAAAAACAATATTCCATTGTCCTGTTATGAAGTTCAGCAAGACCCATGGCTCCGATGACACTTGTTTATAATAGGTATATTGTACCTACAATACCTGTATGTTTTGATTGTCCTGTACACTCTAAGCCCCCTTACACATTAGCGGTTAACCGCCTAGGCGGTTTGTGTCGATAGACGCGGTTACCATAGCGGTTGCATATTAAATTGGGAAAGCGGTGAACCGCAGGGAGCGGCTAGCCGCGCGGTTGACCGCTAGTGCGTAAGGGGACTAAATTTTGAATAACAGGGATTTATTAAAAACAATAATGAATTTTTTTGTATAGTCACTTTCGTGAGATACACTAAATTAATTATTATGTTTTTCTAAGAATGCTGCTCATGAACATGAGCCCCTAGAATGGTTTGAAACTAGTCGAGTTCCTCGTCAGATACTTGAGTAAGCGCTTATGGTTATACCTATATTACCTATTTATATTTAGTTCCCAAAACAAAAAGTATATAAAAATCCAGAAAATAAGTATTGCCATTCAACGTGGCAATGCTGCCAGTCTTCTGGACACGTTCCCTAGTGATAGTGATGCGGATGAATTCTTTGACGCCTGACTGACGGAATTTCATTATTTTCATTTATCTTTTTTTTATTCGCTGTTTTAGTGTTAGTTAATTTTAAGTTGTATATATTTATTCATAATATTATGCTATTTCACCGGTCACCGCTCACCGGTGACCGTAACCGGTGTTCTATAATTGTGTCTATAATGACGGTACTCGACGAGTTAAGTGTAGTATTATTTTAAATAAAATCCTGGATTATGTGTTATGGAAAAAGACTCTGAACATTGTAGGTAGGTAGACAAGGAAGGAAAATTAGACTTCGGTTACTTACATATAATACGTAAATTCATTTTTATTATTTGCATTCCCACATTTCAGAGAATGCAAGTACCTATTGTATAGTCAGGTCATATATGGCTCATTAAATCAAAGCAATTTCCTCGAATATTTAATAAAATGGAATTTACAGGAATTAAGCTCAACTACATACCTATATGTCATAATAAATTTGACACAAATAAGTAATAACTAGGTAATAATAACTAGAAAGGTATGACCTTAAAGTGATAGATAATATTAATATATTAAATAATAATGACTGCCTCATTGGCCGAGTGAGTTTATAAAAAATCTCAGTAGTAGCACGGAGTCTGGAATTGTGCCCGGTATATGGCAATAGGCTCACCCCCTAATACATGGGACTCATAACATAAATAGTGAAAAGTGGGTGTTACTTCTGTGCACCTCTGCCTACCCCTTCGGGGATAAAAGGCGTGATGTTATGTTATGTTGTTAAATAATAATAATAACAAAAAAAAAGCAACATACCAGCCGAACGTATAACCTCCTCCTTTTTTGAAGTCGGTTAATAAGACAAGTTGTCACATAAAAGGTTCTATCTCCGACACTGATTGCACTACACCTGATCATGTATTGTACTCAATGCAACTTGCGCAAACACATTCATTAGGCGCTTTGTATGCCGCAGCACTTCAAGATACCCCAAATAATACAATTTTTCCAATCAACTTATATCTTTATTCCACAATTTGTAAGGTTGAAAGTTTATAACTACATGTACATACTAAGCTGTTTCTCAATGCAAAGTGCACTAAATTGCGAAAGTTATTGTTATTTCGTTGGCGATATTGTTCGAGTATTATACATAGATATATTGTAGATAGAATATTTATACAATGAGCCATATTGTTTGCACCCATTTTTTATTTGTTAAATCTGCTGTGATATTGTAAAGATTTCTCTGTGATTTCTTTCTTTCTAAATTCGATTTTCTCCTGTGTCGTGGGTGCGTTTACAAACATACAAGTTCACATACACAATAATATCCAGACCCGAAACTAAGTACAATTTGTGACCCGAAACTAAGTATATGTAGCTTACATATACTTATCTATTTTTTTGGGATTACTTCTTCCACTGTCGTTGATAATCTTATCATTGATTAAAGTATTGTCATCAAAAGCTTTACAAAAATTTAATGTTACAGTTTAACGATAGCAATCTTGAAATTTTATGGAACATTCAGTATTAAACCGCCAGAACAGTAATATCACGTTCTTGAAAAATCTCAAAACACAACAAGAACACGAAGATTCGCTATAAGCACGAAGAAAGTAACTTACAATGTAGGGCACGGGAGCAGTACATTTTGCCGAGGGTGCAATCAATCTTGTTGGCATGTCTCCATCCGATACAGAGAGACGGCACTGAACTCAAGTCCTCGATCTAAATGATAACGCTGTAACTCAAACTGTCCAAATAACCATTCTGCAATGTCGTTAACGACACTGAAATACGAATTTTCAACTCTTCAAAATCGCATCTCCTAAGAATATCCCAGAATTCCACTCGAATATCGACCTAAGTCCCACCTTCCTTCTACATTTCGCAGTTTGCAGCGGTACGATATTCAAATAGCTAAGGAAGAGATCGATGGAACGTAAAGCGAAGCTCAAAGGCGCTCTCGACTCGAAGGATGGCGTCGAGTGACATCGGAAATTACCATTTTAATGGTATTCTTTGGAGTTCGACTTCCGTAACATGCACAAAATAAACTGATTTACATAAATATCAGTGGAACGCCGATAAAGGGGCTCTGGATTAAGACATTTCCTCTTTATTTTATCATGTTTTAGTTCCTGGGTTCTTTTGTAGAGTGTTGAAAACTACAATAAGTTACGTAAACGCTCACATGACATAGGTCAGTACCTATGTCATACACTAGCGGCCCGCCCCGGCTTCGCACGGGTACATACACACACACACATACAACCTTCTTTTTTGCGTCGGGTTTCAAAAAAAAAGTAAAATTTTAATGAATTTTTTTATTCATATTTTTTATAAATTTTTTTTTTTTTGTTTTTTTATTATTTTAATTTTTTACAAATATCATATTATCTACAAAAAAACAAAAGCCATTAGTTTTAGTGAGTCAGAGCTTCCCTGTAAACGATATTTGAAGCAGTTTTCAGGAGCTCCGACACGTGATAGGCCAACATACAGTTGGCCATGAGTGAAACATTCTTTTCGTAGATCGATCCCTAATAATTCGAAGGTTTGGCCTAGGGACTTGTTAATAGTTAACGCGAATGATGATTTGTCCGGAAACTGAAGTCGTTTAAAAGGGATTGGCAGATCAGTTGGGATCATCGGTATCCTCGGTATATGAGCTAGTTGACCAGCCGCTGGGCCAGTGATAATAGTCGCTACAGTAAAATTGTCCTTCAATTCCTTAATAAGCAGTCTCGTCCCATTGCACATGCTCGGAGGGCTTAAATTTCTTAAAAGCACAATGTTTCCGATGGCTGACAAAATAAAAGGATGACCACAAATAAGTCTCTCAATTGTACTGGGCATTGCGAAGCATCACGCTTCTCTCAGAGTATTTTCCCAGTGGTCATCATTTTCTAGCAAACCTCTGTCACGGCAAGCTGCTTGAGAAGGATGTACACCGTAGACTCTTCCTAAAGCGGCATCTTTTTCTAATACCTGGATGGCCAACTACGTCCTCACCACGCCTCCTTCTTGTGAATTTATTACTGGCCCATGTGTAGTATTGCGGGACTTCGTGGTATAAAAGTGTCTTTGCGAATTCGTCGTCATTACAGAGCTCAAAGAACGCCAGCAAAGTAGTTTTACGTGGGTTATTAGCCACTTGTTCAGCCGTTTCTAGGGTAAAATACAACCTTTGGCCGTTTTCTAAGTGGACAGCTAACTCTAAGACTGTAGGATGCCGCTCATGGATCGGAAATTCAAATATTCGCCACACAGCCTCGAATGTACTTACTTATGTATTAAATTTTTAGAATAAAAAACATGCTGTCGCGACACTTTTTGTAGATGATGATGAGTTCTGCAAAGTCCGTAGTAAATGATTTTGTTCTATCATCAATAGTTTTCGCAGCGCACGCGACGTAAGGAATTTTTCAGGTCATTTTTTTACACCTTGGGTTACATTATTGGAATTTTAGGAAAGATCCCTAATTATTTTTAAAATATAATATAGCCTATGTTACTCGGGGATAATGTAGCTTTCCAGAGGTGAAAGAATTTTTGAAATCGGTCCAATAGTTTTGGAGCCTATTCATTACAAACAAACAAACAAATCTTTCCTCTTTATAATATTAGTATAGATAACATTAATATCCTTCTCAATATATGTATTTCTAATTTGAAATAAAGTCTTGTAATAACAAAAATAGATTAATAGTCTGAATAAACTAGGGTCTATTATTTATTATTATAGTCTAGAAGTCGACGCCGACGCCTCAAATTACAATATTATACCTAGTCCTTCAAAGAATCATTTGACATTAGGAGAGACAAGATGAAATTATTATGACGATGAGCAGCAAACAATCTTGATAATAACATGCGAAAACAATTTTAACTTTGAGGCTTTTTGCTCAATAAATACGCAACTTCTGGCGTCGGTAACAAAATGTTAATTAAAGAAAATTATCAATTTATGCGGTTCCATTGCTCGAGTGGTTTAGAAACTTTTGCGTAAGATTTTGAGATTATATTGGGGGATTTGTAAATAAAGAATTTGTTTTGATCCAATGAAGAGTCTACATAGATTGCTTATGTCCCTACCTATTTTGTATTTGAAGAAATCGTAATCATCATGAATTGTTGTGGTAGCACTGATCCTCATACTACCACCTATCTTTAAGCATTGCGCCGGTAAGATGTTGGGCAAGGGAGAAGGATTTTCATATCGGGGAAAGAAGTGGGCGGGTTCGTGCTCTGGGCCCTAAAGTAATAGAGGGAACCTATGAGGTTAACTCGACCAGTTTCATGACACACCAAGGCTTATAATCATGCACATTTTAGTCATACACATTGCACATACATGACAACCTACGAGATATTTTTATGACTTTAAGGATCGAAGGATGCGGTGTAAATCATGGGGAAATACACATAGGTACTTACCTATTAAAAGGTGCCTTAAGATAAATATTTAGTAGAATTAATAAATATAAATCCTAGAACCGTTTAATCATTAATATTGGATATTAACATATTTAATACAGTAGATTAAAATGCAAATTAAACCAATTTATTGTGTAATACGCCGTAAACAATATTTTCTTGGATTACGTAATATTATTACTTTATAATAACTACATATTATTTATTATTATCACTTTTATATATCTAAGTAATGTACCTATGAATACATAATGCACAATAATTTACTTATATATTTTCCTTTAATATTGTTATTCAAATGCCTTCATTGTTTAGCTGTAAACAAATCCAAAATTGATTAATATAACCATATATAAATTACTTTAAATTAAGTTATAATCGTAAATAGGACCTGAAGTATAGGTCATAATAGGGCCATAATAGGTCACTTACTTATCAACTACATAAATTGCATGTTATATGTAGGTATATATAGAGGTAGGTAAACACATAAATGGTATGAACTATAGATAGATACACAATCGCACGGGTACAATATGCATGTAATATATATATATAAACCTGCCTATTAAAAAAACCGTATCAAAATACGTTGCGTAGTTTTAAAGATCTACGCATACATAGGGACAGACAGACGGCGGATAGCGACTTTGTTTTATACTATGTAGGATTGATTTCTAATTATAAGTTTGAAATTGCCAACCCGCATTGAGCACACGTACTAGTTAATGCTCAAACCTTCTCCATACGAATGGAGACTTTGGTCAGTAGTGGCCACTTATAGGCTGCTGATGAAGATGATGGTAATAATAGTGATCATCAATGAGTACAACCTAAATGTTGAAACCTATTTGATATTTACATAAGTACCTATTATGCACACAATGTATCTAATCTACAAGGTACCGTTTACTTTTTTGTCACATAAAATCATTCGGAAATAATCATCAGTTTTACTCAACTAACCGTTTATTAAACAGTTTTATTTAGTTTGACCCGTTTGTTAGTTAAGGTTGAAAGTAATTAGAATTTTATCCCCTTCTTGACAAGAGATCGATTTGATATTTAGGCTGATCTTAGAGTCACGCTGAGCGTCGCCGTCGGCGCTGACAGCCGATATGTTTGAACTTCCAGGAACCGTGCGCGCTGATAGCTACGCGTCAGTCAAAAACGGTTTTTAAACGTTCATATATTTCAGTCATCAGCGCTGAGGGTGCGCGTGCCATCAGCGTAAGACTAAAATCAGCCTTATACCTACACTCTTCTTAGGGTCCATTTTTTAATCAAAGTCAAAGTCAAAGCATTTATTTCAATTAAACCATAGTTTGGTACTTTTGAAACGTCAACAAATACAAAATAAATAATAGTCTGTCAGTCAGTCCGTCAGTGAAATTAGGTGAAGCTAGTAATCATCAGTTAATTTTTATCTGTATAACACAATTGACATTTCACAGTTTTTAATATGGAAGCATTGTCAAATATTCAGAATTATTCCTCAGTTATAATTTATCTAGTATTAGCAAAATCGGCCCTTAATCTTAAAATCTTAAAACCCTTGTGGACATTAGACGAAACGACTTGATTGGTGGAACAGAGCTCATTAAACCCGTTTCCCATACATAAAAATATTTTTTATTTGTTGCTATAAAGTAAACCATCTTTGGAAACAATCACCAGTTTATTCATTTTCCTCAACCATCCGTTTATATTTCATTTTATTTCAATCATTGTTAAAACTTAGTCTATTGTATGATTTGAATAAAAACATATTTATTCTAGTTATATTTCTAATTTCGCGGAGTAACGGATAAATGGCGTCAAATCGACTATTTGTAACAATATCGAGGAGATCACAATGACTTAAAACGTGTTTTAATAAAACGGGGTATAAACAATCTTTAGGTTTAGTTTAAGCTGTTTTATTGGTTATCTCATAGTACGTAACAGTTACAAAATTGAATAAAGTATTATTCAGTGTTCTTCATCATACAAATATTAGGGCAATATAATTATATACCAATAGCATAGTCACTAACAGACTACCTCGTATGTATTTAAAAATATTTTAGTATAAAAATAGAACTGTCACAAACAGACTTGTAAACCTTAGCAATAGATTCCGATTATATCTATCACCACAAGTAAATAAAACAATAAAATTTCGTTCAAAAGTTTCAACCATAATTTATAGATAACAAAAAAATGATTGTCTAATGGAAACTTGATCCGTTAGATCCTGTTCCGAGATTTTTCCCAGACATTTTCACATTTTTCCGTTCATGTAGATTTTTACACCTTTTTGGATATAATTACGCAACTGTAGGTGCAGGTGCAGCCCTTTAGGAAGAATGCGCCAATATATCATCAAACATCCTATATAACGATCACCTTAGAAGCAATATTAATGAGAGATTAAATAAGTAAAGACAATAATATATAAGACAAACACGTGCAATGAACTATACTAAAAGCAGTAAATATTACATAAACTAACTCAATTGCTTAATATTGAGGACTTTGTTTAAGTACTCTTCTACAAAGATTAGAAGCGATAGAACGAACACAGAAAGGAAAGAACTGATAATGATTTCGAAGCACTTTAACTGATAATACTGTAGTTAAGTTTCTATGATGATATCATACTTCTCTGATTCACTTGTTGTACTTACTTATATGTGTACTTAACGTTATATTATTGATCGTTGTATTATTGATCAGATTTTTAGAAAAGAAGGCGTGCCCTTCACGTATAACGTAGGGGCTGACATAGGTATGTTCGCCTATTCGCCTCCATTTTATGGACCCCCAAATTAAAGAAATGTGTACTAAATACTACTTATAATAATGTGGTGATAGTTTTCTTTTTTTCGGGATTCTTTAAAGGGCGTGGTGATTGTGAACAGGCGAGCTTACCCTATATTCGTAATGAGTCGTACTCTCTCGTCCTGCCTTTGATTCCAATAATAAACTTCACCATATTCCGTACATTGATAGTACCTACTTTTGGAAGCCCTTTGGATTTATTTTAAATGAATGTCACTTAGATATATTTTGTTTTTACTTTTATGAAAATGTCTCATTACAAAGGCCAAGTCGATGTATTAATTTCTAATGCGAATGCCCATAGCCTACAATGCCATCAAAACAAGAACATTAATAAAAAACTTTATAATTATATAGACATAACCACCGAATTACCGAAAAAGTTATTAGGCATGTTAGATACCTAGATAAAAACATCTAAAACAGTCGCACTTGCGACCACTCGGACAATGAGGCAGTCGGGAGCATTCACATGTAATGTAACATTATAGCTTCGATTGTGAGTATTACATTAAAATAATACCTCCCTGGCTAACGAGCATTTGCGTGTAATGTAACATATAGATTCGACTTTGAGCATTTCACAGCAAGATGTCAGACATTGATGTTACAAGTTGTATCAAGATATTACACATTGTAACATTACAAGGTGCGCATTGTAATGCTCGGTTGTCCTCCTTCACTGATGTAATGCTCAGATCTGTAACGTTCCACGCGAATGCTCCCGGTGAGCGAGCACCTGTAGGATTATTCGTGTGTGGTTTGGAAATGGATGAGAAATTAGGTGTTACGCAAGTAGGTAGCTTTTTGATCTAAGCGTTTGCTATAGTTGTCTTCTCATGACCGGATGCTTTGTTGGCAATGATGTTGAATCAGTACCAATATAAAGTAAAGTTTATACCGTATAGTGAAATGACTACTAGAACCTTTTTTTTTAAGGGGGGAAAATCATCGAATGACTGCTCCCGCCTGGGTGAGGCGGGAGGGAGTGTCAGACTCTTACTGACTAAAAACCACCCCGTTCCTTCTCCTGCACGTCGAGTCGGAGCCCCGGTTACCCGTTAGGTTCTCCGCGACTCCGAATCGGCATCGACCCTATTGGGCCCCATCTGTGGTGGTCTGATGGCTCTTTGAGGGTCTGTTTCTGGTCGGACGGGGAGCCACCCATGCTCGCCGTCCGCAGGCCCGCGCTTACGGTGGCCGGAGATCGTCCCGCGATCCCCGACGCCCGGTGTGTCCTTCGCGATGGCTGGGTTGCGAGGAGGCAGCGCTTCGCTGCCTCACGCGTCCCGCCTCCTCCTTAGCTAGCATGACTGCTTCGCAAAAGGAGGAGACGGCATCCCAATCCCCCTCGCTCCGCATCATGGCCTGCACTAAGCCCGGACGCGAGAGGTCGCCATCGCCGATCACTTCCCTGAGGACACGGCGGTGCTCAGCCCACGCAGGGCATTCCGCTACAGTGTGTTCCACCGTGTCCTCAGGGCGGTCCTCGCAGTGATGACACCCGGGCGTTTCCTCCCGCCCCATCAGACACAGGTACCTCCCGAAACTGCCATGTCCGGTGAGGACCTGCGTCAGGCGGTAGGTGAGGACGCCGTAGCGTCTCTCAAGCCACTCCTCAAAGAGGGGACTTACCGCTGCGATGGCAGCGAGCCCAGACTACTAGAACCTAACGGGTTACCGGGGCTCCGGCTCGAAGGAACGGGGTGGCTTTTGGTCAGTAAGAGTCTGACACTCTCTCCCGCCTCACCTGGGCGGGAGCAGTCATTGTAAGACTTTCCCCCTTAAAAACAAATGTCATATTAAGTACGTTTCAAGTAACTATTTCACATTGTTCGAGATTTTAAATTGTGCAAGTTACACAGTACAAACAGTGGACCGGCTACCACTTCACCAATCCTAATTTGTAGTGACATCTCCTTTTGTTTCCATGAAAAAAGAAAAAAATATTGTTATGAAAAAACGCAATTCCACAAATGTTTACAAGTATTTTCTAGTAATTCATTCATCAAAACCAAACTTCTAAGGACTCATTTTTTCTTCCCTAAGACAAAAACGTACAAACCAACAAAAACTTCATAATCTTAAAAAGCTGTTGAAAGTTAACGAAACTCTTTATTTGCAAACGCCGAAACGTTTGGAAATGTAACAAAAAAACCCGGAAACCTATTGAAAGATACAAAAGAATGAAAGAATTTAAGTGCGAAGGGTCCTCACTTAAATTTAGGGACGAAGCACCTGCTACCTGACCGAGAGCCGACACACGACTAACTTCACATTGGTTCCAAGTTTGAATTCAAACTTTTTTTGTTAGAAACAAGATGGACGCTTTGTTTCGAATGATTATATCAATCTATGCCTTAAAGAGAGCAGAAAAAAATATGAATGAATGAAACAATTTAGTTCAACTCATTGTTTGCAACAAAACAAACCAAATTGCTTATCTATAGTTTATCGGTATTTTATACAAACAAACTCTTTCATTATAGAGGTAGAAATATGTAAGCAAATATTTTATACAATAAAGTATTGTATAACATAGAGGTAAAGTCCTTGGATATCGACAAAGACGTTATTGTGTTTACAGTGAAGTTAAATATTTAAATCGAATTGGGTCAACTACGGAAACTTTATCGAGTTGCCCTCTTTTTAATTCTTTTATTAATATTTAACGGTTCTGCTTATCAATAACAATGCTTAACAAACTTACTTACTAATCATATTTTATGTTATTGGAGGACAATAGTGGCATTAGTTCATTTTAAATGATTACTCCTTCTTAGAAATCTGATTGTGGAGCGCGAATTTTTTTCATCATTCGTTTAAACTTTAGCAGCATAAACTAGCATTATGGTCAGTCTGTTCTCTGTTTAGTACAAGAATGGTATCAGGCCACTGGTCTACTCCCATGAGAATTATAATGTTATCTGGGAAGCTGGCTAAGGTATACGGAAAGAGTAAAATCTCTTAACCACAGATTATGGGTCCTGTGCTTTCATATTGTAACCTCTGACAGAGAAATTTACGAAATGAGCTGTGGATGAGCTATGCTTCGGCACGAATGGGCCGTCAAGACCGGAGTCAATCTCCCCATTCCCGAATCCCCAACAATCCTAAAAATTCCAACCCCAAAAGGCCGGTAACGCATTTGTAACACCTCTGGCGTTTCAGGTGTTCATGGATGGCGCGGATTGCTTACCATGAGGTTATCCGTGTACTCATTTACCGGTTTCGGTAAAAATAAAATAAATTCTGAACAATATTGGCGCATTCTAATTTTAAAATTATGAGACATTTTTGCGCGTCGATAGAACTTAAAAAAATTGATTGGTAATCAAACGAAAAGTTCCGACTAAGTAATAACATTTAATTGCTATCCGTACTCGCATTACAACTAGCTTTTTTACTGAAAAACAATTCTCAATCAATTAAAAGTTAACTCTCTATAAATTCAATGTTGACAAATTGCCTGCCAATATGGCTGCCATAATAGGCGTTCCATTATAATAATGACAGCGATCGTTTAATTAAATTGTTTCCTTTTTTAAAATATCTCAAGTATCTTCGACGGCATCTTATCGAAGAGTTTTTTTCTTTTTCCTTGGCAACCGAGTCTCCAATACGATGTTGTCGACTATACTGCCAGTGTCGGGTGGTGACGGCAGATTAATGAGCCGTCGAAGTTAACTTTGCGGTAGTTTTTAGTAGTTAGTAGCTGAAAGGACAAAACAATTGGGTTAGTAAACATATAAACATTACCAACTATTTTACTGTATGAGTACAGGGGTGGAGAAAATAGTTGGGGGGACGTACACAATACAGACACACAGATATATACACCATTTACATAAATGTCACCGTCATAGTTTAATCTCATTATCATTAATGAATCTACATAAACAATGGATTAATTTAGGGGAAAAGTGAGTTAAAAGGAGGTGGAAATTAATTGGAAGTGGGATTTGAATACTGGGGAGTTTTTTATAAAGGTCAAAAGATTGGGAATTTAAAGGACACGAAAAAAATATATGGTCTACAGTTCCCTCGTCAAGGCCGCATTCACACAGCGAGCTGTCGCGGACACGGATCTTGTTGAGGAAGACTGGGCTACTACAATGGCCGAGTCTGAGTCTGCACAAGGATGAAACAGTGTGGCGGGGGAGCTTAGGGTACTTGGAAAACCAAGGCCTCCGCCGGATGCCGGGCTGGACACTTGCATAGTAGGCTCCTTTACTTTTGGAAGTGTCTACCCACACTGCAGCCCATGACTCAAAAAGCTTGTGTTTGGTGTCGGCACGTACATCATACCCGTACACCACGTAGTGTTGACGTTCGACGTCGTTCGACGCCGCAAATTTGGCTAGGGAATCCGCACACTCGTTACCGCATATGCCAGAGTGGCCAGGAATCCAGGCGATCTCGATGTTTAGGCCATCATTGAAGCAGGAAAGAAGAAGCGCCTTTATCTCAACAACCAAACTGCTATGGGTTCTGGAATGGAGCTGATCTTGGTTGAGGGACTGTAGGCTACTTCGGGAATCAGAAAAAATTATGGAATTTTTGAGGTTGTGAGCTCTAATAAATTTGAGTGATTCCAGAATTGCCGCACATTCACCCGTGAAGACTGATCCCTCCGGGGGACACTTGGAGAGGAGAGCGATCCTCGAATTTTGGAAGTACGCTGCCACTCCTGTACATCCGATTCGGGATAATTTAGACGCGTCTGTGTAGAAAGTATTCCAGCCTCTCCAGTATTTGTCCAAGGCACGTTTGAACTCGTCTGCAGCATTCACGGTGGATTTCGAAATGCCAAGTCCTAAAATCAGCTTTGGTCTAAAGTGGATAACCTCATATACGGAAGAAAACACTGGGAGCACAGGATATTGACTTATGGGTGCAGAGAGGTTTTTAAGCTCCCTGTACCTAGCAATCACGGGAGGGACAGGTTTATTTTTCCAGTAAGAAGAGGAGCTGTAGGAACAGTGGATTTGATCTAGGATAGGGAGAAGGGGATGTGATGAGAGGGAGAGGACTTTTGAGATGAAGCGGTCTGCAAGGTATTGTCTTCGAAGGTTGAGAGGAGGCTCCGCACATTCAACCTGAAGAGCGTTTATGGGGGATGATTTCATAGCTCCAATAATTATTCTAAGGCATTTGGTCTGAATGGAGTCTAGTTTTTTAATGCTTCCTTATTGCAAGGTACAATAAGGAAGCAACAATAGTCCATTACACTTCTGACCAATGCATTGTATATGAGCTTCAATGACGAGGGGTGAGCACCCCACCATACCCCAGCCAGAGCTCTGAGTATCGATACTGAGCGTTCACACCTACCAACTACGGTGTTTATGTGGTCCACCCCAGACATCTTTGAGTCGAGATGGACTCCCAAAAATCTAGCGCTGCTTTTAATCGGGATAGTCTGACCGTCCATCTCTATACGAAGATCCGGAGTGCGTCGTTTGCGTGTAAAAATGACAGCCGAGCTTTTTGGGGCACTTAAAGATAACCCGTGATTGAGAAGCCATTGGTTTAATGAGGACAAAGAGACATTGATGGAGTGAGCGGCCTCTGTTATAGAGTTGCTGGTGACCATTAATGCGATATCATCAGCGTACTGAAGGACATTACAGTTAAAATTTAAACAGGAGGGGAGGTCATAGGTATATATGTTATAAAGGATAGGACTAAGGACTGACCCCTGAGGTAAACCTTTCCAGGAGGACCTCTGTACTGGGTTATCCTCAGGAGTTCTCAATTGGAGGGTACGATTGGAGAGGATACAGCCTATAATTCGGCAAATCCCACTCGGGATTCTCAGCTCTTGCAGTTTCTGCCTGAGAAGGGGTAAGAGGACAGAATCATAGGCCGCTGAGATGTCCAGGAAGACCGCGACCAGCGACTCCTGCCTGCTAAGGGCCAGTCGGATGGCTGACGTGAGGACACCCACACTGTCAGCCGTACCCAGACCTTTCCTGAAGCCAAACTGAGTCGCCGGAAGCTGCCTCCGGCTTTCAACCAACCATTCAAGGCGGTTTTTAATGAGGTGTTCAAAAGTTTTAATAAGTACGGACGATAGAGCGATAGGTCGGTAGGATTTATGATCACCAGGATCCTTGCCAGCTTTCAACAGCGGCATGATAACCTGAACCTTCCAAGTAGGAGGAATATAGCCTGAAGTAAAGCAAAAATTGACCAAGTCAAGGTAGTATTGTTTTGTTTTAGTTCCTGCCTTAGATAGGAAGGAGTAAGGGAACCCATCAATCCCTGGTGCCGAGTCCTTGACATGGTTGAGTACCGTTTGGAGCTCTTCATAAGAGAACTCCAAATCGAGCGGTTCATGTGTTTCGTCATAGGGTCTCTGGCAGCACTCGTCTGCACTGGGAACATATACTGGAGCAATACTATTTAAAAATCTGTTACTTAGAGATTCGGGTAAAATCGAGATAGTGGGAGGTTTGGTGGAGTTCCTGAAATTTTTCACTCTCTGCCAAACTGTAGATACTGGAGTGGATGGGCTCAGAGAACCACAAAATCTTTGCCACCCTTGTCTCTTCTTTTTTTGAACAATTTCCTTGACTTAGCCAAAATTCGTTTGAAATTTATGAGGTTTTCCAGGTTCATATCTTGGTTATATGTCTTTTCAGCCTCATTCCTGGCCCTTATCATGGCAGTGCATTCACTATCCCACCATGGCGGAGAAGGGATTTTGCCTTTCGGTGCGTTTTTCACCGGAAAGCAATCTTCAGCAGTGGAGGCTATCAGGTCCGAAAATTTTGAGAAACACTCCAAAGCATTCTCAGGATTAATTGGTGAAAGGAAGGAGATACGGTGGTCTAATAATTTTGAATAAAGATCCCAATCAGCTGCATTCAAACGGTATTTTAATAGGGGGGGAAGGGGTTTATCTGGAATAGATTTTGACAGGTGTTTAATTATGATAGGATAGTGATCACTACCATAGGTCAAATTCAAACAACTCCAATTAAGCACGCCAGCCATAGCAGGCGAGCAGAAGGTCAAGTCCACACAGCTGTTTCTTTGACCAAATGCAGACCTACGAGTAGGGCTGCCATCATTGATGACACACAATTCGAGTTCGTCCAGCATCTCTACTAATTCAATACCTACATTATCGCATACATCTGAACCCCATCTATAGTGGTGGCAGTTGAAGTCACCCATTATAAGCAATGGGCCACTTACCAAGGTTAGTAAACTTTTAATTAACATAATGTGATCAACATGAGGGTGAGCAATATAAAATACAAAAACATTTATGTCCTCAGCCTTAACAGCGACAACATTTATGTCATCGCCAACGAAGGGTAGAGGGATCTGGGTGAAGGGCACTTTGTTATTAATTAACAAAGCACACCCTCCATAACCATCAGATCTGTCATGTCTGACAACGCTGAAACACGGGATCCCGAAATTAATATTCGGTTGAAGCCATGTCTCAGCAATGCCACAAATCGATGGTTTAAATTTATTTATCAAGTGGAGTAAGTCACTCTTCCTGGGAAGAGTACTCCTCACGTTCCACTGAAGCAGTGTTAGAGGATGGAATGTTACAGATATAATCTAGAATTGTAGAAAGTTTGTGTGCGACGTGGTCAGGTATATTTTGGGCAGGGTTTGCTAGTACTGCCATAAGCATATCAGAGACTATATTTAGGATGTACTTGGAGCTACGAGTATTGGTTCCGGATTCCACAGGGAAAGCGCAACCATTTTTAGATGGGGAGAAAGAGTGGTCTTGGATAAGGGCCCGATGGGCCTTCTTATCATAGCTAGGAGAGAGGGGCGCATGTGATTTAGGTTTGAGTTGGACTGTTTTTTTGTAGGACACTCTTTGTTGGGATGGAGTTTTGTTGGGAGATGAATCTATAAGGTTGGCTGATCTTGAGACCTCAGCATAAGACCTTTTAACGGTTGGGAAAACTTGGCTTGCTTCCGTATATGAGATTGATTTTTCCGCCATTAATGCTTTGATGCTCTTCTGGCGACCCAACTCAGGACAAGCTTTGTCGTTAGCAAAGTGATTGCCATTGCAGTTGATACAATGGGCAATCTCGGCTGAAATCTGACATCCATCGCCTGGATGATCCTGGCCACATCTGAAACAACGCGGCTTGGAGCGGCAAAGGGTGTGGGTGTGCCCAAAACGACAACAGTTATAACACTGTATGGTAGGGTATGAGTACAATTCCACCGGCAGTGCTGAATAAAAACAGAACACCTTTTTGGGTAGGGTTTGACCATCGAAAGTTAGCACTACAGTTTGCGTAGGCTTCCATTCAGTACCATTTGTAGATGTAACTCTTCGATTCATCCTCCTAGCTTTTATCACAGCCCCACACCCGGCGGGAACCCTGATATTACCAATTATTTCGTCCTCTGTCCACTCGACAGGGACGTCCCTTACAATGCCCATTCGAGTAATATTAAATTGTGGGATCGAGGTCACGTAGTTTTGAGCCACCATACCGTTCACTAAGAAACTGTTTGCATCCTGGTGAGACACAAACTCGACCGATACTCTATTCCTACCCAGCCGTTTGACACCACCAATTTTAACATTGTTAATGTTGTGTTTCATTAAAAACATCCCAAACTTAACAGGGTGTAGCGTGGTTCCAGACGTCTGGGAATCCTTAAGGGATACATAAACCATATATGGGGGGTTATCCCTGGCCGTGTAGCACTGTCTACCGTGAGTACTTTTAGCCAATTTTGGGGGATTATTCTGGGAGATAGGAGGGGAGCCGGCATGTCGTTTCCTGCTGTTCGCGGTTTCTAACTCCATTGTTTCAGATTCCGGGGTGTTGGGAGGAAGGATGATCGTGAGGATTGATTCGGTTTCATATTGGGGGGATTTATCAGGAGGGTCAGGTGGTTTCTCCTCGTCCATTTCGGAGCTTAACGAGGGAACAAGTGGTTACCTTCACTTACAACAACCAATACCTTATTAAAGATTACACACACACAGTTAAAAACACAACAACACAGAACTAAAAGGTTTTCAATTCAGTTCACTATGGATAAAAACACTAAAACTAACAGAAAAAACGTAGGAACGACAAAAGCACGTGCGTAACCTTCACCGCTACCAACAAGTTTCCCATTCTTATCGAAGAGTTATTGCGAAGGGTGAATATAATGTCCGGGTCCTGGGTTGCCAGTACCTACGTTGTGCGATTAATTTTTTTATTATATTCGAAAATGGGAAGAGCATCGGTTTGATAGATAAGCTTGTATGTATTCGTTTTGTATTTTATGAAATGGAATTTTATTTGAAAGTTAACTTTTTAATTTTATTTACGACTGTAAAACGCAATTTTCCAATTAGATTTATTATAAATAACACATATGATGAGATAGGTTATGAATATTTGCAATTTCGAAATCCTGCGCTCATTTTGTAAAACTTTGCACGCTTAATAAAAATATATATATTTTTTTTATTTCTATTTATTTATTTTGGGGTTTTTATCCACATGGATAAAAATATGTGTACAATAGCTAAATACTGAAAAAGTTTGTGTATAAATGAATATGACAAAATGACAATCAAATGGAATGCCGAACTAAAAATGTCGGACATTCAATTGTTTCCTGCTAAAAATTCAAAGCGAGATCCAATTTCAAATTTAGAAATCGTCCGGTTGCCTGTAACTACATTCAGCAAAAAGACCAACAAAAAAGGTTGTAACACCTTCGTAGAACTCCACGTACCTACGTAGTTGAAATTCATTTCTAAATATTCTTATATATTTATAACATTACGTCTTTTTATCCCCGAAGGGGTAGGCAGAGGTGTACATTATGGCACTGTACAATTTAACACCCAATTTTTACTATTTACGTTATTAGTCCCATGCAATAGGGGGTGAGCCTATTGATATTCATTTTTAAATATATTTTGGCGTTATTTGTAAACTAAAACGTGAAATATTTTCGTTTGAGAAACCGTCACAAGGTCTGCAGATCATGTGTGTTATTGTTAATTTTACGTCATACTGCGATGGAACTTGGTCCTAGTTTACCACTCCTTGCCATCTTTGGAACTCTGGCCTCATTATTAAGTTGCAAACTATTATTAATAAAGGGTCTTACTAAGCTCTAAGTTCGATAGTTTTTAGGTATTTAGTCTGTAACGGTACGAGACACTGTAGTGATAATATTATTAGCTTTTCTCGATAGAAGACTTAATCTATGGCCAACAACCTATTAGATATTTTTATAGCTTGTCATATTTATGGTCATTTTCAAAGTTCATTTACGTTTATGATGTTCATAATTATCTATGTGTTAAAATAGATGGAATTATTCACAACAATAAAAATATGGTAAAGTGCTTAAATAGGTACCTGCTAACGAAAGTGTAATTGATTTTATTAATTTGAACTCGATTTAAAGAACTTTCACTAACATAATTATGTTCCAAAAACCTCAATCGGAAATGCAGAGAATCATGTAACGATCGCAGAACAGTAAGTATTACCTAACTAACGTCTAACTCTCAAAGTAGCGAAGTTCTAAGACAAAGTTTAACCTCGTTCACTGGCAATGTCTAATAAATTAAATGAATGATCGATCATGGCACAGTTGTCGGCACACTCGGCGCCGCCAGCGTGTTCTGCGCTGTCGTAAATCAATCCGCGCCACTACACGAACATTGCGAAAGAATCAATAATAACCGTAAAACCCAATGCACCCATAAAATACTTAACAATTCAAATCAAGTTATCACCGTGTCTCCAGTATTTATCTGAGAGTTCACGTCACAACAAATCTGACTCGTGAATGCGTATGCCAAACAATCATATCTTATCAAATCAAATGATTGTGCAAACGAGAACAGTTTATCATCGCGCGCGTTGGTCCGGGCCGGGCTACTGCGAGGTCTACGGTCACGGGAGCCCTACCATTTACCACGTTGTTGCAGGCCGCATTCAACACTCCGACGCCGCACCGAGTGAACGTCGGGAAGGAAGTGACTCACGTAACTATCGTTAGTGAATAGAGTGCGCGTAGTCGATCGCGACGTGCAATGCCCAGGGCCCAGTGCGCCCCGCTACCCCTAACAGGGCTATGGATACCCTCATCGACAAGTTCAAGAGGGAGCAAAGCGGTCTACGACGCTCCAGATCCGTCCGCGCTTCCCTACGATTGATCGGCAACCGCTGGCGGTCCAAGGACGAGGATACCACAGATGATATCGATAAGATCAAAAACAACGGAATCTTATTCACAAAGCCGACGATCTGGACGGAGAAGGAATACGACGTCGCATACACGGGTATTGAAGGAACGTACAAACCAAAGACACCAGCCATGGCGAAGCGAAAACCGGAACCGCCTAAACAGAGGAAGAAGAGTGGAGACATCGATTTAAGTTTGAAGCCACAGCGGCCGAAGAAAGTGGAAAAAAAGTTTAGTGACTTGTTTTCAAATAAAAAACAAAAGAGTGTGTCAGCTAAGGAACTAATAGTGCCAGAGAAAATACCACCGAAAGCAGCTGCCATCTTACACATACATTCGCCGGAGAGTGACAAAACCAAGAAGAAATTGAAAGGGATGGGAAAATCGGAGTCTGCAAAATCAATAACTGAGTTGATGACTCATAAGCGCGTGCGTCGGGGTTCGGAGAGTGATATGTGCCCGAACCAATCCCGCGGTTGTGTCAACCCTGCGTTTGTGTACAGTACACCACCAAAGGACAGGAAAATGCCGCTGTCTCCCACGGCGTTTCTGAGTACGTATATTACATTTTCATTTGCTAAAGTTGCTTATTGTTATAAGATTGCCGCCACAGAGTCTAATTTAAGACTAAAAGTTAGTCAACAATCTTGTCAGTTTGTCACATCTTGTAAGACGTCCTCTCCCCCCTCTAAGTTTACTTAGGCTGTTGGAAAACTCATTGTGTATAACAATCATTGTGAAGTGTCACTAAATATAATATGTACTTAGTACTGCGGTACACTTGTACTCTGATTAGGAGCTATCATTTCAGTACTCGACATTATTATATAGTTATTGGTTACGTTCGTAGACTTTTGTTGCATAATGCTAAGATGCTTTTATTTTATAACATTATTATTCATCACTTGAAAAAAGTATACGGAATAGGTTGATTGTCTACTGATAGACCTGTTTTTCTAATCAGGTATAATATCTGGTAGACAATGATAATTGTACCTATGTGTAAAATAACTATTTTCTTCTGATGTTTTCATAGACCCGTAGATAAATTGCATATGTTTATTATTTGCCCTCCACCCATATCTAAACAAGCTTAAAGGCTTTATATTACGTGCAACCAAAAGTGCGTCATAGTTTAGTAATTCCTTAAATATCACTAATTGTTTAATAAAGCTATCTACGTCAAACTTGACCTGAATATTTAAATCTTTCAAACCTTAATTTGCTACCACTTGCACAGACGATATTTTTATATGTTACAACAACTGTTATTGACCTTAAGTATTACCCTTACAGTTTAGGCTCTAGGAATGTAGCTTGATATGAGAATTTTTTCTTTCAATTTTCTATGAAAGAGTGCGAAGACGATGCAATGAGCTCTTGCCGAAACAATACACTAGATTGTATCGAAATGTTTCTCGATAATAATTAATAACTACTAATTACAAAATCTAAAAATATAAGTTATACTTGATAAGGTGTATCTAATTTTGCTTGAGAAGATTGCAATAAATATTCCCTTTAGGGACTTATTCCGTCTTTAGATTTTAAGTTTTTTTTATATTGTATTAGAAAATTAACACATTTAAAATGTTTCATTTGACATTTTCGTTACGCAAGTTAAACGGTACATTGCTCATAAAATTTATTATTTCCGCTGTTTCGTAACAAACTCGCCAAAATATATTACTGTGCGAAAACGCGCAACTTAAATACTTTTTGATCCTCGCACTTTTTATTTACCTCTAGTTTAACAAAGACATCTCCTGTATTATTAAAAAATATGTAATGATACCTAAACATCCGTAAAGGCCTCATCTCCGCTTCAGAAAAGACCTTTACTCAGCAGTAGGCCTTAATTGCTGTTAATGCTGACGATGATGATGAATTAAAATGTATTGCTGAATGTTGACTTTATTTATTTATTTATATAATGCTAACAACTACCATTACAGCCTAATCCAATACGATAGTGTGGCCATCAGTCTTACAAATACTTACAATATATTTCAGTATAATTACTTATTATCTAATTATATTAAATTTAAATTTATGACTTATACTAATCTAGATACAGCAAGTCGGATAAAAACAATGAAGTTCCCCATGATAATATAACTGTTTAAGTTAAATATTTAAAACTACACGTAACTTATATGAACAGGTAATCATAAAATTTAAATGTGTGTGACTTATTAGTATGTAATCTAAACTATAATACAGATAATGTAAGTACCTGAACGTACACAAATGCATTTTCTTATCTAACTAGCATAAAAGCGCGGGCGGGGTGGATAGGACTTAATGCGAAAACAGTAATACATGTCAGAATTGCAAGTAGGTGTATCAGACTCGTAATTTTATTAAACAAAAACAGGTTTCTAAACAAACTGGTAATCCGTTTATTGCGCTCGATTGGTGTGACGTGTGTTAATAGTCGATTGAATGATGTTTTTAAATTCAACCGCCGAATTTATTGACAGTAATTTTAATTAGTATCAATAAATGTTCGTGTTCTTTATTAATTCTTAAAAAAAATACATTTTTATACGGCTGGCAACATTTAAATACTTATGAAACGTTTGTATTAATAGTCAGATTGCGGTAGAGTAGCTACTGCAGATTTGTAACAATTAAAATTACTGTAATCAACTGTTAGTAGTGCAGCAAATTATTACCTGTTTAAAAACACCGTATTTCATATTTCATGCAGTCAGATCCAAAGTCAAAGTCAAAATCATTTATTTCAATTAGATCCGAAAGGCACTTGAACTTGAACGTAAACCAAAAATTTTAAAGTGATCTGTAGCATTTTATGAACGACATTTTCTCGGATTCAACAATAACAACAAGAACAACATAACATCACGCCTTTTATCCCCGAAGGGGTAGGCAGAGGTGTACATTTAACCCTCTGCAACTGACGTGGTTAAATTGTTACAATTCAACTGAGGTGTATATTATACCAGACACCATTTCAACAGCAAATATTTTTGTAGAATTAAAGTATAGTGAGCACTATACAGTAAGGTACTCGCAGCAGTGATGCTCGTATTTGAAAAATGACGGTATAACACGTGATTTTGTATTTCGCGGTGTCTGTGGGACTACACGTCAGCCGCAGACGGTTAAACTGTTCTCGGATTCGAGATACCTAAATACAAAAAGAAGCCAATAACTAATAATATTAATATACAACATGTAACTTAAATAACGCACATCCTGAAAATAGTTTGTTCAGAATCGTTAACTGAATCGATTTATATAATTTTTAGTAGGTTTAGGTATTTTTTTATCCCAAATATAATTAAAACTACGGAAATTATTGTCATACTAACCCTGTATTGTTAAAACAAATCGAAATGGACCGTAAGTCAAAGCAATAAGACTTTAAAAATCGCAGTTTTATTTGTAGATATTCATACAAATTCTGTGTTCAACTTAGGCAATAACAAAAAACTAAATCCTCTTTGAATTGCTAACCTTGATCAATAACTTAAAATTAATTTCATTCTTGTCAAAGGCTTTTGGATAACGATCAGCCCCAAGTTGCCAGTAATCTAGATTTTATATTTAAATTAACCAAAGATTAGCAAAATACCGGCTGAAATCTCTGCCTTGTTAGTCGTTGTTATCCGACAATAATTAAACAATAAACTTTGATCTTTGTGCTAATTCTTAAGACCGGGTTTAAGTGCTTTCAGCGGGTTTTCATACTTTTCATTCATTTTAGATTGGGGGAATACGCTTTTAATATTTTAAGCATAATTTAATCTCATAATATAATATTTAATTTTCCTACTAAACAATGCTAAATATCTTTATTGGGTGGATGACAATTGATAATTGTCTATTGTGATATACATGTATAACATCACGCCTTTTATTCCCGAAGGGATAGACACAGGTGCACTCAATGCCACTGTGCAATGCACACTTCACTATTTAGGTTATGAGTCCCGTGTAATTGGGGGTGAGCCTATTGCCATACACCGGCTACAATTTCAAACTCAATGCTAGTATTGAAATATTTCTTTAAAAACTCAGTATTACTTTGACTGACCCGGGAATCGGACCCGTGATCCCTGCCTTATTGTGATATTTATGCATAAAAATATATGTGGTTAGAAATGACAAATGTTTCGCTACATCCTTTCAATCAAATCTTTTTAATCAAATAAAAATATAATTTAGAGTTTAAAAAAAAAATATCATACCAACTTTCAAACATGGAACCATAAAAAAGAAAACAATAAAAAATAATGTACATAAAAATGCTTTTAACAAAAATTGCAGACTTCAATGGCGCGGAACGGAACACCCGCACAAACAGATGCGGATGTTCTTTATTCTCGTGTATTGCTTAATCAAAAACCACCATATAGGGTGAAATAGGAGAACACAAGTGATCTACAGCCATTCAAATAACCCCTCTGTTTATTTCCGAGTTTAAACGAGATCCACAAATGTAGGATATAAGGGTATTCAATTTGACTACTAATTACACCTTTATTATTTTACTTTTCTATTTCCTCTTATATTTGTCTTATTAGTCTAAGGTACTATGATTATAACTGTTCGATACTATTTTTTTCAATTTACGGTAAATAACTTTTGACAGAGTTACTCAACTAGTTTCGGCCTCGCCAGGAACCCTTAATCATGAGCAGCATGCGCGACAAGCTATTTAATATGCATCACGACATTTCTCTCTACGATTATTTTAAGATTTCACGTTAAGAAATCAGTATTTCCATTCATATCATGCCATGTTAAAATGTATCGATTCACACGCGTTGAGGTCGTGTCGTCCGCGTGCATTATGCGTACCTTACTTCACCTTAGCACAATAAAAACTGATCGCCGTGAACGGATCATTAAGTGCTGTTGTAAGTGTTCAAATTATGTGTTTTTTGGTAGAAACCATTATTACTTAACACCCGCGTAACTAGCCACCAATTAACTATTGTTTCGCAAGCACGAAGTATCTACTTATTCTTAACATTTACATTTTTCTGTAGTTTTAAACCTAGTTACAACTAATCGTACTTACTAAGAACAATTTACGCCCACACGTACCAAGTTATATAAAAACTTAAATAATTTAGATTGTAATAGTTTTGAAAGCAAATACCTAAATGCGTACCTACCTATGAACAGATATTTTTTTGGGGGCAAATCATCGAATGACTTCTCACGCCTGGGTGAGGTGGAAGGGCTGTGTCAGACTCTTACTGACTAAATGCCACCCAGTTCCTACTCCTGCACTTCGAGCCAGAGCCCCGACAACCCGTTGAGTCGTCCGCGGCTCCGTATCGACATTAGTCCTATTGAGTCCCATCTGCGGTGGTCTGATGGCTCTTTAAACTGTCAAACACCAAGCGGTCACCGGTGACCGCAACCTATTGTTCTCTAATTGTGTCTATAATAACGGTACTCGACGAGTTAAAGCGCGCGCGGAACGCAACGCGCCGTACGCTAGGGATGTACAGATATAGAGCTTCGATAAAACTTAACTATCTAAAGATCAAGTTCAAGTTCTAGACAATCATGTCATTTAAGATTAAAACCAAAGCAACATGCACCAGATCACTGTCTTCATTTTATCGGAACTCGTGTAAGAAGGCAATTTGGGTCGATACGATAATCCTAAGACGACATTGACCGATGGCATTGTCATTACATTACATTATCGTTGCATTTTATGCGTGATGCAAGCCTATAACATTTTATTTTAGACCGTTACATACTCTTGATAACTTGAAAACATTATCAAAATAATGATTTACAGGTTCTTTCCCCTTGCCTGCATGCGTGACAGTGCGTTTTTTTCTTTCGTATTACAAAACCGGGCCATAAGAATAAGTATAATAAATTACTGAATTGATTAATTATCAACATTTTAATCATGATGACCGCTTCTTAACCGTAATAGATTTTTTACGTTGGAGTGTTTACAAGAATTTTCTCCTGTGTCTTGGGTGGGTTTACAAACATACAAGTTCACATAAACAATGACACCCAGACCCGAAACTGCAATTTGTGGTTCTCACAAAGAGTTGCTCCGTGCAGGAATCGAATCCGCTACAAGTTGTTCGGCAACTAGTTGCCTAGCCACCGCTTCAACCGCTACATTTTTTAACATAAAGAATCTTTAACGTGTCAAAAATGACAAGCATTTAATAACGACAACATGGTCTGCATATAGGAGCAATCTAATGATCACTTCGACCTTGAACAAAAGAGATATTCGTTCGAGCTTTCAATAGAAAAAACATAAATACAAAATAAAATGCACTCTAGTACGATGGTCATTGAATTAAACATCCCAAGCACTTTGTTCGTATGCCCTCTATTCTAAGAATATAGATGTCAATAAATCAAAACCTAGTTATCAAATATCACAACAAAACATAGTGATGCAATACAACACGCCCCCTAAAGAGGTGTGGACTGCTCGTGATGACCGAATGTATAATCAGACAGTAAATAAAGACATCGATCACTTCAATTCCTATTTCCCTATGCACCATGACGCAGCTATTTAATATCTTGACAATAGTTATGACAATGGAACAGATATTGTACCACAACATGTGTATATTTGTCAAAACAACGTGATTTTATTGTATACTTTTTTTATTTTTTTTAAGGGGGGAAAATCATCGAATGACTGCTCCCGCCTAGGTGAGGCGGAAGGGAGTGTCAGACTCTTACTGACTAAAAACCACCCCATTCCTTCTCCTGCACGTCGAGCCGGAGCCCCGGTTACCCGTTAGGTTCTCCGCGACTCCGAGCTTCTGCCCGGGACTTCGTACGGGCAATCGCGTTTTCTCCCGTTCCCGTAGGATTTCCAGGTTTTTTCTGTCGTAAGAACCTCCTCCTGACAATAAATACACAACAAAAAGAAGCTCGTCGAAATCGGTCCAGCCGTTCTCAAGTTATGGCGTGACAACGGGAAACGGGTTTCATTTTTATATATATAGATGATAATTCTAAAATGAAATTGAGTCATTGACGTTACTTTGAGGACATATTTTCCAACCTTTGTATGTTTTATATGAAATCAGATTATACGACTCCGTATAAATATACTCATATAATAAATCAAAGTTTCAAAAACAATCGTTCCGTCCATACAATCATGAATTCTGATATCTCTTCTTTTATAAAGAATCTTGTGCATGGAACAAAACGTACTTACATGTGTAAATGAGGCAGATAAGTTAATTGCAAACGGAGGTATAAAAACAAATTCACAGGAAACATAAGTGTTAAGAAAAACACTATCTTCCTTCCTCATGTTGGCTGTATCAATCAATTTATCAATGTGGCAACATCCTCTACTGCTAACTACTCTAAAGAGTGTTGTACTTCTTCATCCGAAGTTGTTTAAATGTTCTGTACTGAACTAAACCAGTGAAGTTACAATGCCACATTGTAACTTCACTGGTTTCAAAATGTTCTTGAATATTTTTGTAGTATTCGTTATTTATAGGAGTTAGGCAAATCCTCAATCTATCTGTGTATTGTGGACAAAATAGGTATAACATCGAAAAACATTGCCGGTTCTGGATTTTCAAAACCCAAATTATAGATATTAATGTACCTGTACCTACTTACCGAATGTAACACTAAATTACCTTTTCTTGAAAAGATTCTAACACACAATAAGAATCAACATGTAAAAAATTATTTGTATTTACCACTTAACCAATAAAGGAAAAACAAGTGTTTTACGCAGTGTATAAAACGAACTCCATCAGCCCACGAATTAATGTCTTACATATTACAAATAAATCTAACAAAGAGCCTATTGTACTAATAAAATTCCCATCCGAGTGAAAGTGTTTGATTTTCCACGTTAAACTCGATAATACCTATGCAGCTATTAACACTTTCTGCTGTAGAATTAACTTACAAAAAATACAGACACTATTGTGAATGTGTTTGAAGTTAAAACTGAAATAATCCGCCCTTATAAATAAATAATTAAGCGTTGTTATGGGATAATATAAATCAAGCTATGGGCAATGGACATGTATCGTGTATGATAAATGCCCATAGCTTAGACAATGTTCTAATCTTCAGTGGAATTTTCTTAAGACAATGTGGAATGTGGAATGATCTGTCGTCGGCGGTATTTCCGAACCGATATGACCTTCAAACCTTCAAGAAAAGAGCGTACTCCTTTTTAAAAGGCCGGTAACGCACCTGTGATTCCTCTGTTGTTGCGGGCGTCCATGGGCGGCGCTGATCGCTTACCATCAGGTGATCCGTCTGCTCGTTTGCCTCCTATTCCATAAAAAAGACAACTTCAAATTGTGAATGGAGAAAGAAGAAAACCTAGATGTTACGTACTTTTACAAAACCTGTGACTTCTTACAAAACACGGACAATTATAAAATCACACATAACATTACATCATGGCGACCCAAATAATGAAAATGGTTCGCAAAAAATTCGAATGATATTCAAAAATGGAAAGTCGGCACAAATATTTAAATTAATTTAATGAGTTACAAACAATAGATGATCAAAATACTTTTCATTCGTCGCGTACCTGCAAGTGGATGTAGTTTGAGAACATAATAACCCTTACATAATGACCTAACCGACAATGCTTGGGAGAATTTCAAACAAAAGTACCAGTTACGAAATATTATGAGGAAAGCTGAGACATTGACCTTTTCTTTGAATCGCTTAATGACTAACAAATTGCATCATGGCGCCACTGGTCATTTGAGATAATCATAAGATGTACTTACGGACATCTTCATATTAGTTATTTTGGATTATCTTGAAGACTCCCAAGAGGCAAAAATATAGAATATAACTCCCATAAACTCCCATTAACATACCTAGTAAGTACAAAGATTTAAAACCATGTTCGGTCTACCTTTTATATCATTCCTAAATCTATTTAAAACTGTGCAGTCAGAATCCTGTCATACAGTTTAAACCTATTTCGATCTACAACTCAGGTCATAAAGCCAAGCAATATATTTTTTATTCCGCACTCCATCTTTGTTATACCAACTATTCCGACTAGTGATGGGCACTTCCCACTTTTAAAGGTCGATAAAAATTCATCAAACGATCCGAAACTAGATCAAAAAGTCGAATAAAATTTTTATTTCCATTTCAAATTACTGTTGATTTGATTACTTTCGCTGAGATATTTTGTCATCGTCACTAGAGACGAACTTCTGTCGTGTAATTGGAATCGAATATTTTATTTATTATTCGATTTACATAAATCTTTATCGATGTTCTGATTTCTCGGAAGTTGTGTACTATTTTATAAATAACTTGTGCTTTAGTAGGAATATGGTATTTTTTTGTAAATTATTATCATAAATCTTCTGATCTGGCCACTTATTGGAACATTAATCGCAGATAAAACTATTAATTTACTATTGTGAGGTGTACCTCACATTAGTACCTCACTGAGTTGTGTCTCCATATAAAATAAAAGCGGTCTATCCATTTTGTCATTAAATGAAATTCAATTTACGAGTATGGAAGAATTTTATGATCGAATGTTCCCGTAATTCAATAAAATACGAATTTATGCCATATTTTATATTACCGATGAGAAAACGAAAAGCGTTTTATTTAATTTAACAGAAATATGAACGTTTAAGTTGAACAAGTTTAACTAAAAATCATAAAACGTGGTCTGCTCGCTGAACTAAAATTATTAAAATCCTCTTACTTAAGAAGAGAGTCCATTTGCGTTTGCCATCAGTGCTAAACTAATTTGAGAGCTAAATTGAACTTCCACTCAACCTAGTTAGAGAGGTGTCGACTCATAGGGTTTTAAAGCAGGGAACACACTGGACTTGCATGAAACAACAATAGATAATGAAATTGAGTTTTTGTTGTAAATCGTCAAAGCATTAAAGTTCCTCAAAATAATAAATATATAACCAATTATTTTGTGGATATAAAGGTTGATGTATTAATAAAAGAATGCACAAAATTGAATTGTTAATGTGTCTAAACGTTTAAAAATGAGGGTTTGTTAACAGGAAACGATCAGGTGTTCTTTAAATAAATTCGCAACGCAAAAAGAAAAAATCATTTTTGTTATCCGTCTCTAAATACGTCTTTAACGTGATAATACGCTGCAATACACAAATGTACAAAATAATTATGTAGTCACGTCCTAAAAATAACTTGAAAGAATAATGTTTGCGTAAAACTCATTAATCCACGACTACACAATACTCTGTAGGCAGAGACACGAATTATGATGTCGCTAATTAAAAAGATCTAGATAGTCCGCACAATGACCAAACTCGGATTCGTGCGACCACCTCAGTTGCAACTATGATACTGCAATGGAGCGACATGCTAGAATTTATAACCTGCGGTCAGTTCTTTTTTCAAAATCTTTTTTCTTTTTTGGTGGCCAGTGAAGTGATTGGAATCGATTTACTCTTTGGTGTCGGTCAATTTCGGCCAGTGTTTTTGGTCGTGTTTTTTAGTTTTTATTCCAGTTCATGTGTTAGCGTCGTGTTTTAGTTTATTTTACCGTAAAAAGTGTTAGTACCTACTATAAAATTATTTTCAAATTATAAAAGCCATGTTTAACCATTTTATGGGTATCGAATTTGTATATTTCTTGCTTGCTCTTAAATTAAATTGATATGTGGTGTAATTGTGTTTGTGAGTTACTTTGAACGTCTTTAAGGTACCAGCACAAAATATTTGGATTCTTGTAATAAGGTATTTCAAAACTTCTGACGGCATTGTAGAACACACGTAAGACGTAACACAATGCCCTACAGAAGCGATTTTAAAATGAAAGCTTTAAGCAAATAGCTGTCAAGTGCAATAATCACTCGACCGATGACCCCATGGCCGTCACCCCTCCATCCATTTTCACACGCGATGCAGCAAAGGTCACAACTTAAACAGCCTTCTCACACTTCACCATATTACAAATTTATTCGATTTATTCGATGCTACGTTCCGCGTCGTTGTTGTTCCATGATCCTTCCGCGTTCTGTCCAATACAAACGATTTACGATACATCACTGTTGCTTTCTTATGTTTTTTTAAACGCGTTGAGTAATGATTACCCACGCGATGCGTCGACGCACGTCAATGGAGACATGCTTAGGGTTGCCTGTGTTTTTCTATGTAAATAATATGTGTGAGAATGTACTTACAGGTACCTACTTATTAAGAAACTTATAAAGAAGTTTCTAGGACTTAAACCCGCGTTAAATTTAAACTGTACTCTTTTGAAAGGCACTCCTTTAACTCGTCGAGTACCGGTTTTGCAGACACAATTATAGAACAATAGGTTGCGGTCACCGGTGACCGCTTGGTATTTGACAGTTTAACCTAAATCTGTTAAAAAATAATACACTAGTTAAGTAACTTTAGTTCTCAATTTTGATAAAATACTCTTCTAAAATTGAAAAAAATCAGTAATCACTACCAATCACGCGAAAACCTTCAACAGAGCGACTACGTAACGTTTAAGGAAATAGACGTACATACCTTAGGCAGTATAATTACTAGCTCCAGCCCTGCAGTCTCAAGTGATTGGAACAATAACGCATGCCCAACAATGATGGGAACCTTTCCCCTCGTTTCGTTCTGGGAATTTACTTCGTGACGCTTTCCTTTGTTTACGTTACGTTACATTCGCGCTGTTTCGCTTTAAAGCGTAATAGCGCTTCAAAATTAATTGTCGATGGTAACTTTTGTGTTTTTTTAAGACTAATGGTTGGTGATAGCGTTGGCAGTGTGGAATCTGCGTTCCAAATTCAATGGACTATCAGTGTTTATAAAGTTGACATAAAATTCGAATTCGATATTCAAAATTAATAGTTGGCAATTGCAGAGGCACATGAAAATTATGTCACAAATTATGTCACTTCAAAAATATTTAATACATAAATTTTGTTTTAAATATGGCTGTTTGCCATATTTAAAACAGAGTTAACTAATTACTAAAAATTACGAGTTATTCGCGTAAATATACTGAGAAAAGCTGTACTAATTTCGAATCACAGATGGACTCTTCCTCAAGAGCAGCGTGCGCGGTCGCGGCAATATCTTATTCCCAGCCTGTTTTTTTAGTTATTTCAGCATATCTCACTATAGTTATTATAAAAACAAGTTTGCATATTGTCTAACGTTTACACTGAGCAAAATAATGATTGCTTAAATCTCTAAATATTACTACTCACAGTACATAAGTAACTCATAATTATAATTGATGAGGTGAAAGTTGACAAGTCTTTCTCTCTTTGCAAAGATTTTGTCAAATCATGATGACAAATGTTTTAGAGAATTATGTGACTAGTGACTAGTCTTATAAAACTTTAATATTCACCATTAAACTTGCTTAGTACCAACTGACAGTTTCTAAGAAAAATAAAATAAAATAAAATGGCAGCTATATACCTCTAAAATACATTTAATGATGTAGATACGATGTAAGGAGCCCATTTACAGTGGTACTATAATACATACATTTCAGTATCAATAGGATCATATAGGATACAGAAATGTGTCTATTAATGAAATGTGTGTAATTTAATTATTTCTAAACTTATACAAAATTATTCTAAATAGAGTGAAATATGGTAATAAGGACAAGTTCTTTATACCTTGCTTTTAATTGCCTTCTCACGTAACTCGACTAGTGTCACAGAATGCTGTTCATGATTATGAGCCTCTAGCATGGCTTGAAACTAGTCAAGTTCCTCGTCAAACAGTTACATGAGTAAGCCGAAAACATAATCATTAATTCAGCATATCTAAGGAACCTCTTACGAATGTTTTCATATCCCTTTGATATTAAAATTGCAATTCCAAAACCGAGTAAAAACCCAAAATTGAAAGTCATACCGAAATACGATTGAACATTTGTATTACGAGTTAATTTCGTTTGTAGCTACACAGACTAGGCCTCTTACTATAAAACCATTGCTTGATAAGATAAAACTCCGTAGTTTTCCATAAATACCTACTAATTACTGACATTGTTTACCCTACTCTTCTAATTACTAAGTTACTAACTCATTACCCATACATAAGTAATGCACAAATTATTTTCAATACAAATAAGTTTGTATATTTGATCGCCTCGTTGGCCGAGTGGTCGCAAATGCGACTCGGCGGGCAAGAGGTCTAGGGTTCGATTCCTGGGTCGGGCAAAGTAGACATTACTGGGTTTTTAAAAATCTCAGTAGTAGCACGGAGTCTGGAAATGTGCCCGGTATATAACATATAACAATAGGCTCACCCCCTATTACATGGGACTCATAAAATAAATAATCAAAAGTGGGTCTTACATTGTACCTCTACAGTGGCATTAAGTATCGTAATGCGCGCACCTCTGCCTACCCCTTCGGGAATAAAAAGGCGTGATGTTATGTTATATTAAATAAGTTTAAAACAAATAAGTACATTCTAATATACGAACGTGTTTTGTTAGATTCTTTTATGAGTAATAGACTAACTAGTATAACGCGTTATGCGCACACACATAAACAAACAATACTTGGGAACTAGGGAACTACCGAATTGACTAACAGAAATTGTAGATACAGTTACATCTCGTTGGAGAATTTTCCACAAAATATATGTATGTGACTGTACTGTTATCTAAAAACTTTATTATGTTACTTGTGGTAGGTTTTAACCGTTAAGTTAAAACTTTGGTTAGTTTTGCACACATAGCATCTGTAGTGAAGGAAGCCAGAATCTTTTTCTTCTTCCTGTCCTTATACCTGGCTACTTAAGGTATTTTGCTATTAGATGAATGAAGTAAAAAACCAAGATATACTAATCCATTAAATTCAATTGGGTACTAGCCAACTAGTCAAATTCAATACTTTTTTCGAACTGTCTAAAATGACAGTTTTCTATGAATTTTGTACGAGATTGTGTATTGTGACGTCACGTTTTTTTTGCGTCAACCAGCATACTTATTTCTTATAATTTTTCTGGACAAATATTGTGATTAAGTTAGTCGTAAAACCAATTAATTAATTTTTTGAGTGTGATTATTCTTTAATATTTTATTGAACAGTCGAAATTATTTATTTTTACTAGCGACCCGCCCCGGCTTCGCACGGGTGCAATGCTTATGTAAATATACCTACTACAGAATGTCCTTATACACAACGTTCACAGCTTTTTCCTTAAGAATCACTCTATTTATTAAAAAAACCGCATCAAAATCCGTTGCATAGTTTTAAAGATCTAAGCATACATAGGGACAGACAGACGGATGATAGCGACTTTGTTTTATACTATGTGTAGTGATTAAGAAAAGTATTCAATTACCGTGAATTGAAAGTGAAGTCGTTCCTATTAAGACTACTAGGACTAGACTCTATATTGCTGTGTATGCTTAAAACAGACACTTTTGTGCTTAATGTTGTAAAACGCTGTCTTTGAAGTATCATTACTAAAAATGTCTGAAGATATACCTTTCATACGACATATAAGAAAGTAGGTATAATGTTTGAAAGTTCAAAAGTTAAATCGTCGTGACGTACAACATATTAATTTTAACAAAATCCCCAAGCAATTTTCTCCATTAAAAAATTTAAGATCTTAAAGTTAGACAAGACAATGTTTTTCCGCGTTCCCTCCTTCGCAAGCATCCGGTCCTTTGCTTATTATGATCGGAATTCCGATTAGCTGTCAAAGTTTTATTAAACTGAATTTTGAACGAACGGAGTGACAAGGAATGAGAAAGGAATATTACGGTGGTTGGGCTGGCTGTAGGAAAGAATAGTTGCAAGAAATTAATCTTAAAAGAACAGTAGCAGGGTGTTATTAATTATTATGTTTTTCGACTTACTCACGCAATTATTTGACGAGGAACTCGATTAGTTTCAAGTCATACTAGAGGCTCATATATTTATGAGGAGCATTCCGCATTCCGCGACCCGCAAAGCGGTGACTGTCGCGGTGCTACTGAGTAGCATTTCCTCGTCAAATAATTACGTGAGTAAACCGAAAAACATTATAATTAATTTAGTATGTCCCACGAAACTTAAAATATAAACAGGGTGTTATTATTGGCAACCAGCCAACATACGTAGATAGATGATTAAAGGCGAATTATAAGAGTTGTATGAATTATGCACGTCTTATTCAATAACCTCTACACTCCACAGCCCTCTACAAGGTGAATATTCCGAATATCCGACAATGACATTGAGGTGAATGTAAGCTTTTTAATATTCTGACAGGGCCACATGTCACCTTGTGAATTCAATTTGTAATCTATATCGAATTCGACACCTAATCACCATGTTTGTGCCGTCAGCTGCTGGATAAGGCTATGCGGCGTTACCTCGGATGTGCCTTGGGGCAATTCGTGAGTTGCTATACCTGTCAGTAACGTGGCATGGCGTATATATCTTTGAAGTGTGCTTTCAAGTTTTACATGATCTCAACTATAAACTCTTTTAATTTGAACTAAAAATGACTTGATCCTCTTGATTTCAAGATTAAAAAATCAATATTTCTAGCTAATGATGATCTATTGCATTGACAAGACCCGTTATTCCTTTATTTTATTAGAATGTTTATTTAGCTGTGTTACAAAGAGTTCTAAACGCCACATTCGCAATCGACACCAGACAGCGATTAAGGCTTTATTTGTAACTCTTCAAAGTCAAAGTCAAAATCATTTATTTCAATTAGGCCAAGATGGCACTTTTGAACGTCAACACGTCGACGTCTAGCTACTTCTGCGCGGTTTCACTCGCTCTGCTCGGCACCTATTAATCGTAGCGTGATATTTTATAGCCTATAGCCTTCCTCGATAAATGGGCTACCCAAGACAGAAATAATTTTTGAAATCGGTCTAGTAGTTTCGGAGATTAGCGCGTTCAAACAAACAAACAAAAAAACAAACTCTTCAGCTTTATAATATTAGTATAGATGATTCAAATGCTACAGACCTTTTTTTTCAATAAGATCGTCATTGTTTTTTCAGTGAAATATACCTCTATAAGAAAAAGCTTGTTATTCAAAAGAAAAGGGGCTAAAAGGCGAATTCATAGTAAAGGCAATTACAACAATTCATAACTGGGTCATTATAACCAATGGGACCAGGCTTGAATAGACAAAGTTTTACCTGCCAACAATCAATCAAAAGCTATTTATCATCGACCTGTTGAAAGCTACTAATTGCACAACTTGTTTTAATGAAGTCCTTTTTAAATGAAGCGCCTTTCAAATCTCATTATTAGGTACAGACAGAGCCAGTATATCAACCGACTTCTCTTTCAATTTTTTTCATTGGGTTTTCGATCCTATATCAAACCAACAAAGTGGAATATGTAAATAGGTTATGGTCTGTACTTGGTTTATCGAAAGGTATAAGTTACTTATATATTGGCATACAAACAGTTCGACATTGAGGTAATCATGTTCATTGTTAAATGGTTAACCTTTGTATGTCGGCTGATCGTGGGCAGTTTGATAAATTGACTGTACTAATGTAGGTGGATCGGAAGTTTTAGATAAATATGGAATACGGTTGGCACAATAAAGCTTATAAATACTAAAGACTCCATGCTATACTGCAATTGGGAAATCACATTCAGAGAACCTAACGGGTTACCGGGGCTCCGGCTCGAAGTGTAGGAATAGGAACGGGGTAGTTTTAGTCAGTAAGAGTCTGACACTCCCTACCGCCTCACCTAGGCGGGAGCAATCATTCGAAGATTATCCCCCCTTAAAAAAAACCCATTGAAATTTAACGATGTAGAAAGCTAGTCTTGAATAGAATTTTGATGACCTCACCATTCAAAATGGAACTTAAATCTCATCATACTATAGCTAATTTTCCTACTGACACAAATATCCAGATTTTCTCAAAATAAACCAATATAATTAGTATTTTACAACAAAATGTTGATCAAATGTAGCGCCATTTCTCAAAGGCTCCATTAATCATTAGATCGCTGTTGTACTAAGGACAGGACAATAAATAACCCTTTGCAGTTCAAGTGACATAATTTGACTAGGAACGCTGAACTTTGAATAATATCTAGGGAATACGGTTTAATTTATAGGCTACATTTGTAAAAATATTGGATGTCTTCATTTGTTTTAGTAATCAAACAGCGTTGAGATCGCTTCGTCTAATGAATTTATTATCTGGTATTGAATTATCAGTCTTATTAATAGCGAAATTGACGTTATTTTTAAGTGTTTTATACATTATTAAACCTTTTCATAAACGTTTTTATAATGTATTTCCTTTTTTTTTTGTTTTAACATTTTTTGTTTGCATTTTGTTCATTTTCCCGTTTTTCCCTTAGAGCTGCAGTACGGCGCGCTTCTCGAAGGGTGCGGGGGGGAGTTGCCGTCGTTAAGCGCATGCGCCCCCCACCCCCCGCACCTCGATAAGGCAACACGTCGACAACAGAAGGATGCGCGCGCGCAACAAGACAAAATTGCACAAGTTAACATACATTTACACGGTATTTGTTTCGTTTTTTTTTCTTTTATTTCTTTTTTGTGTTCTATCTGTTTTATCACTTTTCTTACTTAAAATTACTTACTAAAACTATCAATGTTTGTGTTTAATTATATTTTTTTATTTTATCTTTTTTACACTACCCTCATACATAACACTACTAATATTTAACAACAACTAACATATTTATACAATAATACACTTTGACATAACCATGTAACCAGTACATGTACTTCAACAACCAACTACATAACTCATACTGTCTCCAACTTCTTCAAAAATGGCTTCGAATGCCGGTCGCGCAATAAAAAACGGACCTTATACGAACTGCTACTTTTAACCTCTATTATAACCATATGAAACCCACTATACTGATATTTTCCACAATTTTATCAGTACAACAGTAGTTCTTTAAAGTGAATCTTAGTTCTGTTTGTTACAGCACTGTTTGCAGCCGTCGAACATGGCTACCTCGACAAGGCGCGCAACATTCTGGAGTCCACTGATGTCGACGTCAACAGGTTTGATCATTTACTTATCTGTGGCTTTACTTAACGTTAAATAACATCCGATATGACTTAAGAATTGTTTCCTTGAAGATTGTTTCAAGAGAAAACAAAACTTAAACTGTCAAACACCAAGCGGTCACCGGTGACCGCAACTATTGTTCTTTAATTGTGTCTACAAAACCGGTACTCGACGAGTTAAAGGATGGGTCCTAAGATTCTAATGAAATGCTTCAGAGTTCTCGTATACTTACATCTTAAAAAAGGTATTTCTATTCAATAATATAGTCTAAACGTCATATAAATCAATGGATAATTGGTATTCTCGTGAATAAAAACTGTTACAAGTAAAATATGAATTTTTTTTAAAAAGAGTAAAGAAGGAAATTAATTGTGTTCTTTCACGGTTCTTTTTATTAAGCGCCCCCTATAAGCTGACACATGCCACGGTTTTTCCGTCTTCACACCTTAATTCTACGTCACTGATAAAAGGTGTCAGGGTGTACCACTGACCACTCAGCTATCTTACACGTAGTACACCATATCAGAAATCCACTTCTTCTCTAATGATACGTCCATCTACCTCTACTTCTCATCCATCATTTCCTAAATCATTGCTCATAAGAAATCCCCAGGTTTGAGTGGATTATTCTGATTTGTATGTCTTATCGACTTAGTAATCTTAGATTGGGTTTTATATCCCAATCGATTTCAAATATTGTGAACGGGTTTATTTAAAATCTAGTTATCTAATCCCGACTATTCCAATACGTCATATTAGATATCAGAGTTTTACTCTACTGTTCAACTGATTACGATTCTACCTTTAGACACTTATGACTAGCAATATCTATTGTCAACTAATTTTAGAGACTTCTAAAAATCACGAATACCGTTTCATATATTTGCCTATTTTTTTTTCGTATTTTAACAATGTGACAATGTGACAATGCTGTCAATTAATTTTCAATCATAAACTGTCTGCTGGTGATCATAGAAAACCAATGAATAAATCCCAAAACCAGCACAATGGCAATCACAAGAAGCAGTCAAAGAAGCAATACATTAAAATAACCAACAAAATAAAATTATAAACTAAATTCGTCTATCAAAGAACACGCACCCACTTACTACAGTAAAGCTCACTTCAATAAGAACTGAGGATCAATGCAGAAAACAGAATACTTCCACCGGGAATTTATCCCTGTCACTGTTACTGCGAGTGCACTTCAAGACCACCTGGATTTGTCACGAGACAAACGATCTGAAATAGTTTACACATTCAGCCTTGGTCTTCGGCAGATCTACGGATTGCGTTTTAAAAACTATGGTTGATATCAGCAGTTTTACTATTGCACATATTTTTAACCGACTATAGGAAGTGCATTTTTATCTCTTATTTTTATTCATTTATGAAGCGGCTCTCCAGTTTCTCCATTGTAATAATTAAAAGATAAGTCCCTAGTCCCTATAAAAGGCAAAAATACTTATTTCTAGGTATTCTCTATAATAGATCTACCGTCCATTACATCAATTAGAACTAGAAAAGCTTAGACATAATATACCTCTATTATAACATACTTTGTTGTGTCTTAATGTTCAACTTTGGTATATCTTTACAAAACTCAAGTCCTGTTCATAACTTAATCAAGACCATATAACAATGATCTATCATAAGCGGCCCTTTACGAACGTAAACTTGTAAATTAAATTAACTAACTTCTGCATGATATTGTTAGTCAAAGCCCTCTTTCTGCGAGCCACTTTACAAAAGTTAATCATGATTCCCTTTGCCCTTCCCTTAAGAGGCATTAACTTGTTGGGCCGTGTACTTAGCTATACCGTATCTACGTTCGTTTAAAGTTACGTTAGTTTAATGAAATTGACCTTTGCAAAGTTCATTTGGAAAGCTTCCTAAACTACAACTGTATCCTCATCAATCTAATTCGTACATATGTAAATCAATATTCCTTTCGTAAATCGTTGACTACTCTAAATTTCCTGATTAAGTCAAATCATGAATAGTCAAGCAAGAAAATTACCTATAGGTACCCTATGTACGAGCTGTTTGCCCGTACAGAGAAATGTGTTTGTTGTGTGTAGTATGTTGTCAACGAAGACGGGATGTTCACAGAAATAAAATTACTGTTTTTGTATCCGTTCTCGAAGAGAGTATTTATTGTACTACATTAGTTAATTAGTGTGGCTATAAATAACATAATTTTATTGGTAGGTTGCGTCATGAATGCACCAATAACGCGCATTCGGCAAAATGTTAGTATAGCAGAATAAGTTAAAAAGTAAAACAATTGAAATCATGTGGCGATGCTCGTACATCCTACCAACCACAAAAATTAAAGAAATTAACACTTTACACCTATAAATTATACAAATCAAAAGTAAGATAAATAACTTAAACTGATTATTGTTCACCGCTGAATGGGATAGGAGATGTTCCATTGTCAACCCTGTTGATGACTCTGGGACATGCCTGAAGTCGGGGTCCAGTGATTTGATTTGTTGTCGGTTCGTTTCCTTCCGGTCTCGAGATCTTGGAGTCTTCCACAGTTACCATCTCAATATCTTCCTTGTGTCTTGAAGGGTGGACCTTAGTTGTTGAATTTTGACAGACACAAATTCTTTTCACCTTGTAGAATGCCCATATGCAGAAAACAATTCCACAGATTGAAATAAAACCATACAGTACGTAATGATGTTGTTCTGCATCTGTTGATTTTATGGTTTGTATACTCTGTTGTTCCTTGATCTGTTCTATTTTTCTCTTTATATTGTTAAATTGTTCTTCGTGTGTCTCAATCTTGAAGTCCGTGTAGTTTCCAATGTTGTTGTTACTAGTAAGTAAATAATTTATGTTTGTTTCTGGTATATAGATGTCTTCCTCATTTCCTATTTCCAACGTACTTTGCAGATTGTAGTGTGAGTGAATCAGATGGTTGTCACCGCGCATCATACATCCTGTCGCTAAGGTGATCATTCCTGTGTTACGTAGAGTCTGTGACGTAATCCCAGCTGGACAAAAAATGCGCATAGTGCATTCCTCGCAACACGTGTACAGCCAAGCGTCCTTGCTGTGTAGCTTAAACCATTTATTAGTGCAACTTGATACCTCTGTGTGACAACTGGATACTCCACGATTGTTTATAATGTCCGCTTCGCATATGTTTGTTGTTGTTTTTATTTCATATATGGGTAAATCAAAGTTACATAACAGCTGATACGTGTTATCTTCTATGCATGATTGTATTTGATGTTCATTTAAAGGTATCATCAGATCCTTTTTTAAATTTACAGCTATGTATTTCGTACTTGGCATTATGTTGATCATTGAAGCTCCCTTTATGTTGTAAATTGGTATAACTTCCGTTAATTCGTATTGTTCGTCTGTTATTAAGGGAATTTTGACTTCAAAAATAAGGAAGTTATCGATTAGTTTTCCATGAACTCTAGATAATTTGTACAACCGTCTGATGCATTTAAGATTGTTAGTGCAGGGTAGTGATAATCCTTTAGGCACTTGTGCTGATATAATATTGAGCTCTCTTTCAAACGCATCAGGTTTTAACAAGTGTGTGTCGACTCGTCCGTTGCGAAGATCTGTAACCAGGTCCATCAGAGTGTCTTGTATTCTTCGTAAGTTTGCAACCATCATATTCGCAGCAAGTGCAGTTGCAGTAATGAATGTTAAATGATCTTGTTCAGTTTTGAGTCGGTTTACTGAGTCACTTAATCGTTTGTTGATAAGTATGAATTGTCTGTTCATTACTTGTTCGTTTCGTTTTAGCAGATTGTATTCTCCTTCAATGACCGAAGTATGGTTTTTGAACAGAGTCAGTAGGTGATCTTCATTGCTCTGAATCAACTTAATGTCTTCATGGTATTTTTCGGCGAATTTGTCATCTAAGACACCGAAGAGGTAACTAGCAGCGTTACCAATTCCATTTATGAGGCCTCGCCTGCTACGTTTTCCATGTTCAGATAACAGCACTGTATGGTAATGTCGTAGTTCGTTTAGTTCGTGTTCAAATTGTGTGGAGATAGCAAAATAGGCCAAATTTTTGTGATCAAATGATTGCAGTTGCTTAATATACTGTTCTACAGCAGATACACTTGTCCAGTATGTTGACATGTTGTAATAAATCACCAGTTTCCATTCATCTTGTATTATTTGTAAGTCTGCGATTTTGTCAAAGTATAGCAGACGAGATGGATCGAGAGATGTAACGTTAACTGATTGCTGTGCGGATGGTGTGACACAAATAATCATGAAAAGTAGCAACGAACTCAAGCAGCTCATGACAACACCTTTCTTTGGTATCGAAGATTTCTGTCGACGTCGAAGCGGTCGTGACATCTCCTTTTGTTTATTGATGGTATCCTGTATCTGCGTGTCCTGTGTTTGACTCTTTGTGTCAATGGGAAGTCGAGATAGCTTTGTTATAGGTCTTTTTATAATGTTAGTTTTCATTTTCACAGTGACGACTCGTACTAAGTCGTCAGCTCCAGGATGTGTTTCTATTACACGTCCAAGTAACCATCTGGCGGGCGGCGCATGTTCTTCTTTGATAAGGACAACATCACCCACTGCGATGTTTTGTGTAGGAGTTTGCCATTTTCCTCTCAACTGTAATGTTTGTAGATAGTCGTTTGACCATTTCTTCCAGAACCCTTTAAACATGTTTTCTGTGAGACGCCATCGTATAGTGAGGCTGGTGTTATCAATTTCTGTCGGCACAGGAGGGGCGAGAACCGGACCGCCGACTAAAAAGTGTCCAGGTGACAAATAATCGATGTCGTCGGCATCATTTGTTAAAGCAATGAGTGGTCTTGAGTTGAGGCAGGCTTCTATCTGTACCAGCAAAGTGGTGAACTCTTCGTATGTTAACTTTTGTTCACCAAGAACACGTTTAAGATGGTGTTTCATGCTCTTTACTGCAGCTTCCCAGAGACCCCCCGCTGTTGGCCAGCTTGGGGCATTAAAATGCCATTCAATTCCATACTCGGAAATGTTGTTGATGAGGTCGTCGTTTACTATAAGTTGAAGTGCCTGTTGGCGTTCCTTTGCTAGTGCCTTTGCTGCGCCGACAAAGTTTGTTCCATTGTCGCTGTAGACATGTTTCGGAGCCCCACGCCGAGCACACAGTCGTTTCAAGGCTGCTAGAAATGTAGTGGTACTAAGATCAGACACCAACTCAAGATGTATAGCCTTGGTACACAAACAAATAAAAATAGCGATGTATGCTTTAACTGTTTTTATGCCTCGTCCTTTATTGGCTTTTATTTCCACCTGTCCAGTGAAATCTACACCTGTATGTGTGAATGGCCGCGACGGTGTAACTCAAGGCGCCGGTAGGTCAGCCATCAGCTGACTGCTGCGTTGTGTTTTGTAGCGGTGGCAAGTGACACATTTGTTTAATTGTGACTTGATTGTTTTCATGCCGCCGAGAATCCAATATTTATTTCGGATGTATCCCAAAGTTAGCCTAGCACCGCCATGAAGGGTACTTTTATGGGCTTCGTCAATTACTAGTTGAGATAACTTGTGGTTGTTTGGTAAAATTATAGGATGTTTTTTAGAGTTGGATAAGTTCGAATTTGCAAGCCGACCCCCCACTCGAAGAATACCGTGTTCATCTACTATCGGGTTCAAGCTCAATAGTTTACTCGTGGTTCGTGGCTTACTGTGTTTACGTATGTTGTGTATTTCATCGCCAAAACAATTGTTTTGGACAGTGTTGACGATTAGTTGCTGAGCCAACTCTAAGTCCTTTGACGTCAAGTGTGAGGCTAGCGTGGCTCGTGTTACATAGCGGGAGTTGTTTACAAATCGCAATATCCAACTTATAACTCTGTTTGCAAAAGTCAATGAACTGTACTTTTGCAATAATTCTTCAATAAGTGGCGCGGTTTTTGTTTGTGTGGCACATGTTTGTTTTTGTTTCTTTATCTCTTCGGTTGTGGTAAACGTATTGTGTTCGGGTATATTCTCAGTTCGAAGCCAGGAAGGGCCACTCCACCATTGTGTATGCCTCATGAAATCAGCTGGGGAGAGTCCTCTGCTGGCGCTATCCGCAGGATTTTCTTCTGACTTGACGTGTCTCCAAAATTTTGACGGAATTATCTGTGTTATCTGTACCACTCGATTGGCCACAAAGCTTTTCCAGCGACTTACATCACCTTGTAGCCACCCAAGTACCACCATTGAATCAGTCCAGCAGTATGAGGGGATCGTTGACAGGTTGATGGAATTTTTGACCTTTTTCATTAGTTGAGCTAGCAGGGCAGCACCGCATAACTCTAATCTAGGCAGAGAGATTGGATTTTTCAGCGGAGCTAATTTTGTTTTTGCTACAACCAGCCTGATCAGCTGATCGCCTTTTTTGTTATGAGATTTGCAGTATACCACACACCCATAGGCTCGTTCAGATGCGTCACAAAATCCATGTAGCTCGAATGGTAGTTCAGTGTTGCCAATCCACCGTGGTATTGTAATTTCATGAAGGTGAATCATCTGACTGCGGAATTGTTCCCACTCTTGTTGTATGCTAACAGGAAGCTTATCATCCCAGTTCATAGTTGCGGTCCAAGCTAGTTGGAAGATCAACTTGGCCTTTAGGGTAACTGGTGCTAGCCAACCAAGCGGGTCATAGAGTTTAGATATGTCCGAAAGTAGGTTACGCTTTGTGTTAAACTCACGCTTAGTGCAAATAGCCGTTAACTGTGTGTATGAAAACTGATCCGTGTGCGGGTTCCAAGTTATGCCCAGTGTTTTGTTTGTTTCGGCATCTTTGAAATCAAACATTCTTTGGCTTATTAATTCATTAGGTAACTTTTCCAACAGGCACGAGTTGTTGCTAGCCCATTTACGGAGGTTGAATCCTCCGCCCTTCAGTATAGTGATAAGTTCGGTTTGGGCTTTCTGTGCCGTTATGATGTCATTGCAACCTCCCAATAAATCATCCATGTACAGTTGATTAGAAAGCATGTCTGCGGCTAGAGGGTATTGCTCGCCGTCGTCCTTAATCAGTTGTTTGATCGTGCGCATAGCTAAGAACGGAGCCGATTTGGTGCCATAAGTTACTGTAGTCAGTTGGAACTCCTTCAGGGGATCAGAAGCAGAGTCGCGCCAGAGAATTTTTTGTAAATGTTGATCTGTCTCATGAATGCGTATTTGTCTATAAAATTTTTCAATGTCGGCTGTATATACGTATTCAAATGTTCTCCATCGAAGTATTAAACCTTGTAAATCTTGTTGTAAGTTTGGTCCGCATTCCATAAGTTGATTTAGGCTTCGTCCCGTACTAGTTGTTGCAGATGCGTTGAAGACCACACGGAGCTTAGTAGTGGTTGAATCAGGTCGTAGTACTCCATGATGGGGTAAATAGCTAGTAGGTTTCATCAATGTTGTGCATGGTTTCATGTGATTTAAAGCTATGTACTCGTCGATGAAGGCTTTATAGCTTGCCGCAAATATTTCATCTCTAGCCAATCGTTTTTCTAGTTGCTTGAATTTTGCAGCTGCTTGAGGTTTGGACAGTCCCAAATGCTGTTCAAAGTTTGGTTTCATTGGGATGCGAACTTCGTAATGTCCATCTTCAAGTCTTCTTGTAGTAGTAGCGTATAATTTCTCACAGTACTCCTCACTGACGGTCAAGGATTCGGTGTTAGATATTATTTCTTCCATTTCCCAAAACCGTGAAATATTCTCGGAGTTTACAACTACATGGCAGTTGAATGTCTTTGTGTTTCCAACTAATACCCATCCGAGTTTCGTTTGTTGCGCAATAGGTGCATGTATGTTTCCTCGAAGGATGTTGCTCATGATTATATCTGCGTAAACTCCAGCATCAAGTAAAATGTCAATGGGGCGTGATAAGTTGAAATGTGGATCAGCCAGGTTTATATTCTGTATGTGAGGCCAGTCCTGTCTTTCAAAGGAATAATTAGGTAGATTGTTCAGTAGCTTAGGCATGACCAGAGCTTGTGTTGTAAATTGGTAATTCTCATATATCGATGAGCAGTTCAAATTAATAGTGCCATTGCTGTGGCACGCAAGAGTTCCTATTCCGGTCACAGTAGAGTTTTGATTGCTTCTTGGTAGACCAAGCCGTTGCGCTGCAGATTCAGTTATAAGATTTAGTTGAGAACCTTGGTCCAAAAGACATCGTAATGTTATATATGTTCCATCAACTGCTTGTACCTTAACTTGTACAGTCGCCAGTAGAACTTCGTTAAAATCTCCTGACACGTGATTAGATTTTCCTTGTGAAGTTGATGATTTGTTATAATGATTGGCCTTGTTGAGAGGTTGTTGACCGGGGAAAGAGTCGCGTAGCATATCATGTAGCGTCGTGTGGTGTGGGTCATTGCATACTCGGCATCTTTTACGCGAATTGCATTTATTTCCATTGTGCGAAAACATGCAATTCTTGCAAATGTCCAATTGCTCAATTGACCGCATTTTTATGTCCGGCGTCATTTCTTGGAATGACTTGCAATGTAGTAAAATGTGGTTAGTTTTGCAAATAGGACAATTTCTGTCGGAACTTGTATGATTCGCCTTGGGAGCATGCTTGTATTTGTTGTACGCATCCCGTTGGAATGTTGAAGTAGTAAATTCCTTCTTTGAAGCCATCAGTGGCGCATGGAATTGTTTGTTGTTGGTTGTAGGGGTCCTTTTCTTTGCCACAGATTCCAGTGCAGTAAACTTGGCCTCTATGAACTCAATAAATTCAGGAAAATTAGGAAGTTCTCGGGGATGTTTTCTTGCTTCCATGTAATCGGAAAGAGTTTGGGAATCCAGCTTTCCTGACAAGATATGCACCAGAATAGGGTCCCACGTGGTTGTGTCAATTCCTAAGTTGCGCAAGGCATGCACCGTTTCTAGACTCGTGTCGTGCAGGCGCTTCAGTTCGTGAGAGTTTTGATGTTGAATGGAAGGCTGACTCATCAAGGTTTGCATCTGCTTTGAGAATAACAGCTGCAGGTTGTTGTACCTGTGGTTTAGAATTTCCCAGCAAGAGTCATAATTGCTTTCCGAAACAGGTAAATGTTGTACCAAGCGCTCAGCTTCTCCCTTCAACTTCCCTTTTAGATGTTGCATCTTCTGACCCTTGGAAAAGGAAGGGTTGTTATGAATAGCAGCAGTGTATAAATCCAAAAATGTAGGCCATTGTGAGTAGGTACCAGAGAAAATTGGTATTTCTATCTTCGGAGCGCTGTCGCGTTGTTGTACAGCAAGGTTGAGTTTACGATTAAGGTTGCGTTTTGTTGACTCGTAAGTATCTTCATACTTTGAGAACTCAAGCTCGTAGTTTACGTCGCTACCAACAAGGATGTTGTCGAGTTGCCAATGGACATCATCAATCACCTTCCATCTGGACTCGAGAGTCTTGAGTTTGTCTTCAATGTCCCATTTTTCACTGATGTCAGCAATATTTAAGTTGCGTGTGAAGCGGGAGAAGGCTCGAAAGTTAGTGGCTTGTTGAGTTTTGAGCTCATCAGATTTGGAATAAACACCCGTGTTCTTGCTGAGCTCGCCTGGACTTCCAACTGCCTCCTGATCCTGATCACCAGCAACATATGTAGGCCAAGATTGTAATTTCTGTTGTGTGTTAATATATTCAAGCTTGACCAGGTCAAATGCTTTACTGGCATAGTATTCATGCGTCTGGTTTTCAGAGAACTGCAACACGCCGTGGTTCATTTCAAACTCATTCCAGAGAGCCTTCAGGTTATCCAATCTAACTTTGATGTAAGTGGTATTCTTACGGTCTGGACCATCTTTTCCAAAGTTGATACCAATCTTCCTGATGCCTTCGGCGATGATCTGCTGCCGCTTGAGGAGTTCTTGTTGTTTAGTGTCCATTGTTGTTATATAAATGTTATTGAACACTCTGTTTTACTTCAAATAGCTTCCGGATCGCTTACTGTTCGTGGTTCCTGTTATGGTCACCGGGTCAGCAGAAATCACTACGTACGATATATGCGCCTTCTCAATCCGACCGGGGCGATCCGCTTGTGGAAGACCGGTCAAACCGATTCGCTATCGTAAATAGAGATTCTACGAACCTGATGATGCTTGCGGGGCTGTTGTTCCAGTAGCGCGGTATCCGGCTCGAAGGACCAAAATGTACGAGCTGTTTGCCCGTACAGAGAAATGTGTTTGTTGTGTGTAGTATGTTGTCAACGAAGACGGGATGTTCACAGAAATAAAATTACTGTTTTTGTATCCGTTCTCGAAGAGAGTATTTATTGTACTACATTAGTTAATTAGTGTGGCTATAAATAACATAATTTTATTGGTAGGTTGCGTCATGAATGCACCAATAACGCGCATTCGGCAAAATGTTAGTATAGCAGAATAAGTTAAAAAGTAAAACAATTGAAATCATGTGGCGATGCTCGTACACCCTATATGTATAAAGGTGAATTCCAATGCTGTTAAATCGGCGTTCGAAAAATGAACATTTGTTTTTGTATGAGATTCCTTCCTTGTGGTATATTTTTTTATTATTTATGCACTTAGTACCTCCGCCTCCTTAGTACCGCAGATAAAAGTAATTTCTCAACATTAGGTGTTAAACGTTCATGTTGCTTTCCAGCCTCAACGCAGACGGCTTGTCACCGTTGGACGTGGCGGTGCTTGCAACCAACAGACAGCTTGCGAAAATGCTTATGGAATTCGGAGCCAAGGAAGGAACCCAATGTAAGTCATAATTATATAGCTACATATAAAAACGGAGCATTTATATACACCCGCTTGAATCGCAAGAAGTAAGGTATTTTAACGTGCAATGATGATAGTTCGACTTTGCCCTTTCTCTGCCCTATGTAATCCAGCATGAAATGATCTGATACCGTCGAAACATCAATTTAAATCAAGTCAGGCAATGCATACGGGAACGCCACGCAAACACGCCACATCAACACATTAATGGCATCGTGAATGCAGGCTTTCACATGATACAGATATATTTTCCATATAACAAATGAATTTTAGCTTACAGGTGTAAATAACAAAGCTTAACAAACTAAGCAAGATCTATAAATAGACGTTTACCAAAAATTTTCCAAGTTAAGATCTCAAATAAAACTTCCACTATCGAAATCTCTGCTCTAAGTTACAACCTAGACTATTAACACAATCTTCATCTTTCTCGCTATCTAAATCAAACAGTTTGTTTTCAACATTTCTGAATCTTTGCGAATAAAACAAGAAGCCGAAAATCTTGTTTGTCCTATTATTTTGGACTTAGAAATTCAGCTTTGTTTGTGTTTTTGTGATTTTATTAGGTCGATATTTATCTACAGTTGTTTTGCCGATGTCAATAACCTTTTGTAATAGGTAATAATCTGTAGCCAAAACAAATGATTCACTTCCGAAATGAATAGTTGCGATTGCAGTTCTAGATCTAATCATAATATTTCCAAGTCATGTGCTTCTTAGAGTTGGCATTAACTGATAATAAACGAGATAACCTTGCTGTTGAATCTTTTCTCCTCATTCTGTTTGTGTGCTAATGTTTGTCCTTTTTAATTGTTTTTAGTTTTGTTCTATGGGTCTGTTCTTTCTTTGCTACTTAGAGTTGAAGCAATTTTATTGTTGCTCGCTTTTAGTTGTTGTTAATTGTCACTAGTTTTCTATCTGTTTGAATTTTATTTGAATGTACGGACTTTGTTAGTATCTCTATTTTTGAACTCACTTCCAAGCGGATCTTTGTTTTCCTACCTTAAATCCACTTCTGTTAAACTTTAAGCAAACTAATTTTTCTAACTTTACGGGCTACTTTACCCTGAGGTAAGTTTAAACGAATAATTGACACGAGAAATTATTTAGATAAGTACAGGTACTTAGGCAGGCCTAGTGTCTATAAGTTAGACTAAAACTTCAATATAAATATTATTAAAAATATTTTTTGACTTCTAAGTTTTATACACAAAACTGCTTTTAAAAATAAAATCTTTCAATCCTACATTCTGTAATAATGGTATCATAGAAATAACACCATTTTTCCATTTTGCTCGTTCCTCATACGAATTTGAATGTGGAATAGAATAAATTCGAACCCAACCTCAATATGAAGAGCATTCGAGCAAATGCACAATAACTGGATCCCTTCACTGAACTCATACATTTTTCAATTTCATGTGTTTTCCGTGTTCATTCTGTACCTGACTTGGATTTTCAATTTCGTTCCTTACGACTGCTTATCTAAAGTTTAAATTGCTAGTCACTCTCCTCATTTTTGGTAATTATATCTACAGTATAAGGGTTTGCGTTGTATAAGCCTTTCTCTAATCAGGATGTCGTTTCGGAAAAATGTTGATGATTAATTTACTTTTCCGTAGCATTAATCTGGATATTGTCAGATATCAGAATATAAATTACAATACCTAATACATGTATTTTATGCCCTTAACTGACATTAAGAAAAGTTAGTATGGATTTTTCCAGTCATTCTGTCTCGATATTTAGAGCCTTGAGGTATTTTTATAATTTGCATTCCTCGTGAGTTTTGTATAAGCTTCAAGAAATGTGATTTGGTGGCAGAGAAAATTTTTCAGACGATTTTCGTGGTATTCTTCGCATGACTGTGAATTTGAAGGCATGTAATAAAAATTCTACATTTTTGCTCGGTCTAGGAGCTGGGATAAAAAAAATGTGCATTGTTGGTATTAAAATACATACTATACATACGCCTGTCTCCCATGGGGGTAGGCAGAGACTATGGAACACCGAGAGCTACGATTAAGTTGTAACTTAAATGTATTAAAATCTCAGTAGTTATAAAGATTTAACGGCATAAGTTTCTAATAAAATAAATAAGACTTATTATTTTCCTGTCTCCCTGGTTTCTAACTTTCCTTAACTACTATTGGCATTGTCAAAGTAAAAAAAAACAACGGAAACATGACAAAAACGTGGAAACGTAACTGGACACCACGCAATGAATACAAACGTAAAAGCAGGCGATTTGAAATCATGTAAATGTCACTGAAACACAATAACGACGGAACTACAGAATGCTAATACAGTTTACCAGCAATTACATAATAATATGCTGATGTCCAGTCGCAATCGGAATGGAAGTGGAAGTAGGTAAATAAACGACGAGTTCATGGAAATAGATATTAGGTACAAGAAAATAGCCTTTAGTGTTATCGGAATAAATTAAGCTGAAGACGTAAACTCATGATATCACATCTCATGTCCCACTCATGGGAATTTGTCCGTCATAATGTAACCGCATTTCGGACAGCCATGTCCACCCCAGCCTAGTCGTCTCAGATGACGTATATAGGGACGCTTGCAAATAATTAAATTCAGTGGTATCTTTTTGCCTAATATGTATAAATTATTGTCTGCCTCATTGGCCGAGTGGTCGCAAGTGCAACTGCCGGGCAAGGGGTCTCAGGTTCCATTCCCGGGTCGGGCAAAGTATTACTGGGTTTGTAACAACCTCAGTAGTAGCACGGAGTCTGGAAATGTGCCCGGTATATGGCAATAGACTCACCCCCTATTACATGATACTCATAACATAAATTGTGAAAAGTGGGTGTTAAATTGTACAGTGGCATTAAGTGCCGTAATGTGCACCTCAGCCTACCCCTTCGGGGATAAAAGGCGTGGTGTTATGTTTTTTTTCTATGAATTTTGGACCGAATTTACGTCAAGTGAATTTCCAAAAACATACATAGGTACATTAATTAAATTTTCTAAAACAATTCTTATGTTGGGCTTCACCGCAGTTAGGAAAGAGAGAGTTTAGTAATCGTCTAATCGGTTGAGAAGTCGAATAATTTCTATTCGATTATGTTAACCTCAAATCGTTAATATTTGCTCACCATAATATATAGAGGTATAACCACATTTAGATAGTGGACAGCCCTGTCCAACCCAGCCGAGCTGTCTCGCCTGACGGCCTGACGGACAATTACTTGTTACGTCGCGTGACGCCATGGGCCAGTCGTGACATCCAACTACAGTTATGTCACGAAATCTGGACTACAAATATGCATTTAACCGCATTCAGTGTGTAATTTCAATTTTCCACCCTAATTTTTGAGGCGTAGGGTTGTTAGTTGAGTGTAACTAAACGGTAAATGCATGCGAGGGATTTTTGATGTGTTTAAAAGTATAACTAGGTAAAGAAATAAGATTAAGTAGACCTAAATGGGTACAGATTCGTTGTTAATATGTACTTAAAATATTTACAGACGTAAATAGTAGCCTATGTAGGCAAGCCTAATTAAAGCCATCAATTGATGTTTCCCATAAACTATAAGTAGGTACCTAATGTTCATATTATCACCTCCAAAAAAAGGAAAGTTCGGTGAAATTAAGCCCAATTACTACAAACGCTTTCACGATTATCTGTCTATCTAATTAGATAAAGGCAGACAGATTTAATGCGAATCGGGGCAAAAAAACAAAATATTTTCCGATTACGCTTTGTCGGTAGAACACAACTGTTACTATCTGCCCCTATCTATACCTGATTACTCTATTACTTTCATACGATATCTACCGTTCATCGTTTCCACTCAGTGGGCGTGATTTGTTTTTCTAGAATTATCTTATTTCTATTCAAATGTATATATGTTTGTATTTTGATATCATACCTAAACGAATTGCTTATCTGTGGCTGATGTCTGTAACTTTTAAGTCGTTGATGATTATATTACGTAAAGGGAAGTTTCTAATAGATATTTAAACTTTGTCTTAGACTAGTATCGAACTGACAGTTCTAAAAAAGTATATTCTTTAATTGAACTTCTTGAAATGAGTTGCATTAACTACGCCGATCAGCACTGGTCTTAGAGTATTTAATAGTCCAACGTACCAGTAAATAAAAACCAGAGAAATATATGCAACTATTCATCCGGCTGTCGTTTCCTTCAGTCCAGCTATACCAGTACATAGCATACATAATACGTATTTATGGCAAACGACAAATCGCTAGAACCCTCATAAGTCAATACGACTTTTTACGAACGAGTGATAGGAAATGGAAAAAGAACAAAAAGTAAAACAAATAGAGGGGATCTCAATGGCCGCCGGCGAAACTTTCAGATCCGAGGACAGCCGAGGAACACCCGAAGTTTATCGATCTATGTGTGAAGCAAGCAACTGACCCGGGTAACTTTAAGACCGGTGATCGGAACATATCCTGTAAGCTTTATAAGCCCAAAGTTGCACGACTTTGTTCGGTTTCTTTAGGAAACAGTGACATAAATCAGCGGGGGAGATGTTTTATTTATTTCCAGGCCAACGCTGTACTACGAATACCAAAGACACTACTTTAATGCATTAAACTTCAAAAATTAAACTGAATAACACAACTTGCTTCAAGTAAGATTTCTGCAAAAACAATGCTAAGCCTGGAAAGCGCTCAAACAAAAAAATATCACCAATTAAAAATAATTCCAACAAAATCCTCTCATTGGCAGCGATAGTAAACAACTTGTTAGTTAACCCCTTGAACTATGCACTCGATGCGCCAAAAATTGGGAGAATTGCCAGCCAGCACCCGAGAGGCAGAATCGAGAACCGAGATGTATTCGCGCCAACAAAAATGTATTTTGCACGATATTGCTTTCAAAGACGCGGCGACGTGAAGCGTAGGTACACTTGTGGTGTATCTTCAATATATTATTTGAATTGAGATTTGCTTCTCAAATATTCATAGTAAATCTTTTTCAGTGGTAAACAGATCAGAAGAGAATAGAATATTAGGTGTTTTAAATCTTCATGATTATTCAGAGTGAAAAATAATACTGTAGACAAAGACTGACGTTCTAAGCATTTTAGCATTTGGTACGCGGTTAAAATTAATATCGGGTACTGATATTGGCTTACATTTGTTTACTTATTTATTTATTTATTTATTTATTAATTATTTATGCACACACATTCAACACAGAGGACAACACATATATAAAAACAGAGTACATAGGCCCCACATATTCCAACTGGAATCTCTTCCTGTGGGCCTGTGGCAGGAAAAGATATAATAACACTGAGACACATAGTGTGTTACACAAACAATAAAAAAAAATAATAATAATAATAAAAATGGATAATAATAACGAAGAAACCGATAGAAATAACAATAATAAACAATAAAACCAACTAATACAAGGCTATTATATAAAAAGAAGTAAAAAAAAATAACCCTTATACCTACATATATACATATATATATATATATATAAATATAAACAAAAAGATCTATATTTCAGGAGGAAAGATAATGTTCTCTCACTTGTCTCTTAAAGATAGAGATTGACTTGGCATCCCGAATGTTCGGCGGGAGTGAGTTCCATAGTCTCACTGCATGAACGGAGAAGGAGTAGGAGTAGAAGTTAGTATTATGGGGCACAATTTTAAGATAGGATTTAAGATGAGAGCGAGTAAGGACTTCAGGAGGACGCACCAAGGAGAAACGGTCTCGGAGATAAGTAGGATAGGCTGGGTTGAACAGGATGTTATAGAGGAGACATAATATGCGAGTGTTCCTGCGAAGACGGATTGGGAGCCACTTGAGCCTGTTACGAAATTCAGAAATATGATCGAACTTCCTAAGACCAAAGACGAAACGGATACATACATTTTGTAAACGCTCAAGTTTATTTAATAGCTCCTCTGTGGCGTCCAAATAGCAAGCATACTTCTTAACATATCGACTATTGAACTGAGATGGTTAGTTCAATGTTTACTTTTAAAGCTTCGAAGTAAGGAACCTAACTCTATTGGGGCTTACCTAATGGAACAGAAAGCCTTGTCCTCCTAACATTTTGTATTGCATAGGTTACAAGTATTGTATGCAGCAGATTCATGTTTTATAGGATTCCAGCTCATGAGTAAGTGTTAAACTCTTAGAAGATTTTAGTCCTTTTTATTTATGAAATATATGTATAAATATATTGAGACGATACTTTGCTCAGTTGCTATCGAAAAGTTAAAAGTTATTTCAAAATTATTAAGTATAGTTTAAAGAACAAACTGTAAACCCAAACAGAATACATTTTGCTTGGTAATAGTAACTAAATAATGATTTTATACCGTAAATACAGTCTGTTTCGTAACTTATGAATAACTATCAAAGTGGGTCGTATACATCAGGTCTTCTAGTCGACCAAACATTGCGTGTAGCGTCGATGTATTCCGTCAAAATGTAAAACAGTCAACCTTTGCGAGGTTTTGCGACGCCTTCACCCTCCATATTCTACTAAGGTGAATGAATAATTTCCAGGTATTTTCTAAGCCAGAAACGAGGTTTGTTTTATAAACGTAAAAAAAAACCACGGATGGTCTAACGGGTTGCCGGGGCCCTGCCTCCAAGTGCAGGAGTAGGAACGGGGTGGTTTTTAGTCAGTAAGAATCTGACAACGCCTAACCCAAGGCGGGAGAAGTCATTGGATGATTTTATCCCTCAAAAAAAAACATACTAAGGTTTCATCACTAGGTGACTTTTAGTATCTACACGTACACGATTTTTTATGAACAGATTTTGTATTAAGAGTTTTTTTACATGGCATAGTCCATGGTCTAAAGAGACATACCTAATCAGGAATACTGTCACTCCTAAAAGATTGATAACTTAAAAGCCCGCGTAGACTCTATAAAGCTAAGAGAAAAATATTTACGGCTTGGGTTCAACGCCCGATCGAACGTATACACGAAAAAATGTGTTTTTCCGGCCATGTTCGCAGCCAAAAAATATCGCAAAAAACGGCTGCGGAATTTTCTCCATATTAGTGGTAGATATAAGATTAAATGTTGCTTAGGTATATAAATTGAAATGATAGATGTAATAATACTTCTAATGAAGGATTATTATACATTTCCTGTCTTGCCGCAGTGTGACTGTGTTTTAAATAAAAAAATACGATACAATTATGTTTTAATTAGAATAGACATTTATTTATTCGACAAACAATATGAGAGTAACGAAACCGTCCATGGCTTTTACATAAAATTTCTTGAACGTCTTTAAAAAGATTGAAGAGTTTCACAAAAGTTTCACTGTTAAAATCCCGCAGGTTCGTACCGTAAATAGAACTCCCACACAATATAATATGACTTCGAACTTCACTACTTATATTGTATCAACTTTTCCCAATATTCTCAAAAGCCGAGAACTCGAAATGTTTCCGACGAAAACGCCGAATAAGTTTTATTATTACGACGAGACACAAAAGTGTATTGTCACTTTTATTTTTCCAGCACGAAGACTATTACCCACGATGTGTCAAAGCGCTTTAAAGCACTCCGATGCAACATAAACATTGATCTTACATCTCATTTTCGCACGTTACAAAAATACGGTCGCCACTTTTTTAAAAGCAACCATAAAGGAGGCCATGATCATGAATAATAATGCCTATAATGCCTTTACTTACTCTGAAACAAACAGGGCTGTACTAGAAGATGCTAAAGTACCTCTAACCTACCTTTAAACTGCTTTGCCTGGCCTTGGGTTTGCATGGCAGAGTAATTCTCTAATTCTGATGAAATCATTATTTTCTCGTGTCTTATTACGCAATCTGATCGCTGTCTGGATACGATTTTGAAATTAAAAATCATTATTGTAAGAGTTTCTCTGTTATTCATTAAAGTTAGGATTTGTAGTAAAATGATTCTGGTCTGGACTATTGTAATTGTAACGAATTATAAGTCTAATTCCAATTTTTTGCGTACTGACTAGCTTACAGGCAATGTTTTTCAGAGTAGGTTCCTAATCCTTTATGCAAAACGGTTCGGTTTAGGAAAATACGAATAATTCCCATCAAATTGTAAACGAAAGCATGAAACCAATTAGCCGTCGAACCGTGGACAATCAATTAAGCTGTACGTCAGCAAATTAATCAGTTTTGTGATGAGTGAACGCGACCAGCATGCAAACGGGACTTGAATCCACGATTAACCGTAGTTAGCTGATCGCTGGTCGCTGGTCGGTATTCAACTGATTGATCTAAATACATTTTGCAGTACGATCAGCCATCGGTGATGCGTGGCGCTTTTGTTATTGCGATTGGAACGTTACGTACAATGTTTGAGCGAAATATTCGGATACAGGGATTGATGATTGTGTTAGTAAATTGGAAATAAGACTTTAGAGGCAATAATAAATAATTTATGTCAATATTTTCAAGGTCGGGAATTTCATGTATCAAAAGCTTTCTATATTTATAGAATTGAAAGCAGATATGTATCTGCTTACATTCACATATATTTAAAAACTATTATGGTTATGAAAAATCTTTAATTTAATTTTACTAAGTTACTATCTAAGTAGGTTTCCGCGTTGTAAGAGATTAGTTGGAACATTCCCTAAACCCTGATTTTGCTAAAGCTTTCCTCAAAAATAATCTTAAGCTTTCCTTCAGAAATTGAATGATTATTTTTTACATAAGAACTCTTCTTCTAATCTTAATTTATATTGTTACAGTCAAGAACTCAGACTCATTGGGAACACATCTGCGGCGGTTGGCGCGCGAGGCGGAGTCTAAACTACACGAGGTGACAGGCTGTGCACCGGAGAGGACTTGCAGAGAAGATGCTTGTACCAGGTAAACTGAACCACATCTTACTTCTTTTGGTCCTTTAGTTCCTTCCTAAACAGCTGAATCTTCAACCCCTTCTTGGAGAAGGAGAATCTTGACCCATGTGGTTAGATATATTTGTTTTTTGGGATATCATCATATTGATGAAATTAGTTGATGAGTTCACATTTCCATTCCGATAAATCAGTACAAACAAAATATTAGGTATTTCTTCTCTTCTTAATTTTATTTTAGAATTCAAAACGATCCTAAAAATATGTCGTCCGTCAACGTAGGCGGGAGAAAACTTCACAAAGCGACGACCTAACAAGATGTTATGTATGCGAATATTAATCAAGTTCATGTAAGAATTAACAAGCTTCACGAGACAACATAGACGCTTGTGTTCTTCTCTGTAGACTTTTATAAAATGGGTAGACAGCAACGTTTTTTAAACGACCAAACGTTTTTGAAAAACATATTTTTTAACTCCCTATGCTCCTTGCTTACAACTATTTGCTCCCAGCAGCTGTAGCCAAATGCCATTTAACACTTATCTACATGTAGAATAAAAAGCCAAATTATATGGATTTGGGGTACCTATATATTTAGACGCTTTTCACTGTCGTCCCTATACATTTAGTTTTCTACTCTCTTTGCAGACAAGCGCTAAGGTGGCGTTTGGCTAAAGGCATAGTTTTGATAAAGATGGAGGATCTGTTTATCCTAAACGACAACAGTCACAATATTTTCTATCATTTAACCAGTTACTTAAATTTTTCAATGAACTATAGATTTCAATTATTATTTAACTGTTGCAGATCATCAGCTGCTAATCAAGCTGGTACGACGGGATGTGCTGGTGGTGCTGGCTCTGAGAAAGACAAGCAAGCACAACACTGGGAGAGGAGAGTTAGGACGCTCAAGTAAGTCAATAATCGATACAAGATCTTCGGGTTCATACGCAAGCATAAGCTTGCGGTCAGCCGGACGGCTACCCACATAGTGCGTATGAACGCTTAAAGTCTGATGAACTAAAGTCGAACTAGATTGTACAAACATAACGTTTCATAATATCACGCCTTTTATCCCCGAAACGATAGGCAGAGGTGCACATTGCCTACGGCACTTAACGCCACTGTCCAATGTAACACCCCCTTTTCACTATTTATGTTATGAATCCCATGTAATAGGGAGTGATTGCCATATATCGGGCACATTTCCAGTCTCCGTGCTCCGTGAAATGTACAAAATGAGCATAAAATAAATATTGTCGACTGACTCTAATATAAAGATAATTTTTAGTCGTATTTTCCATAAACTTCAAAACCGCACAGCAACCAAGCAATTGTAGAAACACACAATTACATTGTTATCTGCAATAGAATGGAATCTATAAAGAACCTTGTAACAGATTCTAATAAGAAAGAAGATACTGACATTATCATAGAGATTACATCACTCACGATGCGAACGGGCATGAACCTAGTTGAAGAAAGTAATGTTACGCTTACATTATCTGGTTGATAGAAACAATCTGCTCAATCACGACACACTACTTCCAAGAATCGTGTTTACTTTTGATTGGAAAATGTTCACGTGTAAATAAAAACTGGTTAAAACCGAATATGACTATGATAAAGGCTCTGTACTGTTAAAAACACTGACAAGATTAAAATAATTGCCCAAATGGACAATCCCCTTTTCAATTATCGTATTATAATTGATAGATGTGATTTTGGGTCGTTTGGGACACTTATTTTTGAAAATTGGAAATTAAATAGGACAATAGTGTGATGTAACGTCTTCTTTTATACATAAATGACAAAGCATAATGAGCATAAGCATTATAACCGATAGGTGAACACAATTGGACAGACGCAAAATTATCTTAGAGCCCAGTGCACGTTTCTCTCTTGTAGAAGGGTGACCCTTAAAGTACGGGATTCTAAATGGGACATTAAATAAAAAAAAACATTATCAAAATGTTTGTGGTAAATAAACTAGATTTTTAAGGTGATAAAGTCGATTATCTTGTCTCTGTTCGCATATCCATTTGAGTGATTCCGATAAGTATTTTGAGCTAAAACAATATCGTCTTCTAAGTAGCCAGTCATTGCACTTACAATGTTTGAATCATACTTACTGGTCGTGCCTATCTGAAAATACAGGTAGGAAACCACCCCCCAACAACATCCTCTGAAACTGTTACCATTCAACCAGCAGTCTTTAATCATTCATCAACGGGTTTGGCTATCAACCATCGCCTAATAAATCTCCATGACTATCTCCAGGCGTCTAGTAGCAGGCTGGCAACAAACCCGCGTACCACCAGCTCCACCAGCACCAGAGCTCGAAGTATGCGGAGCTCATGCCGTCACCGTGCGACTGAAGGACACCCGAGCCATGCAGCCCATTGCCAAGGACCAGCCCATCATTACCAAGTATAAAGGTCAGTGGAAAGTATAATTTCGTAAAAACAAAATTCAAGAAGACTTGGATGCTCCTAGTGTTATTCTTATTGTTGATCCTTTTCTTAGAATGTCAATACATTTTCTATAGTCTACACTGATATCGAAGAACTTTCTCTAAGCTAAAATTCATTCACTTTGCATCTACTGGAAGTTCAAATTGAAAAATTTGGTAATTAATACTAAAAAATTAGAAAGCTTACTATATTATTTTACCAATATACTGTCTATGCTATCTAATGGGTGTGTCTCTAATTTGCCCGTCTTCAACAGTCGAATGGTCATCTCGAGCGGACTTCTCCAACGTATGTGGTTGCCGTGAGGTGGCCGCGTCAGGCACTAACAGTGGTACTAAAGTTCTGGCTGCCGGCCTGACTCGCGGCAGACGGTACTTCTTCAGAGCTGCTGCAGGGAATATCAAGGGATGGGGCGCCTACACCGTATCTATTCCTAGGAGTGTGGTGCCTAGCAGTAAGTTTAATTCTCAATAAATATTCTTGATTAAGTTGCAATGTGCTTCCTATAGAAAAAAATATATAAGCAACAGTAAATATTAAACATTTGTGCATTTGGGTACTGTACCTTTCTAATTTCTATGCTACAATTGATATCTTGAAGACACTATCTACCTCTAGTAGTCTCGCAAACGTCCTAATAAATCCATTACCACCAGGTTGGCGTGACGTATGCGCACGTGGTTGTCGTGGATCAGGTGGGGCCGCCGCTGCTCTGGAAGCTCTGACGGCGGCGGCTGCCAGCGCGCGCGCAAGACCTTTAGCACCGCACGCACGCCTGCCGCGAAAGAAGACAGCTACCATACGACAGCTCTTCACTGCAGCCAGCAAGTTCCAGAAGAACCTTAGAAGGTACGTTAGGAGATTCTACGATTGTCTAATGAATAACGTCAAAACCAGTATTTTGTTCCCAAAATTCCTTCAAAGGTATTATGTATGATGATACCTTAAGTACTCTTATTTTGTGTTCATGCTGATTTAAATAATTATCTTTTATCCCGATCCTGATAGTTGTCAAAAGAAATTGTCTCATCTACTCATCTCTCAACCATATTTTCCCTGGTATAGTTCTGTTTCTAACCAATCTTATTGTAATATTTCAGGGGCGTCTACCTTGCTTGCATCTTATACCATGAGGACAAAGTATTAGTCACCAGCGAAGAGTTCCTCCCGGTCATCGAAGTGGATGAGACCTACCCTACCTGTATTTACACCGACTTCCATTGGCTCATGAAGGTAATTATTTCATTCATGTTCAAAACATTGTTTAAATGTAAGATGTATGTGGACAACCTGTTTCTTCATACTTAGTGTCCATTAATCTTTCTTCTTTTAATTCTTATTCACTGAACAACTACTACACTCTCTTTCTCTTCTTAAAATTGACATTACAATCCAGAAAAACCCACTTTAATATAGTTCCTTCCTTCTCCCAGGTGTCATGTTCTTGGGATGACGTGAAGGCGCTTCGGTCGGACATGGAGAAGCACACATCTTCTTCCATACACTTCAGACTGAAACTCCTCACTGCAGCCGCTCAGATGCAGTCAGCATTGTGCATACAGGATTTAGGTAAGGAACAATTTACTGTGTAGTTTCAAAATTCATTCTGACAATACATAAAGCTTAAAAGGTTACCTTTAGGCTCTAAACAGACGAATCGCATTTAAACTGCAGATTCAGTTTGAATGCAGTCGGATCAATTTATTACGTTTGTCTAAGGCCTTAGGGAAAATCGGGAATAGTTATAATTATTAAAATTCTTGTTATTCTTATATTCTCTGATAAATAAATCTTAAAAACTTCTAGGTCAGCTGTACCACAAGCCTCTCCGCGATTCTCACGGCACAATCGTCCTGTCGTGTGTGAACAGCGTGAAGTCAGTAAAGTCAGTGTCCGCGCTCAACTCGCGCTGGGCGGCCGTCTCCAGGCTGCGGCGAAGAGTGCTCAGTGAGGACAATACTATCGGGGAACTGCTCATGGCTTCTGTTCATGAACAGATCGCTTATCATCAGGTAAGCAAAACCTAACGAATAAAAAATAAAGTTGAATTCAGAATATAATATGTGATTTGTACATATTTTGTTTTCGGATGTAGTAAAAAGCCTGTTTTTATTTAACTTTATCGTTCTATTTACAGGTATCTCGTGTACAACTGCCCCGTGGGTTGTACTTGGGCTACTTGAAGCTGCAGTCGTCGGTGGAGGTGGTGAGGATCGTGGCCCCCGCCCGCACTCCCAACGTGCCGCCACACACGCGCGTGCGAGACAATCCACATGTGTCGGCGTACGTATTCACACACATCAAGTCCAGATAGTTCTATTTCCTAATAATTAATATCAATAAATAACTTCTTCTCCCTTATATTGCAGTGAAGAATGGGAATACCTGAAAAACCAATCGGGCAAGTCGGAGGACCCACAAACGATCAACAGTCTCGCCATCACTGGCCAGGAGAAACCCTCAGAATCTCAAGAAATGTTCCTCGATCTTATCGCCTCAGGCGCACGAAGACTCTTCAAGGAGATGGACATTCCAATAGAAAGTGTCATATCCCACCGAATATACGACCTTGAAGTAGTCGAACTAAACAACGACGTCAGTTTTATCATGATATGTCCGCCCGCGGAACAGGCCTGCTCAGTGCCAGGCCAGAAGGAAATTCTCTTACAGAAAGGTGATCTACTCAGCTTACCCATACAAGCTTTTGAAATGATCCACCTCCAGACGTACCACACAAACATTCTGCATAAATACTCAAAGCTCAGCTGTGTTCTAGAATTGGATGTAGCTTTAGCTGCTCACTCACATAGAGAAGCATTTTCTTGCACAGAGCTACAAACAGCCAAAGAGAGACTAACAAAACTAGAAGACTTGCAGAATAATCTGAATACAGTGTGGAAGGCAGAACGATGGCTCATGGACCTTATAGGCTTCGCGAGAGATAAAGATAAGGCAGCGCCAAGTTCTGGCATATTGCTCAAATACATTTTAGACAAAACACCGTCACAGTCTGCGGAAAATCCTGTAGAGGTCAATGAGACAGATAGCAAATTTAAAGACTTTCTTCAGATACCTTCGAGAGATGGCAAAATTACCAAAACTTCCCCTGGTCGAGGGTCATGGCCTGGCCCTGCAGGTAACGGTAACCACGCCAACTTACATCCAGAGTTCAGTAAATCCGAACAACAGTTAAGTCTCTCTCCTCGCCAGACATCTGTGTCTACTATGAATTTATGCAGCTCACAATTCCTAAACCCGGACTCGGATAAATTTCCAAGAAAAGGCAGTGCCGACTCCCAGTATACACAGTCCAGTGCTATGAGCAACAATTTCATGAGTAGTAATTCACAATTCGATATAAAGTCTTCAGCTGGTTCTCACAACAGCATTGGTAGCAATCGGTTACCACCATCTCGAAGTGAAGATACCCTGGTACTCCAAAACGAAAACGTAGAACCGAAGCCCAGACCGCACAGCATCAACGCTAGTTCTACCACATCAAGTCCTCTGCTAACAGTGAAGGGATATTATCCAGGAAGTATGATAAGTGTTCGCACGTCGAAAGGTAATGTTTCTGAGTCCGCCCAAAGTCTGTCAAGTGATTCCGAAAGTCAAACCTGTCCACTGACGACAGTTCCTTTGAAAGTCCGTCCTCAAGGAAAACATTATAGGGCCCCTTGTAATGTCATAGCATCAAAAAGTATGACGAATGTAAAAGGAGACGTAGACTTCACAGACACAGGGCAGGAGTACGCCAAGTCAAACTTGTGCGTCAAACGTCAGCCATTGTTGGAGACGCAGGAGGACGCTGAGTATAACAATAAAGTTCCAAAGACTGATGAGAGAAGAGACAGCGAAGATGCGAAGACGCAGGAGCAACGGGCTCAAGACCAAGCTGGCATACTACAGGTACACATTATTTAAATCCGTTGTAATTGAGTCGTCTGTGTTTTGTACTTGGATAGGTACTTTGTATAATTCACACTAGTAAGCAACTTCTTATGATGAACACACACCTAAATGCGATTTCAGTTATGAAAATAAGTGTTACATCAAATCAAACTGTAATTATGAATGCATGAATGATACCTACATACAATTTTTCTAGGTATTCGCTGCATACGAAACCGGTCTAGCGGCGGGCACCTCACTCAAGCTGCACGTGACGCCGCGCACATCGGCGCGAGAAGTCATCGACCTAGTTGTCAAACAACTCAACATGGCCGCCGTGCTAAAAGGCAAAGCAGGTCCCGTTTATGGCCCGGAGAAACTACAAGACTTCTGTCTTGTAGCCGTTATCGGCGCTCGTGAAAGATGCCTCCGAGACGACTTTAGACCTCTGCAACTTCAAAATCCGTGGAGAAAAGGAAGATTGTACGTCAGGCTCAAACACGATGTGTTGGCAGCGCTGCAACATTCAGCCAAGCAGCCTGCCTACATTTGAAGAGATTTTATATACTAGGCAAATAATAGAAATATTTTTTCGTGGCATAGAATATAGTGTTGAAAATTAGTCACCGTAGGAAGGTAGCGCTTGTAAATAAACATAAATTTGAATTTTAGCCGTTCGAATATTTTACCGCCTAGACACACCACACAATTATGATGAAACTAACGATGTTTATACCTACCTAGATGCTTCTGATCGGCCATCGTTTTGTCAATTATACGGTTATATATTTTCGATAAGTAAGAAAATTACTAAATTATTATACTTTCTACAGTGACTAACATTTTTTACATTATTCATTTCGTTTTGGTGCCAATTCTGATTATGTTAATGCTTTAAATAGTTAAATGGAAGTTGTGAGTAATGATAGTGAATATTACAGAATTTATGGTGCTTTTCACTATAAAATATTGTCGCTTTCCTTGGATTATTTGTTAGACAGGTATATAGTTTATGCTTAAAGAAATAGCTATTCCTGTTTAGATGAATTTCTCTTCTCGTCGTGCTGTTTACGTAGTTCTATCAATGAATTTAATCTATCTTAGATTATAAACTCGATTACCTATCTTAAATGTAATTCAGATACCTTAACAAAAAAAATGGTACATTTATCTTCTACATCATAGTGAAAATGAAACTTTAAAGTTGTTTCAAATTAAAAAAGAACCGAACGCAGTCATATTTTTTCTTTGGTTGGTACATACACAATACTTTTTCTTCTGAAGTGCCTCAATATTTTCGAAAGGTAACACTGAAAAATCATATCGCTGAGGTAAACAGGGTTACATTTATTACCTACCTAATCCATGATACCTACTATGAACAGTTCTATCAGCACTATGTGATTTAATTTTAAAGCAATAAGATAACACAAAGATTATGAGATTATCCAAAATATTAACCTGATAAATTGAGTATTATTTGTTGCATCATCGTGGTTGAAATTCAGCCATTTTATCATCAATATTTTACCACTGTTGATAAATAATCTACTTTGATAGGGAACTATGATAAGGACTACTTATCCCCGGCAATTTTATGAATAAAAAGTTTCTAAACGAATAAAGGAGTAGCGTAAGTGTAAATAATTTGAATGTAATGTAATCTATCTTAATAATAATCAATCGTGTAGATACCTATATTTTGATAATTTTAAATGTGTGAATGTCAAAAAGTTATTTTGTAAATAACTTGAGTTTTCCAATTTTTGTTTTGTTACAAGAAATTAAGTATGTCTAGGTTTGCACATATAATATGTTTTAACATAAATTGTAAACAGCTACAAAATTGTCTTTCCCTACACTGTGTAGGATTGTGGAACTTTTAATGAATTTTAATAGATGTTTAGATCTCCTAACAAATTATTTTGTTATTTAAAAACTTAATTTAAATGAGTATTATTCTATAGGCATGTTTGCGAAAGGACTGAATGATACATTAATTTAAAATATATTATAATACTCAAGAGTTCTGTAATTTACAATAATTTTATGATATTTACTGTAATAATTGTAAATTCTCTAGTTTATTGCTATGTACAAAAGAGAGTGTAAATTAGAACAGAATAAAATTTATGAAATGAAATTATCAACGATTCGAGCCATAAAATAAATAAAGATATATTGCAATTTGAATAAAGCCTAACTGAATGTCTTATGATATGTATAATAATTTAAAGTTTTATTTTAGATTATCATTGTATGTATTCACCCTATCTGGTGTTGTACATTAGAAGTTAGCGAGAGTGAGGATATGAAATCATGCACAAAAATAAATGTATTTCAAATCTTTCCCTGTCTTTTATTTATTTTATATTCTTAGGATTTAGGTTCCAAGACAGTATAAGTAAGTATGTAATAATAAGAAATTCACGCTTGTTCAACAATACCTACCTAGTTTAAAATAATGCCTCATCTGCCGCTATGACAGACGCCTAAGATTATATTTGCAATAATAATGTCAGGAGAGGATTTTCGAGTTTTGAATTTTGCGATCAGTTATCCAAACTATAAGCAAAATAGGTGCATAATTAAGGCGACCAACTTTCTGAAAGTCCAATGCGGGACTTTTTGTGTTGTTGACTGTTGGTCTATACGGAGCCGCGGAAGGCCTAAGCAGAAGTAGGAATCGGGTGGTTTTTAGTCAGTAAGAGTCTGTTACTGCCTCTCGCCTAATTCAAGGCGGAAGAAGTCACTGGATGATATTCCTCCTACAAAAAAAAAATGTTGTTCTGTGCTGAACTTTTTCTCCTTCTAGCCCTTTAGGACATCATTGTTCACGTTCACACACATAACTTACTTCGTCAAACAAGTCATCTACATTTATTCGCCCTGTTAGTGCGCGTGTGGTTGTGTCATGTAGTAGAGAAATAGGTATGCGGGACTTATGCTATGCGGGGAATCTAACGTTTTATGGGACTAGGTATTTTATTAATTATTTCAAAGCGGGATTACATCTAGCATTACGGGACGGTCCCGCAGAATACGGGACGGTTGGCCGCCTTATGCATAATACAAGTAAACACTGTTGTCGTTCAAGTCTCATCAGAACTAGATCTTTTCTTCCCTATTACGATATTTTAGAAAAGAATTCAGGAATCCCTACAGCTTTTACTTATGATTATTATTTCATTTATCCTGGCTTAGGGACGATACAGCATGTTTTTTTTCCATTCTCTCCTATTCAGTGACTCCAAAAAGTGCCTTACTCATCATTCTTAGTACAATATTTTACATAATAAAAAGTACGGAAGTCGTATTGCATCTGTATGAAAGCGTTAAAAGTCAAACGGGTCGCATTCGCAACTTCCAATCGCAAAACTCGCAAGTTTTGAATTTAAAATGGGTGGTGGCAACATTTTCGCACAGTTTATTAAAAGTTGTCACTTCCGTTATCTGTCAGATTAGAAGTTGACACTGACTGACTGGTGTCAAAAACAAAATGTCATTTTCTATAGGATTCATTCATTTCGCTGGTGGTGTTGGTTGACGTTGTCAACTTGTCAAGCGAATTATTTTAAAAAAGAAAACTAACATCGAAGTGAATTTATTATTTAGTTTTAGGACTTTTAAACTTTTCTTTTCTGTAAGATTGTAAAATAATCATTTCAAAATGAGTTTAGTGGCTAACACCGGGTAAGAAATTTGTATTTGAAGTCTGTACAGTTGTGTGATCTACTTTCTTCTAATTTTTCGAATCGTTGTATAATTAGGAAATTGGCTGGACGGACGCTGTTTATTACTGGTGCCTCCCGTGGTATCGGTAAGGCTATTGCCCTGAAGGCCGCGAAGGATGGTGCCAACGTTGTTATTGCCGCTAAAACAGCTGACCCGCATCCCAAGCTACCTGGCACTATTTACACGGCAGCTGAAGAAAGTAAGTTATAAAAGTAACTTTATCAAGTGCTCATAAGGTCTATTTATAATGTAATACTGTATTTCATTCATAATTGGATGATTGGTTGATGAATGTCTATGTTTATATGAGTTGGACTTTGCCCTCCATTTTGCGTTGGACTTCGACCAACATTAATGACCTAGATGGATTTGTTTTGTAAACGATTCAGACAAATTTGTGTAGATATGGCCATTGAGTAACAATGAATATTCAAAGTCTGCTTCAATGCTTTAATTTCAAATGCTAATCAGGTTAATGACCTTTGTTTATTTACATATTTACCTTCCTTACCTAATAATGGAAATATTGTACTATACTGCTTTGAAAAATATGATATGAATGAAAGAGCCAGGAAGTAAAGATATGAAACATGATTAATTTTTCCATTTTGATGAGTTTATCATAGATACTCTATCAGTAATCAGCTATAATCTTCTACAATTCAACAATATGAGCATTTTGATTGCAATATTTATGTAATTTTGTATAACTAGGCAATTGTACCAAGCTGTAGGTACATTTACATTTCTAATTCATCAACCTATTGGTACATAAGATATTCAATTCACTCAAATTGAGACACCAACCTACTAATTACTATAATAAGTTTTCCTTACACAATCATAATATTATTGTTGTTGAGTATGAAAATTAATTTGTTTTAATTGTAAGTATATTAAAACATTTACCTAATTTGCAAGAAGCAAGCAATTAGTTTTCAAACAAAAAGAAAACTCATAATATTCCAATTAGAAATGCAAATTCAGAATTCTGTTATAACTGTACAATATGCATTTGTGCATAATCATAGAAAGTTTTAAAAGAAAGTAGGTATGTAAACTTTTTAGAGGCATTTCCTTCTCTGTGTTTATTTAACCCATATATCACCAAGTGGTCACTATCAACCGCTGTCCACTAACTACATTATAGACCTAATCTCCAATGTTTAGAGACTACTTTTGTATGATGAGGGGATGATCTTCAACTTGGTAAGTGACGTTTCTAATTTGTGTGTGAGTTCTTCAAGTCCCTTTATGACACGTCTATTTTGTAATTATGCCATTTATTAATATTTACGAAGCTAACAAAACGTTTTTTTGTTATAGTTGAAGCGCTAGGAGGCAAGGCCCTGCCTTGCATTGTAGATGTAAGGGATGAGAAACAGATCCAGAAGGCTGTTGATGAGGCTGTCAAGAAGGTAAATATCATTCATATTGATCACCTTTGTTTGGGCATTATTTTTTTCAAAGGCAAAGTTAATGATAGTTTTATCATCAAAAATGTCTTCTTGAATGGAAACATAATTTCCGCAGTAGTGCAAACTGAACAACAGTGAGATATATACAAATATGAGAATGGGGTAGATGCCTAAATTATATTTTAATGTCCGTTTGGTAGATTATTTTAAATCATTAGACACATATTTTTTATTTACTTACAGAAACTAATACTTTCGACGATATATTGATTCGAAATGTCGCATGACGTCACATCTATGTACATTTTATACGTAGAAATGACGTTTTAGCCCTCATGAACTTGATTCGTTTTATCTAAGTATTGTTCTATTATACGACAAAAAAAATAGGTGTCTAATATTTTTTAATTACCTAACTTACAGACTAATTAGATTTTTAAATTTCATACCCTGTCATCATCCCAATTATAATTCAACATTCAATCGGTCATTATCAGATTCAGGTAAATTGTTTGATCTCACTGAGAGTTTAAACAAAATAAAACAATGTGTTCAATCCAGGGGTTGTTACTTCATTCAGATTTTAGCAATTATTTATTCATAGTACCTCAATAGTCTTGATATTCTATAAGTAGAGAAAGGTAAAGTATAAGCCATTAGTAACTACCACCCAAATGAAATTAACAACTTAATTGTCCCCATACAATAAAATTTACGATTACCCTACATCCATTACTTTTTTAAAGTTCAGATTTTTCTGCTAGTTTATATTAGAATTTGGTGCAACACTCATATCAGAAATACATCACAAAATTGGGATGATGACAGAGTATGAAAATTAAAAATCTAATTAGTCCGTCAGTATTAGGTAATGAAAATATATTAGACCGTATTTTTTATTTTGTCGTATAATAAAACAATACTTATATAAAACGAATCAAAGTTTAGGAATGGGGGCTAGAACGTTATTTCTTCGTATAGGTAAAATGTACATAGAAGTAACGTCATGCGATATTTCAAATCAATATAGAGGTATCATCGAAAGTATTCGTTTCTGTAAGAAAATAAAAAATACGTGTCTGATGATTTAAAATAATCTACCAGACGGACATTAAAATAAAAACTAGGCATCTACCCTATTGTACCAAAAATTAGTCATATGTGACAAATTAACATATTCTAAAAGTTCATTGCTAGTTGTAAGTGACTGCTTAGACAGTTAACTTATTAACAATACTATTCCATACAAAAAAATAATGCTATATAATATAATAGTGTGCAATATCATGTGTCTATCTAATTATGGTCGCATAATCAAAACATTAATTAACAGTAGGCAATTATGAGGCATAACTATAAAGTCTTCATCATTTGTATTTGATTTTTTATCCGAAAAATATATGACAGGTCATGTTACTACATCTACATCATAACTGCTCAAAAACGCTTCCGCCTATAGATATAAATGATTATTTGATGTGAGTTCATTCTTTATCTTTCCACTCTTATTCAGTATATTATTAATTATTAATCTGTCTACAGTCTTAAGTATGTGTAAATTGTGTAACTGTATAAGGTAGTACTTAAAAATTAAGATGCATTAACACATTGGATTCATTGAAATCGCCAGTTAAGGTAGTGATAAGTCTTGTACTTGTATCATCTTATTTAGAACATAACTTTTATCCCCGAAGGGGTAGGCAGAGGTGCACATTATGCCACTGTACAGTGTAACACCCACTTTTCACTATTTATGTTATGAGTCCCATGTAATATGGGGGTGAGCGTATTGCTATATACCGGACATAAATCCGGACTTCGTGCTACTACTGAGAATTAAAAACCCAGTAATACTTTGCCCGACCCGGGAATCGAACCCGAGACCCTTTGCCCGCCAGTCGCACTTGCGACCACTCGGCCAACGACGCATCTTATTTAGAACAAATCGATAATGTTCATATTACATCCTATAATTTTCCAAATGATTATAAACTTGTCAGATTAAATAGTAAATATTCATGAATGCCGTTCATTTGGACTTTAGACTTTTATATTTGATCAAAGTCCACAGAGCTCTTATTGAATTATTTATCTGAAGTCTCAAAATATAAACTAAATATAGCGATGATCTTTGGACAGTTTGTTTTTTGTTATGATTGTACTATATAAGCCGATATGTATTTATCTGTTGATAATCTTGTTCCTATAATAAGTCCTTTGTGAATTAAAAGAGGAAATGGGTATTAAGTTTTTAATGCCGTAGTAATACAGTTTCCTATATGATTGGCAACACATTTATGATGCCTACAGTATTGTAGATGTACTTACCTACCTTTTCAGGCTACGGTGACCATCAGGAAGCCCATAAACTTTATTTCTACTGATTGTAGTATAGAAAAACATATTTAATTTTTGTAATGCCTAGAAATGTTTTTTATGCGTAATTTACGGAAGTAATCAATCACTAGGTTCATAATTCACAATCACTATCACTACATAGTATAAAACAAAATCTATCCGCCGTCTGTCTGTCCCTGTGTATGCTTAGATCTTTAAAACTACGCGATGGATTTTGATGCGGTTTTTTTAATAGATAGAGTTATTCTTAAGGAAGGTTTATGTTTCTTTTTTTTTAACGTTGTCCCACACTAGGATTTTCTCCTGCGTCGTGGGTGCGTTTACAAACATACAATATCACATACTCATGACACCCAGACCCGGAACAACAATCTGTGGATCACACAAAGAGTTGTTCCATGCTGGAATCGAACCTGCGACACGTTGACACGACACGGCAGCCAGTTGCCCAGCCACCGCGCCAACAGTGCAGTCTTATAATACAAGCATATTGCACCCGGGCGAAGCCGGGGCCGGTTGCTAGTTTTAAATATAATTTAAGAATACCTGCATTTAGGCAATAAACCTACTTAATGGAAAAGGTGTTAAATCAGTTTAAGTAGTTATGTGTTAAATGATTTATTTGCATTCCAGTTCAATGGCATCGATATCTTGGTGAACAATGCGTCCGCCATTGTTCTCACTGACACCGCCAACACGGACATGAAGAGATACGACCTCATGCACAACATCAACACTAGGGGTACTTTCTTGGCGTAAGTACACTATCAATTTTGTTTAATTTAGAATTCTTATTGGTTTGTAATAAAGTCGGAAATGTAATGAGGTGAAAGTTAAGGTAAAACTGAGACGCTAATTTGGTGTAGATTTTACTGTTCCTACATCTATAAACAGGGATGTGTGAAACGACATATAGTTTTTAAATAGTTCTTTTCCGGTTCTTTTGGATCAATCAGCAAAGTAAAATACCAACACAAACAATATGCAAAATAACGCCAGTAGCGTAATTTAATAAATTGCCCTCTTGTTGTAATTATGTAAATTCTTTCAATTTATTTCCCTTCATCAAATCTCTAGGTAAATTGAAGTAATCAGTCATGCTTTGACGGCTTTGGCCATGAAGTTTGAAGTAAATATTTATTTAGGTATTTTTTTTCAGTTATAACTTTATAAGTTAATAAGGTATATTGTCCATGAAAATAATAATAAAGATTGTTAAACAATTAAAAAAAACTATGCAAGAGCCATACTACATACTACCTATATATACTACAAGTGATACTACAGCCTTGTTTTTATAATAACTATCGTGAGACAAACTAAATTAATTAAAATTGTATTCGTTGCATGTATCATCTATCTACACTGTGTCTTATGTCTTATGTTTAATTTCCTTTTCCTGTCGCAGGTCTGCAGGAAGAAATCCCTTAAGGGATATGCAGTACCTATGTACCTCATGTTTATAATGTGTTGTCCTTTTTAATATTGTCTGTGTGGTGTAGATACATAAAATGATAAATAAATAAATAAATAAAATCGCGGGTTACTCGCGTGAATATACTGAGAAAAAGCTCTACTACATAGTTTCGAACCACAGAGGGGTTCTTGCTCATGAGCAGCGTGCGGTCGCGGCGACGTCGCGCAGCTCACTGAACAAACTAGTAGGGCTTTTTCTCAGTATATTCACGTGAGTAACCCGCGATTTTAGTTACTTTTGTTGCTAAGCATCTCAGAAGTGTTACCATGTGTTATTCTATAGCTATGTCTTCTAGTTCCAAGCTGTGCCTGCCCTACCTGAAGGCCAGCAACCATGCTCACATCCTCAACCTGTCGCCTCCCCTCAACATGAACCCCTACTGGTGAGTACTACCAATTATAAATAATCATAAATAGTATTTGCATTAGTCTAAATGGAAAACGCGGACGTTACGTTAACTGTGCGTTATCTAAAAAATAAACAAAGTCAGAAATTAAAACATTTATTGGTTTCTTGCTAGCTAGTTTAATAATTCAACTGCTGGATCAAGAATATAAAAACTAAATATCGTACGTAATATGGTTGAATATTTTATCATTAATTGTTTTTAAATCCTTTTGAAATGAAAATGAAGTTTTTAAATTAAATATCGTTCCTGAAGGAATATGTTTGTATTTGATATTCCAGGTTCTCTGTACATGTAGCTTACACGATGGCTAAGTACGGAATGTCTATGTGCGTGCTCGGTATGGCTGAAGAGTTCAAGCAGGACAACATCGCAGTCAATGCTCTCTGGCCCAAGACCGGTATATAATAACTTCACTACTTCACGAATAATAAATAACGTACGTAGGTTAGGTTTCCACCGTTCACATAATTATGCGAAAAATGGAAAAAAAAATAAAATAAATAAATGAAAGTTCACCAGATGGCGCTATTGAATTGTCTTGATAATCCAATCAACTTAATTTGTCGCAAGTTAATTGACTGACAACCTTAGCTAGACCTTAAACTACACTAGCGCCTCTAGTGCCACCGTTATTTGTACAACAATTACATTACAGCTTTACTTCTGAATGACTAGAGACATACAGTAACATTGATTTGGTTTAGGCCTCCTGTCTCCCTCTTATGTATAAATGTTTCACTAAAAAATGCTGGTTAGTTGTATCTCAGTTGGGAGCAAATAAAATAAATAAATTTCAATTTCATTGCCTTCCAGCTATCGCGACGGCCGCCATTGAGATGTTGACCGGTACCAGCTCCACCAGCCGCAAGGTGGAAATCGTCTCTGATGCCGCTTACGTCATGCTTAGCAAGTACGTACTGTATTGCTCAACATCATCATCAGCCCGTTTCCGATCATTGCTGGAGATAAATCTTTCCAACAGCGCGACACTACTCTTTTACTCTCCGCAACTGTTGCTTACATGTTGTCTGATTTATTGACACTGATTGATTTCAATTGGGTATTTGCCAACTAGTCAAATTCTATACTTTTTTCGAACTGTCAAAACAGTTGTCTATGAATTTTGTTTGTAATTGGATACTTTCCTTAATCAAATATAAATTATTTCGACTGTTCAATACAATAAAATGTTAAAATATAAAAACGTTTTCATAAATTGGTTTTATGACCAACTTAATTTTACTATACCTATTTCCAGCATTTTTTAAGAAATAAGTATGCTGTTTGATGCTACAAAAACGTGACGTCACAATACACAATCTCATTCAAAATTCACAGAAAACTTTTTTACCATCAAACAGCATACTTATTTCTTAAAATTTTGCTGGAAAAATACTAAAGTTTTTTTTTTTTTTTTTAAGTGGGGAATATCATCGAATGTCTGCTCCCGCCTGGGTGAGGCGGGAGGGAGTGTCAGACTCTTACTGACTAAAAACCACCCCGTTCCTTCTCCTGCACGTCGAGTCGGAGCCCCGGTTACCCGTTAGGTTCTCCGCGACTCCGAATCCGCATCGGCCCTATTGGGCCCCATCTGTAGTGGTCTGATGGCTCTTTGAGGCGCGCGCGGAACGCTCGGCGCCGTACGCTCGGGTCTGTTTCTGGTCGGACGGGGAGCCACCCATGCTCGCCGTCCGCAGGCCCGCGCTTACGGTGGCCGGAGATCGTCCCGCGATCCCCGACGTCCGGTGTGTCCTTCGCGATGGCTGGGTTGCGAGGAGGCAGCGCTTCGCTGCCTCACGCGTCCCGCCTCCTCCTTAGCTAGCATGACTGCTTCGCAAAAGGAGGAGACGGCATCCCAATCCCCCTCGCTCCGCATCATGGCCTGCACTAGGCCCGGACGCGAGAGGTCGCCATCGCCGATCACTTCCATGAGGGCACGGCGGTGCTCAGCCCACGCAGGGCATTCTCCGACTGTGTGTTCCACCGTGTCCTCAGGGCGGTCCTCGCAGTGATGACACCCGGGCGTTTCCTCCCGCCCCATCAGACACAGGTACCTCCCGAAACTTCCATGTCCGGTGAGGACCTGCGTCAGGCGGTAGGTGAGGACGCCGTAGCGTCTCTCAAGCCACTCCTCAAAGAGGGGACTTACCGCTGCAATGGCAGCGAGCCCAGCCCTCGGTTGCGACAGTCGCTGCTGCCATTCCGTTAATTCCGTCCAAATACTAAAGTTTAGGTTGGCCTTAAAATCAATTAATGAGAGTGTGAGTGTATTTTTAATATTTTATTGTATTAAACAGTCGAAATAATTTATTTTTTATTAAGGAAAGTACCCAATTACAAATAGTTTCTACCTCGTACAACTGAACTATGTGACAGGCACAGAAATGATACTACATGATTGGTTGATCCATTGTCGATTGTTTGTCTTTTAATTTTGCACAGCAACTGTCATAGTAGTTTTCCCAGATCATTGTAACATTTGTAATATGTGATCAATTTTGTATTAACTAAAAATCCCGGGTTACTCACGTGAATATACTGAGAAAAGCTCTACTAGTTTCGAACCAAAACAACACCGATGGTAGCGCCAATGCTAGCCAGTAGGCTGTGCGAAATCGCCGCGACCGCGCATGCTGCTTATGAAGAAGAACCCCTCTGCGGTTCGAAACTAGTCGAGCTTTTCTCAGTATATTCACGTGAGTACCCCGCGAGTTAATTTAAAATGTCCCACAATTTTGTATTTTTACAGAGACCCTAAAACTTACACGGGTAACTTTGCGATTGATGAAGATATTGTGAAGTCTGTCGGCGTCAAGGATTTGACACCCTATGCTTGTGACCCCAGTAAGTATAAAAATATAATAATACTACTTGTAATTAATACACCTTAGTTCCAAAATATTATTGATTATTTTGATCATATCATGTGCATTGTTTACCTGCAGCTCCGCTCGTAACTCGCTCAACTCAAACATTTTAATGTAAACCATCCATATTCCTCAATCTTTCGTTTCAAATCGAACATTTGAATTTTATACTAAAATGATCATTCTTTTTAGGGGTAATTAATTCCCTATAATCCCATGTTACATATTTCTACATTTTAGTCCATAACATTATTTACATTCCAATGGTATCCCATCCAACATTCCTTCATTCTATGGAACATTTCGTTATAACTCTGTTTAATATTACTCTGTGGAACTGACTAAGCAATTTTTATAAACTTGGCCCTACACCAGATTTTTCTCCTGTATTGTCATATCGATAGTTAAGAGGTAAACTACACAAAGTAATGATTGGTCACAGAGAACGCTGATAACCTATTACTGGATGGTTTCTTGGATGTCCCCGAAGCACTTGCACAGCATCAGAAAACTATAACGTCTGCTAACCGCGTCAGACAGTACCACACATCCACAGTCCACTACAAGGAGAAGGTTTGTCATTCAAAACCTTTGGTCTGGTAGACTTGGATAATACTGTATTGGTAGCGAGAATTCGAAGTGTAGTTGATCTATCTGTATGTGTATTTATGATAGTTTAATTTAAATATACTAGCATGTAAGCTTTGTATATAATCGTATGCTATTTGTTGTTTACTAAACAGAAAAAATCAGTGGTCAAAGGCGAAAACGACGCTTCAAGGTCCAGGAAACCAGTCCAAAAACACAATAGGCCAAAATTAAAAAAAAGAAAATTGTTCAGTTTTTCAAATTGGGAATCTCCCTTTGTTCACAGATAACATAAACAATTTGCTACCCGACTTCTTCCTGGACCTACCTACTATGAAAGAGGGAATCAAATCCAAAGCCAAACCGGTGTGAATAAATAAAAAATAATAAATTTATCTATGACCATTTGTTTCTTCTGCATGATTGGTTTTATTTATTTTGTGTTTGTGTTTCTCTCTTTGCATGTGTGTGTTTTAACCTTAATGAGAGTTTATTTTTTGGGTAAAATAAATATAATTTTATACATAAAAATTTTCTAGTCTTAGAAAAGAAGAAGCAAAGAAAGAGGTTAATCCCAATGTTGGAAACCTCTTTCTCTACCTGGGAGTAGTGTGGTCTAATAACACAGTAGTTATCAATAGTGCATGGTAGAAAAAAAATATAATAAAAGCTTAATTTTTATACAGTAGTTAGTGAAGTGAAGGTATTATTTCTTTCTATCTTAATGTAATATAAAGTTTTAACTAACACTATGTTGGTGATGGTGATAATAATTGGACTCAATGGACTAGTTTACTGAAATCATTTCTCATAATGGTCATGGATACATGAAAATTACATAATTTATAGTCATTCAAGAAAAGTTGTTGTCGAAGGGCATGGTCTCAAAATGCCAGTCTGTAAAATTTTTGTTAATCAAATATGAAAGTAAAAAAAACCACTTAAAATATATTTTAAAAAATCATACAATATCCAATAGCCAAATAAAATTTTCTTGACTCAGTCAATCATAGGACATTCTGAAATTTACAGGAAGGGTCATCAGAAGGTCAAATCCCAACCCTGTTTGCTTCCATCAGCAAAGTGCTCTCCTCAGACCTGGTACAAAAGACCCAGGCCGTCTACCAGTTCAATGTGAAAGGTATAATTTTTATCAACTTTTTACAGCAATATGAAGTGTTGCGAATATTTGCTATTATATAATTTTCGATGTTTAAAAATACTGGTTTGATAGAACCCAACGCCTAATGGCGTTATGAATTTATGGAACATATAAATACATATTAATCATCAATACATAGTATAAAACAAAGTCGCTTTCGCTGTATGTCCGTATGTATGCTTAGATCTTTAAAACTACGCAACGGATTTTGATGCGGTTTTTTTTAATAGATAGAGTGATTCTTAAGGAAGGTTTGTATGTATAATACATGCATATTGCACCTGTGCGAAGCCGGGGCGGGTCGCTAGTGTTCTATAAATTCATATACTCATTATTCTTCATAATAACGATAATACTCACGCGAATTAGTTCAGAAAATTTTTAATACGTTTTTTGTGAAATTTTTGTACCAATTTATTTCAAACCATGCAACTATGATCATATCTAGGTAAGGAAGAGGGCGTATGGCATATCGACTTGAAGAACGGAGACGGACAATGCGGACAGGGCGAGCCCAAGAACCCACCAGACGCGACCCTCACCATGGATGGACAACACTTCGCTGAGATGTTTGCTGGTAAATACATAATATCGACCTGCTGTCTACATTACCTCTTTTTTCGAATTAGTACCACATATGTGTTTAATCAATAATTTAAAGTATTACATCCCGCCAAATTATTTCTACAATCCTTCTGTTTAATAGATGATTTTGGACTCAACCTACTTTCTGGATGCCCAATAATATGGTAGTTTCCTAAATTTTATTTTAATGTCCGTCTGGTACATTAATTTAAAACTTTAGACTCATATTTTTTCTTTTCTCACAAAATTAATACTTTCGACGATATAAGTATTAATTTCAAATATCGTGTGACGTCACAGCATGCCACATTTTGTAGCACGTTGTGACGTAACAACCTCCCACTACTAAACTTAGCGCCATTTTATCTAAGTATTGCAACTTTATACGAGAAAATAAAAAATACGTGTCTAATATCTTTTCATTATCTAATTGACGGACTAATTAGATTTTTAATTTTGATTCCCTGGAAACTACCCAATTGTTATCCTCAACCGTTAAAAAATTAAACAGCATTGTCATCATATTCAACAATTTCATTTGTTTTTCATTTTTCTCAGGTAAACTGAAGCCAACAACAGCATTCATGATGGGCAAATTGAAGATCAAAGGAGATATCCAGAAAGCTATGAAATTGGAGAAAATGATGAAATCACTCCAAAAGAAGAAGTAAAGAGCTGAACACGTTCCCTTGGCATACTTGTACAACTATGATATAGTACTATAGAATCACAAGTACTGCAGAGGAAGTGTTTTGTTATCATAGGAATATTTTAATTATACTCACATACATAAGGAGGGTTTAACAGGCATAAAATTATGTAACTCTAACGGTTACAAATTCATAAGTCTACAGATCCTTGGTATAATGTGGCTATTATTTCGTTGTAAAGCAAGACAATAAACAGACTGCACTGAAAACTGTATATTATGTATGTTAACTTGTATATTTGTAAGTACATTGGACAAACAATTTGAGTTGTTTTTTTATAAATAAAAGTTTTATACAATGATATGTACTGGTTGGTCTTATATCATGAAAGTTGTTTAAATGCAATCATTGTAAATTTACGATCTGGTGCCTTACCTATAACTGCCAAATTATTATATTTTTCATGCAGCAATAGTATTTTTTTATTTTAAAACCAAACATGTATTGAAATATTATAATGTTGTAAATAAAAAGTATTTTTACAAATTGACTGTGTTATTTTCTTTTTAGTTATTAGATGAAGTTATTTTTGTCAAACTTTTAAAGTAATTCATAACTAGGTACAGTAGTACATCACACCTTTTGTAGTCAAGGGGTAAGTAACATACCAACAGTAACACCCATTTTATTAGTTGATAAACCGAAGTTATTAATATTTTTTCAATTGATATCATACAATTTCTTAACATCTATTCTATCTTTCTCTGAATTCAATTGATACAATAGCAAGTACACTTTGGTACCAAAGTTAAACTTAGAATAGGTACCTATCTTATTTTCTTATTAAAAATAGATATGTTCTAAATTCAACATCATATATATCATCTCTGCCTGCCCCTATGGGAGAGGCGTAAGCTTATGTACGTACAATGTCAACGTCTGTAGATATATGTATTTTCTTCGAAACTAAGCTGTTAGACAAATTTTAAGTAACTTATTGAAAGAGCGAAGTTGTTTTCAATTCAACAATGAAGTAACATTTTGTTTGCGTTGGTAGCACATTTAACCAGTCTACTTTCGTCACAAGTTATTTCTAATTTCGTCATACAATAAACATTATTAAGATAACCTTGTTATCGGAATCGAATTCTCCCGCCGATTTGGCCGACCTTGGGGTCGTTGTTAGGTTATGTTCATTTAAGTGTCAGCTGTATGCGGCTATTGACGCACCAAGAAAACTAGTGATTCTTACAAATATAATTAATCGCGATCAAAATGTTCTCAATTGACGCCCCCGCGGAGATACAAAATTCTGAATATTGCAATTATCGGTCCCCATTGAGCACCCGTTATGCCTCCAAAGAGATGCAATATAATTTCAGCGATCAGAAGAAGTTTTCGACATGGAGAAAACTGTGGATTTATTTGGCGAAAGCTGAAAAGGTAAGTTCATTTTACTTATAATTCTTTATTGATTTACCATTCCTAATTTTTTACATAGTTATTTGTTTTAAATGTAGCATTGTTTTTTTTATTTTGAACTGTCAAATGTCAAATTGTCAAAAAATTGAAGTTTATCAGCTTTTACAAGTTTGGCATAGTTTGGTACAAAGTCTTTTTGTCATAAGGCTTGTTAAAAAAAGCTCGCATTACATTAATAATATTATTTTAAGTAGTTTGTCTAAAGGGAAACCGCAAAACATAGATAATACATACATAATATATGCTAAAAACATCACGTTTTCCGGAAAAATGTTCAGTTGCTTTTTTTTTATTACTATCAGTTAGGCCGGTCTGATGTACTTTTGTAAATACTGTTAAAGTAAAAAATACGACATGTGGAATTTTGTCTATAGGTACACAAAACACCGCTAATTAGTTACTAGCGCCACACATCGACACTACTATCTTTTACACAGTGAACATGTGTGGGTAATTTCATATTACTGTGTATAAAAATATTCGTCCACCACATTCACATTGGTATTTTCATTCTTGTGTCGGTATATGTATTTTTATAATTTAATTCACGGGTAAGGTTAAAACTATTTACAATCATTGATATGACCCGACATTTTGACGGGTATTAACGTAGTGTTCGTGGTCGACTGGTTAATGAGCACGCTTTTATCGTCTTTCAATGATCAATGATGATGTGAGTTCTATTCCAGCTGAAAGATTCTTTTTTATTTTACTATGTAGTATTTCTTATTTTTTTTTTTTTTGTTTTTTGAAATATTTAATCGGGCTATAAAAGAAGCAGATAAGTCGGTAAATAAAACAATACTATCTTTTATTACAATTAATTTATTTATTATACAAATAAGTGGTTTTATATTCAATATTTATAATAATTAATTATCATACCACAGTTAAGTTCTTAAAGTTCTTTAAATAATAATTAATCAATATGCCAATAAACCTTATAGTCGAATTGGGAAACATCATGCGATAAAGTATATACTTTTAAAATTAACATAAGAAGATTTAGAAAAATAGGATAGAAAAAAAAGAAAAGATTAAAACATTGTTTCAAATTTTAAATATTTGATTAGTGAATTCTTGAAACAACTTGTGAATGTTGGAATCGATCCGGCGGCACTTTACTGGAGGTGATAACCATTACGCCAAACGCGCTGTGAATGAGATCATCGAAATATTGTATACCATTCAGTAACATAAAAATCCGATGAGAAAACACTATATTTATATGGGTATTGTATGGCTCGATTGCTCATTATTTGATTTCGATTTATTCCAAGTTTGTTATAAGTTATTTTTATCTTTACCCTCGTTTTTATTTAAACTTATTTACTAAATAATTACGTATACCGACACAAAAATGATATTTAAATCAGGGACCATACAACCCCGGATATAAGTTAATTCTTTCGGAAGTGTTACAGAATGTACTCCTACAGTCACGGAAAATGTTACCTCTTGATGGTGTTAGCCCTTTCATAACCCTAACGTTAGGGTAACCCTATCAATAAGTTAACTAGCACAAGATGTTATCGGTTCTTGTATGATTTCCAATTGAAGCGATAACCTTACAGATCCTAAAATATAAATACAGGATTTTTTCTATTGTTGCAATTTTATAATAATAATTCTTATTTTTAGAGCACATATACATTTCATACAGCGACAGAAGCTCAGACGAAAATGAATCAATACATTTCGAGGAATTACGGACAATCGATCCTTCATGTGTGCCAATACCGACATTGCAACCGACATTAGACGATAAAGCGTCCGAGCAGGACGCCGCAACAGGTTCGGCGCCCACACAGGGGCGCTGTAGAGGGCCATGGACCGCACGACCCCGGCGTATACGGAGGTATAGAGGCAGGAGGCGTTTGGCCGCCGCCGCCCCCGCCCTCTCCAACTTTGGAGCCAAACGTCGGAAATGCTCAATGAGGTTCCACCGACTGTCGAGGACGAGGCCCAGGTACTTCATCGTCGTCTCGACGCCGATGGTAACCCCTCCCGCCGTTATTTGGGGCCCACCAGGAGGTGGCGCGTTCCCGCGGCCATGAAAACACATGGCCTCGGACTTGTGGAGCGCCACCTCGAGTCCCAACTGCCGGATACTCTCAACGACTGTCGCAACCGCTGTCGCCATCGCAGTCGGCCGCCGCCTGGTGCGACCTCCCGTGCGCTAGCACCAGCGTGTCGTCGGCGTAGCATATTGTGCTAACGCCGTTCGGGAGGTCTGTGCGCAGCACCCAGTCATAGCCGATGTTCCACAGGAGCGACCCCAGAACCGAACCTTGTGGAACACCGCGTGACATCTCTCGCCGGTTCCACTCGCCCCGGTGACCGGGGTAGATGAAGGACCTGTCCGTCAGGTATGCCTCGATTACACGACGGAGGTAGGCAGGCACCCGATGATATCGGAGTGCCTCCAAGATGCAGTATCGCCGTATCCTCAGGGATGTAGTCGGCGACGGCGACCTCTCGCGTCCGGCTCTGGTGCATGGATGGATGCCGTCGCCTCTTTCTGCGAAGCAGTCATGCTAACCAAGGAGCCGGCGGGGCGCGTGACGGAACGAACCTTTTCACGCCCCAGCCGTTACAGCAGACGGGCGTCGGAGATCGCGCGACGATCTCCGGCCACCGTAGGTGCGGGTCTGCGGACGGCGAGCAAGAGTAGGGTACCCTACCCTGATCGGGCAGCTATCTCGCCTTTCGACCAGAACCAGACCCAGATGGGGCCCAGTAGGGCTAATGCCCGATACGGAGCCGCGGAAGGCCTAACGGGTTGCAGGGGCTCCGGCTCGAAGAACAGGAGTAGGAATGGGATGGTGTTTAGTCAGTAAGAGTTTGACACTCCCTCTCGCCTAACGTAAGGCGAGAGAACTGATTGGATGATTTTCCCCCTCAAAAAAAGGGCAATTGATGATTTTCCCCCTCAAGTCAATAAATCGTGTATAATAAACAAAATGTTTACTTGCATGTGAAGTCAAGCGTGACAGTGCAATTACAGAAATTGTTTATCGCGCGTTTTAGTACTTATTCAACTTCAAAATTTTTCATTACTAAAACAGTAAATATTTTCAAAAATATCAATGCAGTGATAAAATTGTTGTTAAAGATTAGTCAAATAGCCTATTCTTGATACAGCGGCAACAAAAATACATCATATTATTAATTTTAACTTTCTGACTACCGAGGTTCAGGATATAAAGCCTGGTGACAAACAGACAGATGGATGGATAGCGGAGTGCAAAAGGGTTCCGTTTTACCCTTTTGGTACAAAATCTTAAAAAAAGAGGAGGCTAAATAATTTAGCCAAAAAGACGCAAAAAAGATGAATGAATAACAAAATTTGTTGCTTTCTTTAATATGACGGATGACTTAGAAAAAAGTTCTGGAGAAAAGATATACTGAAATGCAATAAAAAAAATGCGTTTAAAAACCAACTTCAAAAAACCAAAAAGTAATATCAAACAAAAAGTCTAAACTAAAAAGAAAAAAATAACTATTAGTAACGGATAGCTACCCACCCACAGAGGTTAGAAGTCTGTGCCATAAGTTCTATACAAAATTATTTATTAAAACCTTAATAGATACCTAATTTACAATTTTGTGGCCATTAACTTAATGAATATAATAATATAATATAAAATAAAAAAATAATAAATGATAGTTATTTTTTTTTTAGTTTTGACTGTATGTTAATATGTTATTACTTTTTGTTTTGTGAAGTCGGTTTTTTAACGCAGTTTTTATTTTATTATTTTATCATTTTCAGTGTAAAGCTACATAGATCCGTTTTGTCACGTATAATCTGCATAGGTGCAAAGTTCTAATCAATACAAATTATACAAGCCCAAACACAAGGTAGTTACTGTATATCGTTGAGGACTTCCCTTAAAAATTACACTACTTTATCATCAGACCCTGAATAACAGTCCCACTCTATCTAGGTGTAAAATCCTCATCAATACAAATCAATACAGATACAGAATCAAGCTGAAACACAAGGTAGTTAATATAAACCGCTGAGGTGTTCTCTCGACTGTCTGTCGGCTCCATCATCAGGTCGACTCCAGACCCGTATCAAATTGTAGTGTTTAAAAATCCTAATGGAAAAACATTATAGACGCATTACTCGCTCCTACAATTTTTAAAATTTCCCCTCGGTTTCCCTAGGATCCCATCACCAGATCCTAACCTCATGGAAATGGAACCATCTTGGGAGCATACCCATTGATACAAAACAAGAATTTTGGAAATCGGTTCACAAATAGCGGAGTACTGCGCGAACAAACAAAAAAAAATCGTTAATTAGTTACTAGCGCCACACATCGACACTACTATCTTTTACACAGTGAACATGTGTGGGTAATTTCATATTACTGTGTATAAAAATATTCGTCCACCACATTCACATTGGTATTTTCATTCTTGTGTCGGTATATGTATTTTTATAATTTAATTCACGGGTAAGGTTAAAACTATTTACAATCATTGATATGACCCGACATTTTGACGGGTATTAACGTAATGTTCGTGGTCGACTGGTTAATGAGCACGCTTTTATCGTCTTTCAATGATCAATGATGATGTGAGTTCTATTCCAGCTGAAAGATTCTTTTTTTATTTTACTATGTAGTTTTTCTTATTTTTTTTTTGTTTTTTGAAATATTTAATCGGGCTATAAAAGAAGCAGATAAGTCGGTAAATAAAACAATACTATCTTTTATTACAATTAATTTATTTATTATACAAATAAGTGGTTTTATATTCAATATTTATAATAATTAATTATCATACCACAGTTAAGTTCTTAAAGTTCTTTAAATAATAATTAATCAATATGCCAATAAACCTTATAGTCGAATTGGGAAATATCATGCGATAAAGTATATACTTTTAAAATTAACATAAGAAGATTTAGAAAAATAGGATAGAAAAAAAGAAAAGATTAAAACATTGTTTCAAATTTTATATATTTGATTAATGAATTCTAGAAACAACTTGTGAATGCTGGAATCGATCCGGCGGCACTTTACTGGAGGTGATAACCATTACGCCAAACGCGCTGTGAATGAGATCATCGAAATATTGTATACCATTCAGTAACATAAAAATACGATGAGAAAACACTATATTTATATGGGTATTGTATGGCTCGATTGCTCATTATTTGATTTCGATTTATTCCAAGTTTGTTATAAGTTATTTTTATCTTTACCCTCGTTTTTATTTAAACTTATTTACTAAATAATTACGTATACCGACACAAAAATGATATTTAAATACCAAGATGTGTGTGATAGACGAATGTTTCTATACACACATATCTATTAATATGAAATTACCCACAAATGTATATTGTGTAGTCATACTAGTGTCGATGTGTAGCGCTGCGAACTAATTAACGGTGTTTTGTGTACAAAATATGATCCCATTATACTTTTTCAACGTCCTTGAAAGAATTTATTATATTTTGTAAAAAAGCATAACATTTTTATCCCTGAAGGGGTAGGCAGAGGTGCACATTTCGGCAGTTAATGCCACTGTACAATGTAACACCCACTTTTCACTATTTATGTTATAAGTCCCATGTACTTAATAGGGGGTGGGCCTATTGCCATATACCGTTTACATTTCCAGAGACCGTGCTACTACTAAGATTTTTAAAAACCCAGTAATACTTTACCCTACCTGTGAATTGAACCCGAGACCCCTCGCCCGGCAGTCGCACTTGCGACCACTCGTCCAACGAGGCAGTCATATCAGCATATTGTTGATCCATAAATAATGAAACCTGTCATCTGTGAATAAATTTCGTTGGTGTCTGCCGGTGGTTATACGCTTATGCGGGAAAAAAGAAGTTGCTTTTATTACTTTTGCTTTTGTAGGGTTGGGGTTTCCTCTGCAGCCTAGGGTCTCGCATCGTCGATACGGTAGATAGCTCGATACCTATGTTAACTTAGGAAGAAATACTTTATTATTACCATCTTCTGCTTATATTGTAATAAATTGTAATACGAATTAGATCTATAATATTGAATTAAAACGAATGGTCCTATTACACTTCCCTGAGGGACACCAAATCACTCCGAGAAAATTAAGTAGATGCAGAGTCAATAATATGACTGATTAAACAGAATATCTAGTAAGTAAGTTTAACTTTATAATGCGACCGTACCAAATATTATCAAATCGTTTCATTTTAATACCTGTATAGAACTTTTATGGTAAAAGTCGAAAGCTTTCATTTGATCTAGGTTTTTTCTTAATTTCCCGTCAATATTTTTGCGAAAGTCGAAGATAGATTTTTGTAAAGCATTCGTAGCACGAAGGTGTGTTTTGTAGATGTCCGTGACCTCACATTATACAAGTTGATACTGTAGGTAGACTGAGTTCGTCACGAATGGGTTGTAGAATTCGCTTTGGTTATCAGGCACGCGATGAACCACATTGCGTGTCTGTAAAGACAACAGGGTGTTGTGCATTTCTATCAACTGGTATTCCATCAGATAGGTATAGGTACGAAGGACCTTCTGGTTCTCATACCTCTCTGTTAACTTTTAAGAATTTATGCTAGATTGCATGTTTTTATTAATCGTGTTTATTGATCGTGCAATTTATGCCTTTGTTTTTTAATATATGTAGGATCTAATTGAAATCTTATCATTGTTTATATATTGTCGTTCATTTATAGATCTCTAGGTTCTTTGTATTGCATTTTACTTTGTCTATTTGTTGAAATAAAACAAGTTTTAATGCTTTTATTTATTAAATTGTTACATACAAGATACACTGGGTTTTACAATTATTTATATTCTTACCGAAAGAGTTTAGTTTGTGAGTGACGCGGGTACCTTTTGTTATTAAAATGGGGAATAAATAAGGTAACATTAGCGCCGGTTACATAAGTTATATATTTTTATTTACATAATGTCGTATAAATCTTATTTGCCTTATCATAAACTTTCACAACTCATGTGATACACACACATAATTTTATAATTATTTCATTAAAACTAATATTAACTAATCTTATGATGATGAAAAATATTTTATTCTACATTCTATACCAAACGAATTTACGACTATAGTTGAAGAATACCTACTAAATACTTTTTGAAAAATAAAATAGACAAAGCTAACTAAAATTCCTAAAGTTAAACTAACGTGAACAAGAAATATTAATAAGAGAACATGCGTTTAATCAGATCACTACAGTGAAGTTATTATAGGTTTTACTATTTTTGAAGGCGAAATAATGTTTCTGAAGTTGTCAGAGAAAACTTAACTACCACTGGACGGATACTGATTACTGCTTTGGTTTATCCTTTAAATATAACTAAACATAACTTAAAATTAACTAAATAAGCAACTTAAATAACATAACATTAATTTCAAATTCAAATAAAACGAATCTTGTTGAATTGTTGCCAGGTTAGATAATATTGAAGAGTACAGTTTTAGATATTAAAAACAACGCACGGTGGTTTGCTTCATTAAGTAATAATAATGAAATAATTGTGGCCCTTACCATTATAAATAAAATATTATATTTTTAGATTAATTTAATCATATTGAAAGAGTGTGAAATAAACCATCAAAGCTTTTTTTACTGAATAATTCAAAACAAGTCTTTAAAAATGGTAAGAGCCACAAAACTTAAAAATAAATCTAATTAAATTAGAATTTAGCGGAATGTTACAGTAATAATCGGATAAACATCTTAATCTAACCTCAACTAAACTAAAAACGCTATAATTTAGAATATTTTCGTCAAAAAAAGCAAAATAACAAAAATTCTTATTCTTTACACTCTTTTACTCTCTAGCTTTCTAATCGATCCCTAACCTCTGCGATCCACACCTACGTAAGACAACAGTCTCACAATACTAATTAAATAAAAAAAAAACATAATCCTATCTTGCACTTTCGGCCGAAATATTTTGCATTGTAATAGGCTGAATAACAAGCTACTGCTGCCAATTAAAATATAACTAAACAAGTTGCCATTTGGAAAAAAACTAGCTGCAATATAAATAGCTGATTTTCGTGAAACTAGATTAAATACTGATTGTAGGTAAATAATACAATATAGGTAAATAGCTGCCTTGATATTTAAAGCTTACTTTTTATATTATTGATTAAACCTTAAAGCTGCCTTTTCATAGCAGTGTTTGTTGTATAAAATAGCTGCATTAATTTGTTAGCTGTGAAATAATTAACTGCCGCGATGAATGGTAGCTGAATCTTGTGATAAAAATAGCTGCTTTCAATAACTCTTGGGAAGTTTGGCTGCACAATAAAAGTTCTGAATTCATAATAAAACTGCCATAACACAATATGTAAAAAAAAACAATATTTAAAAAAATACAGTGAAGGGCAAATTTTACTCTGCTATTTTTGATGAATTTTGTGTGCTTTGCGTGTCTGATGTCTATTATACACATAAAGGAAGTAATAGCTGCTTATTAAAAAAAAAACTTAAATTATCCTGCCATTATTAATAAAAACTATTGTTACTACTTAAATAAACTGCCTGTTTTATGCCGCCATGATTTTTTTTAAGTTGCCTAAATATTAAGTATAAGTTTCTAATTAGTTGCCCGTGTCATAGCTGCCATTTTTGGATTTTATAACACGCTGCCATTAATTTATATCAATAAATTTAATTAATTAGACTGTCATTATAAAAATTATTAGTTGCCCAGTTTTCACAGATTTTTATAAAGTTGCCTTTTAGATCGGTATAGAATAAATAAAATAGTTGCCCACTTCCTAAAAATGTCTAAATAGATGCCTTGCTAAGAAATACATAAATGCTGCCATGTATACCTAAATAAGAAAATAGCTGTCCATAGAATAAGTAGATACTTAAATAGACTGTATCTAAATGAAAATAAGTAAATAGCTGCTTGTATAAATACTTACATAGAATAATGTGCTTAGATATAAAATAGAGAAAAATGAATATGTTCAAAATTCCAAGTAGCTACTGCTGAGGGCAACATTGGGTATGAATATTTAAATAAAAATAAAAAGCATTAGCTACACAATGAGGCAACATATTGATAAACTTATATACACTTAAAAATAAATGGATACAAACACTTAACTACGATTATGTTAAAATAATACTCTTAAAGGTTAAACCTAAAAATAAAAAGATCTTTGATTACGTAGGCTATGCAACGGGCTTGAAAGAGAGAGAGCCATTAAAAAACTATCAATGTAGTGAAAATGAAAAAACTAAGTAAAATGAAAGTGACTTAACAATAACGCTTTGGTTTTGATAGCAAAAATGAATGTCCAAATAATAAAAGAAATGAAGAACAGCCGAATTTAAGAATTAATTTAGAGATTCCATCATTTAGTAGTCTGCTTCCTCTCTGAATGTAATGAAGGCATGGACAAGGAATACGACGACGTTTATTACTGCAAATACTCCCGAAGATATAAGGAGGTCGTATGCTTGCTTGTTCGGACGGAGATTTGCGTAGTAAGATCTGTGCCAGTCTGAAAAAAAAAAGAAAATTTACATAACCAAATTATATTTGCCACACCTAAATAAACAGTTAAGTCGAAGAAATTGTTTGAAAAACCGAACAATCAATGTAGTTATGCTAAGCAACGATTTTATAATTCATTTTAAAACACAACTTGTAATAGAAAGGAACGGAAGTTACACTTCACACCAATCCCCATAGACTAATTGTCTACATTTTTAATAGGCAACGCCAAGGCTCTGCCTTATACAGCCTAGTGGGCTCATAGGTGCACTGTGCATATCAATTATTTATTAAACAACTGTCCGTGACTAGAAATCTTTATTGAATAAGTAGATACTGAACGTTAGGAGCAAACATTTTGTTATTACTTCTAAACAAATGCTTGATTGCATTGTAAAACTATGCATTAACAATAAATAGTTACCTAAGTGTGTGCTATCAAATGACATAGGTATAATATCTTGAGTTTAAAATAAACGAGTATTTATTAAGTTTCTCATCTTAGCTTGTTTTAAGGCAAATTTAATAGCTGTACATAGCATACCACTTATATAATTAAACAAAGTATTTGTTTAATTAGTAAACAGGCACATATTTGAACATGGCTCGCGTAGGACCAGTTTGTTCGTAAAGTAGGATCGATCTATTGCGTTGTTATTATACACGCTTCATCGGATCACTGCTCATGGAAACGACTAGATTACCATTCGTCTGATTCTTGAGTTAATCGTAATTACTAGTTGATACGCATGTAATTTGTGAAAAAATAAATCGGGCTGACACAGAATCGTTGATAAAGAATATAATGAAATGGTTTTTCCAGATTGTGAACCCTAGTAGCGGAAATGGGAATATAAGGGTGCATATTTTAATTGCTAACACCCTTTTTCCCCTACATACATGCTTTATGATTCCTGTGACGGGAATCCACCCTAGTCCCCTAGGCTGATTGTTTATATTTTTATATACCTACCTAAGTAATGATTACGAAGACTTACCATAGAATATAACGGCAGCAGCCGCAGTAAACATGATGACACCCAGTATTGAGAAGCCGATAGACGTCCTCCAGCCAGGCGACTCTCCGAACAGCCTCGCGATGATAAGCACGCCCGTGATGATGATGTAGCCTAAACAATAACAATATAGATAATTTAGATGTTGATAAAATTAACTACACATGGGATTCTAGAGGTAGTAATAAGACTTCTGTGAACTTCCAAATATCTGACACCAATCAATGTGAAGAAGGGGATACAGAAAAATATTTAAGTGGCTCTAAATTGGTGTTACGTTTTATACAAAGGCTCTCCGAGATCTATGCTGAAGTATTTCATAACTAAAACTTTTAGATAAAGAGTAATTGAATACAATGTTAGTATTGAGTAATCTAGTTTTGGAATTAATCTATTACATAAAGTTATTATAAGTAATTTCGCGGTACCGGTAATAATATAATTCCTCCATCATCCGGTGGCTTCAAAACAAATTGATTAATAGACACTAATGATTTAATTATTATTACGTGAAACTTAATTTTAGCGAGTTTCTTAATAATTGAACAATAGGTACAATAATCGTTCGATAGATATATCTAAAACATTTATCAAGGCCTATGCGTGAGAAGAGGCATTAATCATACAATTCTAAATTAATATTGAAGCAAAGTACACTATTACCTACATAGGTGATTATTTTGTACTGAGAACCATAACGAAATACTAAACATGAGCCACTTGAATGAAAACATAGATTATTAAAACAGGAAAAATATCGGTAATATTGTTATGAAACACAATTCGAGCGTCGACTTCGCATTCAGGAAGTTACCATAAATCGGGTTACGGTTGACGGTTTACGTTTACAAGTGTTTACAGGTTTCACTTTCACACACAAAGTTCAATGAAACCAATTTTCCACTTGTGTATTAAGTGAAACCGATTTACTCGTATAATGTAAAATATCATTCATCGATATTGATCATATATTTTCATCTTCATGAAAGGAAAATTCGATTCAATGATCAATAAAATCGATATGCGATACGAGAATGGTTTTTATTCACTTTAAAATCGATTTTGTAGTAATGTTCTTTTTGCTACTGGTGGTTTAGTTTAACAATAAATTTTATGGTAAGGTTAAAGTTTGCAAAGAATTATGTATCAAGAAACGGTGACGATGTGACAATAGACTGTGTTCATTTATGCATGAAATTGCTGTTTGAAGTACATCCGAAGTTCGAAGGATGGCAAAGGATGGTGAAGTTTGAATAACAATTACACACTGAATTTAAAACTAATTAACGAAAAATCTGTTGACATCAAACCTTATGAATATATCTTTATATTGCTTAGAACTCAGCGATCCTTTTGCGTTATCTATCATCCTACTTTAATCAATGTGTATTGTGTTCCACTTTGCTTTATTCGTTAATTGTTTGTTTGTGAATTTGCCATGAAATGTACTCGAATCAATTCTGTGACAATTACTAAATTGAAAGATTAGAACAAATTCCTATGTAACGAATCGGGTCATGGCTTTTCAGATCTATCCTCTTAATTTCGTTGAGCAAAAACAAAAGAGATTTGCTTGAACTTTTTGCTGAAGTTTTTGTTTTGTAGAAATCTGAGACGTTGATGCAATAAATGATTAATCAATAATAGAGGCTGTACTTACTAGAGTAGGCAGAATAGATCACGGCAATATGTCTATGGTCGGACTGCACAACTTGTGGGGAATACAGCGCCCCAACAATGAGACCGATAGCAATCACTGCGATGATCTGAAAATAAATTGGAAACTTAAACATCTATTTTGGAAAAGACAGAAACGTCTACGTTATCAAAACAACTTAACTTTAATCAACTTTACTAATATCTAACTAGTTATTTATTTTAAAATGAAAGTAAGATTGAAATTGACACTGACGTTACACCGCTTTCCAATCGTTTTCGCCAACTTCATTAACTTTTTACATCGTCAATATTCGAAATGACTCCATGCAATTCTTTTAGCAATTCTCCTAAATAACAAAGCTCACGTGCGCCAATAAAAACGCTAGATCGTTTAAAACAAGCGTTCTAAAGTATTTGAGTGAAAGTATCTTCCGTACGTCGGTCTAATGGTTGCATTGTCAAACACCTGTTTTCTCCTTTTAGTTATTCTTGAATACCGCAAACAAGTGATTTTCCAATACCACAAGTATCTTCGTAAATTATTATTACAAGGTTTTCACTTTCACGCGTCGTTTAGTTTACCACAAAGGTCGTGATATGATTTGTAAGTTGATTAGATGTTGAAGCTGTGTTTCCATTTGACTTATTAGCTTTCCGCACTATAGCATGTCTACAAAGACTTGCTTGTGCTGTTTCACGGACTTCAACCTTATAAGTCGGTACGTTCCTGGCTTCAAGCGCAGTCTTTGAAGCCCTACATACCCTTTAAAGGAAAAAGGATAAGTCTGTTAGCATATTAGCAGACATAATGGATGATACGTTTACAAAGCATCTAGATAATTTTACAAACAAATTATTCATGTCATATTGCATTGTACCTATTTTTCTAGGAACACAAACAACAGTAACATAAAGATGAGTGTACTATTCATTAAACACAAGTACAAGAGCACAAGGGATCCTTTGACTTCAAGGGCAGTGTGTCGTGCTGCAAATTATCATGTCTTGAATCGCAACACGGCTGTTCCCATACGCACCATGATTGCAAGCAATTACTGGCCGAGAGCCTAGCGATCACCCAGTTGAATCGATTTCCAATTATACAATGTATTAAATGGTTTTGTTTAGACGGACTTGTTCTTTGTAAAACATTTTCTACTGATTCGTGATTCTAGTTTTTCTTTGCGCTGATAGTCGTTTTCGTACTTTCTCATCTTATTTGTGACTTGGTCTTTTTCATATCGGTTGCTGCTGTTAAGTCTCTTTTTTTTTAGATTACGTCCAGAGCCAGATAAGCGTGTCAGCTCTAGTCCTGGCACCTATTGGCTCTTAGTGGTATCCTTTAAAACTTAAACTACCAGTTGTTGTCATCATAACTCACCAGTTCCAAGGCCCGTAGCCCGACACACCAGTACTGCTTCAGCGCGGCCGCGGCCCTGCTGTCCCGGTCGTTCGACGCAGCCTCATCTCCCTTCTTGGCTTGCGCCTCGGCCTCTCGGTCTCCCGCCGACATCGCCCACACTACTCGAGCGCCACCTCCGTACTCAGAGACCTGATAAAAAGCATATTTAATTAAGAGATCATTGACCGTATCCCATATTAGCCTCCCCTTGACCAGCTTGAGACAATGACAAATTATTTGATTGGCTGTGATATTAGTTGAATTGTAGATTCTATTTCAATCAGACCTGTGATTAGTTCTTAAGCCAGCTTCAATAGAATTATGCAATTGAGCCTGAAATAATAACTTAGTTTCAGTTTATACTTAAATGAGCTTGACAGCAACAAATGATTTGATGTAAATTGCTGTGCAAATTGTGAAGTTAGTAAAAAATATTCCGGCTGTACCAAAACGTCGCCGCCTCAGGACAAAGATTTCTTAAAAAGGCCCTGAGACTATAAAAACAATGTTATGTTCTGTTTCATAAGGAAGTCTTGCGGAGCCATTAACAGGGCACTTATGGTGTCCAATTTTATGTGCGTCCATGATTATAATGGTAACTATATTCTAGTCGGTAATGACTGTTATTGTGCTCCCGTTTGTATGATTACTAGTCTTATTTTTTATAACGCGATTAGAACAATGATTCATACAGAACAATTAACATATCTGGCAGAATATCTCGTTGTGATGTGTTAAGTAAACATTAGCGTAGCGTGTTTGAATCGGTTACAATCGTATATTACTGTAATTAATTCAATTAATACTAGGTTGTCTTAATGAGGCGTGTTGTTAAATATTGTAAAAGTAGTTGCTTGTGGACGACAATACATAAATCATAAACAGGCTAAATGCCGATCACTGAATCGGAACGGACCGCGCGTTATGCTTTCCCAACGAATGTTGTTTTTTTACAAACATTACTGGCTGGCAGACAGCGAATGAAATGTAATAACTTTCGTGACCATTAATGGACTTGATGTACTAATCAATATGTGTGTGAGAAATTTATTGAGAAGGTACATCTACGCAATGAAAGGTTCAACAATATTGTACATAATTACTTTTTCTAGTCTGACAGTTTTTCTGTGTAATGTGCAGAGTTTACCAATAGTATTTAGACGATGTGGTCGGATGTGGCTTTGGATCTACATAATGATTGCGTTTATCAATGATCGATATTCAATATTCAATAGAAATCAGTGAAAAAAAGAATAAATAAGTATGTAGGTCCACAGTACCTACTTTATGTAGCCGCGTAAAATATTATGAAAGCTTTTGAAAGTTTTCCTACTTTTTCAGTCATTAAAAATTACTTAATGTATAATTCTGAATTTACCTATATTTTAACGATTTAAAACAATGGTATCGTAAGTATATATTTCCTGTTTCAAGTAATTGTAGTAAATGTCAATATTTGCTATTATTTAAAATGTTATAAATCTTATTTGTTAAACTAACTAATAACATTAAGTTATGTGCTAATTACCTGTATATAAAACAATTTGATTCTAATTTTGTTATCCTTAAACTTTCAGTGGTTTTCAGCAAAATAAGCATACGTTGCTAAAATCAGAACAGTTAAATAAAATAAAAAATTGAAAAAAAATCTTACCAAAGATAATAAAACTAAAAGCTCCTAGCTGCTATAATGAACGCACTGTTGATTTTATTTTTTATTTCACTTGCACTTCGAAATTCAAAATGATAGACGCTTTCGGTGACGCGGTGTAGTTTCTAAGCTCAGTGCAGACACGAGTGCGTTCGGCCCACCGCGCGATGCGACTACCGCTTGGCCGAGAACCAGCGCTCCTCTATGCTTCATTTGAAAATAAACTAATGGCCTCTGTTTATCCTTCCGTTTTCCCTTATGTCGCCCTTCGTAAAATGCTCTGAGGGAGCCATGAGAGGTCAAGGAAAATTGGTTGCTGAAGCGTAGAACCGGGTGCGATGGCGTAGTAATGCGTAGCATATGAGTAAACAGCTTTCATTCATTTGTTAAGTTAGTGCCTAGAACATTATTAGAACTTTATCCTTGTGTGTTCTAGCCACGATGTTTTAAACTGAACTAAAAAATTGCAAAGATTTTCTATGTAAGCTCTTAGCTCTTAGTAGTACGTTTCTTGCCAAGGAGGTCTTTCAGTTTAGCTTGCATGCCCCATATAAAACTTTACTTATTTTTTTCGCAGAACGTAATTAATTAAATACTTATTATACCTACAGAAAATAAATAATACAGCATCTACAAACCGAATACACAATCCAAATTGTATTTTTGAACAAACATCGAGTTAATTACTTATAATTAATTTCTTCATAATTAGTTACATAAAACACAGCTCCGAAACAGTTACTCACTTTTACATAATTCTACAAAGAGTACCGGATACTTTTACATGAAGTACATTCGAGTGTTGTAACACGATGTTTATTAGGACATCATATAAATATTTCTCTTCATCTGCAGACGTGGATGGTCGCCGAAAAGTTCCCTTTAAACGGTCGATAGGTTTATTTTGGTACGCAATCAAAAAACTTACAAGTCCCAGAGTTGGTTGCGAAATAGATAGGTACTCCCATTGATTAAATAATGGAACAGTTCTATTTGGACCGTAGGCTGTTTTCTTTCAAAGTTTACGATGCCTATTTTTACCGAGTTAAGAACATTTTGTTAACTATTTCGTTGGAATCAAATTTGTTTTTTATTGATTGTGGATAAAATAGTTTAAAGTTATTTCGAAATACTTACAGAGATACGTTGGTACACATTAATGACGATTATAAGAAACATTTTACACTATGGACATCTCCCTACCTTTCTTGTGATATCGTATTGTATTTAAGCAAAAATCTAGCTTATTTTATTACTCCAAGTTGTCTTAAATGGACAAAATGTTGTCTAGTTAAATAGTAACTTTTGCGCAACTGAGTAGGTAATAAATAAACACAATAATAAACAAAACAATTAAAATTTCATACAAGTAATTTACAGAATACAGACAGGTTTATTTACGTCAATTTTATTTAGAAAATGGCCGACAAGAATGTGTAAACGCTTACAACTGTCATTTGAGTGAAAAACGCGCGAAACGTATGGATATCGATATTATTATTCATGAGGCGACCGAAATGCATTTTTCTTTTACGAACGTAAAATACCTTTCATTGCAGTGCCTTACCGCGCCTCTAACTGACCATACCTTCAGTAAACTAAACGTAGGTATTTTAACGATTTTAAAATGTTGTTAGTGTATCCAGTTTTTCACAATAATAGTAGAATATTGTACAAATATTGTTGTTTTATCTCTAATTTGTCTTTATATCTCTGCAACGAGTGGACAAATGTCTGTCTGCCTAGTTTTCTTATTTTCGCTTTGATTAAAAAGCTGACTTCTTACATAGAAAAGAGAGACATTGCATTAAACCACGAACCAAATACTAATACATATGTAGTTCTGTTGTAACTTAATTAAAAATAACTACAAAAATTTATTGAAAGGATATCAATCACAGCGAACAAATGTGAATTAACATCAACGCGCGTTGAATCGGCGCAAACATATTTATTATGTAGCTATTCGTGAATTGAAAAGCCACTTTCTAGCGTTTTCCGGTCTAGAAGTCAGCGCGCATAACTGCACACATGCATGCGACTCGCACGCACCACGATGGACGACGATAACTATGCGAAATTATAGCTACGATCGCTATAAACAGACATGCCATTTGTGATCTTTATTTATAGCCGAGATTGATGAATAAACACGATAATTTTGTTAAGTGTCAACATTCATTTTAAGTCGATCCTCATTAGAAATAGCTAATACATTATATTCACCTACAATACGAATGGGGCATTTGTGACATTCACAGTTAACTCCTGATTGGGTTTAAAGAGATTTTTTTTTCTTTTGGCACATGTATACTTAACAAACTATGACTTAGAGGAATATAAGGCAATCAAGAATTCTGCCCAATTATAATAAATCATAGGCACAATGCTGTTTGGGGCTAAACTTAACGAACGCCGACGCACGTATCGCCTATGATTAATAAATAAAATAATTTCCAGAACATTTTCCCCTATTTCAGACGTCAACACTGAAGTCTTGTTTACAGGAGTTTTACTCATAATAATTGTCATTTATTTCGTCAGAATATATGACTAATTATTGTAGAATAATAATTATTGTAAGACACTATTAGTCATTTTCGTTACCTACGTGATTCAAGGACTGTTTTATGGGACTCATGGTTCCATTCAATAGGCCGATTAATCGGAACAAGTTGGCCGAGTTTACAATTTTTAAGGAAAATTCAATCACAAAATAAAGAGGATTAAATAACAAATTACAATTTACCACTCAGCCAACCTATACATTTGCTGTAAAGACTAAATTAATTAGAGCAATTTTAGGCAACCGAGACCGAGTCTCTGAATTAGAGTAGGTACTTAATCTAAATTTGTTTTACTACATGTCAACTACCTACTAGACATCTAATTAATAACTGAAACAAATGTCGGTAGTTACAAGGATTAACCTTCGCGGTAACCATGAAAACTGCGCATACGCAAGGCCGACGCTGTATACAACAATTACGCGTTACAGATCTATCTACCTACAATGGAAAAACGAATGTGACTAAGCGTGAAATATAACGTTATTATACAGATATTGTTAATTAAGTAGAGCTGTAGAGCAGGTAAATATTGTTGAAGCCATATTGAACTTTATGTTTAAGATAATCTCTTCATTCAAAACTTGTGGCTTGGTAATAATTGAATTCCATAATTAAGCATTTAGTTTAATTACTTAATATGTACGTATCTACGTTTTACGTTTATTAAATCCCGATCTAAAGAAAAACAAACGTTTAGTTTTCACTAAATACAAGTCAACTTTTTGCTTTGAACAAAAATAAAGTAGTTGTGGAAGGAAACGTCATTTCAAGTATTTCAACGAAATAAGACCTCGAGTTTCCTTAACATGAATATTGTTTTAACTTGAAATCTTTTCGTATGCTGCATATAAATGAAATATTAGACCATAACCACGTCTCTTATTGGTACAGGCAAGAGTGAGCAATACGAACAATGAGTATTTGTCGCGTTCACGGCTAATGTTGTTAGACGTCCGTCGCCAGTATGGGCTATTGTTTTGAGACCAATACTTGCGAACAAGCAACAGAGCCGACAACATTTCGAATTTTTGGCATATTTGAACTGTTACTTAATCGCAAAAGAATTTTTTAGAATTTGGTTTTTGTCTGAACTCGCAGTAAAGTCATAGATGAGACTTGAAGGTCAAGTACTGCGTCTAGTCTTTGTTTTGGTTTAGAATCGATATAACAGACTAAACACAACCCCTATTCATGTGATCGACCCCATATTTGTTTATTTCAACTGAGAAATCTTGTAGTAAGTAACATTTATATTATCCTGAAAATGCATGAAATAGAGCAGTATCCCGCCAACTTGGCGGCATCGGGCGCCATGTTGACGCCAGTTTTGGCGCCAAGGTGCCCGCGACAGGGGGTGCGTTCCCAGGCTGTTGTTACAGTGACCTATTTGTTCAAATGACACAGAACGTCCTCTTTTATTACCAGATTGTGTATACAAAATCCCTAGTGTCTAATGTTGGCGCAGCTTGTAATTACTTGTGTAAAATTGTAGGTTATGTCAATATCCTTGTACGGCAAGCGTTAAGGTTTTATGTGTTCACACTTCATTCCTTGGCTTTGTAAGAAGGAGACCGAATTGTAACGAGCATATCTTCACTTTGAAGTGCAAATGTATTTTAGAATTGAAGTTGTTGTTAAATACTGTGGTAGGTTGTTTGTAAATTCTTGGAACTGAAGCATTCAGCTTGTTTATATCGTTAACGTTGAGCTGTCTATCATTTTTATAATTTTTAAATTGTAAGCTTACTTTCTGACTTTATTTACTTTATTTATTTACTAGCGACCCGCCCCAAATTCGCACGGGTGCAATATGCATGTATTATACATATAAACCTTCCTTAAGAATCACTCTATTTACTAAAAAAAACCGCATCAAAATCGATTGTCTAGTTTTAAAGACCTAATCATACATAGGGACAGACCGGCCGCGGATAGTGTTTTATACTACACACTTCAACTACAACTACATACATATAAAATAAATATATATACATATCACTTTTTTTAAAGGGGGGAAAATCATCGAATGACTGCTCCCGCCTGGGTGAGGCGGGAGGGAGTGTCAGACTCTTACTGACTAAAAACCACCCCATTCCTTCTCCTGCACGTCGAGCCGGAGCCCCGGTTACCCGTTAGGTTCTCCGCGACACATACATATCACTACATAGTGATTACTCAATACAAGTTGAGTTCTAATACCCTCAAAGAATGCAAGTAACGTTACTGTACTTTCAATAATTAATGTGTAGTTGAATCCCGTTTGGATTGATCAATGAAGCTCTAAGTGCTTATTATGAGATCAGGTGGACCAAGTAGTCGACGGAGGAAAGGAAAAAAAAATGCATATACGATTACTTAATAATTTACTAGAGTAATTTTGTTGTAACTATGTTACGATTATGATAGCTTTACATACGTTATGTTCGACATAAGTGGGTGCTATTGCACCTGTTTAGTTGGCTTTGTGATTTCAAATGTGTTTGAAAGCATGTAGAATGTACATGCAGTAACTATATTAACACAAATTAACTTATTTAAAACTCTTATTCGGGTAGATACGGGAGAATTCTTATTCATTTTTAAGACACTCATTTCAAATACGCGAACTAAATATTTATTTATTTAAAAGATACAAGGTATGCCTTACAATTAAACGCCATGTCCAACAAAACTATACATAAATAGGTTGACTGTTGGATCTTTTACATTTAGTTTTAAATTAGTATTTATTATGATAATAGTTAAAATAATTATTTAAATATATATTATTACATAAAGCCTTGTTTTAATATATACAATGCTTATAGAATGTATGTATAAATATATGTACTGTAATAGTATGTCGTAGTGTTGATAAATGTAATTCTTATTCAATCGATTACTGTTACATAGATAGAATAAATTGTTATGTACGTATTGTTATATTTATAAATAATGTATTATTCAAGAATATATATTTATAGAATATAGTATAGAAGAATGTTGTGTACATTCCACTGATACCATTGATATGAACTCAAACTTTTATTAATTTATTCTGCAGTTGTAGTGGTAGGTTCTGATCACTACTTTGAACCCTGTGGTACTGGCAACAAGACCTTACCATTATACTCACACACTTCAAGTGATAGTTTTCATTTGTGTCTGTATTTTATACACACTTAATTATACATGCGTATGTTTACGTTACCCATCTTACATTGATACTGACAGAGACAACCGACTGTGAGAAAGAAGGTACTGTTATACTTTGTGAGTGTTCTCACGTGATGTTAAGTAAACAATAAAGGAACCATAGCTACGCATAATAGTGTAGTAAAACTGGCTGTTAGGTATACATAACATTATTACATAGGATCTCGCGTGATCGACCGATGAGTGGAGCTTAAACGTTGCACAATGCACGTGGTTATTGCAGCGGTATTTTATGGTAATTAGGGAATTAAAAATTAATGTGGAGCTTCTATTACAATGGGTGCAGGCGTACGTACAGCCTTTTATGGTATTAATCTAATTATACGTAATCTGTCTATGTAGAATGTAGGTGAACTGAATATAAAAATTAGTCCTGAACGTGAATTTTCATCCACTCGACCAACACAGCCACCTCGATTTTACTACAAATTATGTATATACAATTTACTTAGGTTTTTGTATTGTAGGGTTTCCCCTGTAATATTGAATGGAATAAGAAAAATACCTACAGGAATATTTACAACTGTAATTCACAATGCTTACGTTGGTAGTATAAAATATTGATTTGCAATGACTGTGCATTTTATTTAATTATTCACACTTAATGTGTATAATCTCCGTCATAAGTTTATGAGCCTCACAAAACAATAGATAAGAAACTAGGTAACGACACCTACTTTTTATGCTAATGACCCGGCCCTTTAGTGGGCTACAGTTAGATGCGCACGCGCTTGCCTCCGTAATGTCACTGACAGTGACAGTACAGTTACTGACGAAACTGGGTTGGCTTGACACCGTGGACTTTGCCGAATTATTTATCATTAGAAATGTACGGATAAATTTTCTACAATTTTCATTTGAAAAGTTCTTATACATGGTACCTACTCCACAAAGGTCCTGAAACAAATTATTTTGTTCCGTTGTCGTGTTTGTGACCTCTACCTACGACTAGCTATTCAATTTAAAGCTTTTAAACTTTATAAGCTTAGTATGCATGTGTTGTATTAATTGTTTTATTAACTCACGTTTCACCGTCAGCACTAGTGTTGGACTTAGGCTTCATTTTTTCCTTCATATTTCATGGAAAAATATTGAATAACAATAGACTGCTCAATCAAAAATGTTCATCAGTGATGTTTAGAAAAGATATGTAGCAGCAATGATGCTTAGTCGCGCGAGTGTAACGGAGGTTTGCAATTGGATTAGATACCAATTATCAGAAATTATTATGGCATAGGTAACTAGTAAACCTATTGAATTAATAAAATATAACACTGGCTGCTTTACAGTTTTTAGTTTTGAATAATTCTGCCAGGTGGCACTATACTTTTTGTTTCGTTGCGTTGTTGTTCTTACCTTTCATAAAAGTATGTGCAAGTAAATAAAAGTAAATAATTATTTACAAGAATACAATCTTTTATTAGAATTTCTAGCCCCTAACTCAATAAAACCCTTTTGATATATAATGTATGTATATATAATAAATCCCCGATGAATGTCAGTAAAAACAAAAAAGTTGTGGCCGATAAAGTGTAGTTAGCGAGTTCGACTGTGCACTGCGCATACAATATTTTTTAATATGATTACCACACCATGATATTCTCCTGTGTCGTGGGTGCTTTTACAAACATACAAGTTCACATACACATGACACCCCGACCCAGAACAACCATCTGTGGATCACACTAAGAGTTATTCCGTGCGGGAATCGAACCGGCGCGGCAGTCAGTTGCCCAACCACCGCGCCAACTGTGCAGTCAATATATCATCATTAATCAATTTTTTTTATAGCATCAGCCGGTAAACGAGCAGACGGATCACCTGATGGTAAGCAATCGGCGTCGCCCATGGACACCTGGAACACTAGAGGCGTTACAATACAAGTGAAATACAAGTGCGTTACCGGTAACGCACTTGTATTATGCCGGCCATTTGGGGATTAGGAGTTTGAGGATCGTTGGGGATTCAGGAATTGGGGAGATTGGGGAAGGGGAGGGTAATTGGGCCTCCGGTAACCTCACTCATACGACGAAACACAACGCAAGTGTTGCTTCACGTCGGTTTTCTGTGAGGCCGTGCTATAACTCCGGTCGAGCCGGCCCATTCGTGCCGAAGTATGGCTTTCTCACACTTAAAATAATAATTAAATAATAATCAATAAATAAATAATATTTTTTCTTAAATATTATATTGGTGGCATCACTATGCAGTGGGTTTGTACTCTTTTCGTGTGCACCTTAACAATGCACCATACACCGGGTGCGTTGACGCGGCTAATGCGTGACACGCCTTATATTTTTACTCTGTGCTTTACGACTGTTACACTATATTCAAGTTCCATTGCTCGCTTGTACACGAATATGCAAAAGTAGAATCTGTACAAAAGTCGCAATGGATATCGAAGGGATTTATTTGTCTTGTATGTTTATGTGCTGGATTTGGGGTCACGGTTTTGTATGAATTAAGCTTATGTTTGTATACACGTTTCATATGTTAACTGCAAGTAATTTAGGTGTGAGTACTTATGGCTCTTGACATCGGCGAATAGGTACCTATAATATAATTGTTTTAAAATATTGTTTTACTTACGGTATCCGTTAAAGGCGCAATTTTGGCGGTTTCCACGTCGACTTCGCACAAAAATTCTCTCGAATCAGGCGCTATTGTAACCCAATTTTCGTACAAATGATCCACTTTTAGTTTTTATTTATTACTGTTATTTTAATAAAATAAAAAACGTAATTATTCAAACTAAATTACACAAATAATAATGTCAAAAAAGCGCGCGCAGTTCTATTTTCGAATTCGAATTTATGCGTCAATTTCTTTTTATTTTCTCGCGAGGCAACAGTATCTTTCGGCCTAGTTGTCGTGAAGTTTGCTATGCGAGGAATAGGAGACTAATCCAATGTTCATCACACCAGTGACTCAGTGGTTTCCAACAACAGGCTGATTACACTTAACCTGTGACCTTAGCCCCGACATTAATTTGACTGCATTGACCCCGGACACTTATCCCATGCTTGTACACCTGATATTTCCTGTCAAACCTAGATAATCTTAAGCAAATGTCTTGTACTATTTAAACCAATTTGTAATCATTCTCGTTTAATAAAAAAAAATCAGGAACTTGTAAATGAAAATTTTAAGAACTTTCTGCTCATTTGTAGTGATTAGGTACTCAATAAGAAGAAAATAATGTAACAAAAAATACAAACTATTGTTTACCCATTGGTTCGTTTTGTGGGAAAATGCCTACGTTTACATAGGTACTTAGGTAATAATTATATGAACTGTACTTCCCTAATAAATACGGAATAAGGATAAAACTAATTGTGTTGTACTTTGTATGTACATTCGTAAAAGGTAGTTTTATATTAAACAAATTCTCTCAGTCTATGGGATTATTAGTTAGATCGACTATACACGTAAGTACGTCATAAATGAATGGTGCCCAATAAGGTTATAAACATAGGTACTTTCCTCTGTTCATAATATTATTATATTTATTGTTCATGCGTACCAGGAATTACCACTTATAGGGAATATTTTAACAGACTATATAGGTCAACAATAGGTGCGCAACTCCTCGATAAAAACAAGTTAATCGACTTAAATTAACTGCTACATAAGTATTTCTATAATAGAAAGAAAAGAAAGAAAGAAAAATAATTTATTCGCCACCGACATGGACCACCGAATAACACACAAAATAATAACAAAATAACATTGAAAAACAAAAAAAAAATAATCGGTAGGCCTTTAAATTTGTTTATCTACATTTGCCAAGTAGGAAATTTCTTTTTTTTTAAAGGGGGATAATCATCGAATGATTGCTCCCGCCTGGGTGAGGCGGGAGGGAGTGTCAGACTCTTACTGACTAAAAACCACCCCGTTCCTTCTCCTGCACGTCGAGCCGGAGCCCCGGTTACCCGTTAGGTTCTCCGCGACGCTTATAGGTACTATAGTTGCTATCAACAACAAACAAGTAGGTCATACTGCGTTGTGTTTCGTCGTGTGAGTGAGGTTACCGGAGGCCCAATTACGCCCCTTCCCAAATCCCTGAATCCCGAAAAATCCCCGAAAGGCCGGTAATTCACTTGTAACGTACCTGGTGCTCTAGTGTTGGGCGATACCGATTGCTTACCATCGGGTCATCCGTCAGCACGATTACCGGTTTATCCCATTAAAAAAATAGTTTAAAAAACTGTAAAAAATATAGAGACTTCGAAAAAAGGAGAGCGCAAACATTTCCTTGTAAGCCAGTGACTGTAATTGACTTTCCTATTACAATAGTATTTTTTCTTTTTTAAAAAATATTGCCCCACACTAGGATTGTCTCCTGTGTCGTGGGTGCGTTTACAAACATACAATTTCACATACACAATGACACCCAGACCCGAAACAACAATTTGTGGATCACACAAAGTGTTGTTCCGTGCGGGAATCGAACCCGCGACACGTTGTACGGCAGCCGGTTGCCCAGCCACCGCACCAACCGTGCAGTCAATGTATGCCATGGTAGTTTACTATTTACATATTTACGTCATCAGAATTCCCCAACTTCCGTTTACTGGGGATGAATTTGCCAATACCAAATTTATTTATTTCCCATAACACCATAACCGATCTAAATCAACAGGGTAAATAAGAACACACGATATATTTCACATTAATTTATTTATTTCATTATAATAGTTATGACTTTAAAAAGTCATAACTGACATATAAAACAGGGTTCTACATTAACTAACTTACACAGAAGGTGGGAAATATAATAAGTCGGTAGAAAATGTTCTGTAGAAGAGCATAATATTATAAAAAATTCTGAAATGGCTTTTTATATAGGGCAAATTTACTTTGAAAACGCTCGTTAACGCGCTGCAATTCGAGCGTCTACGCGCGTCATCGTACGCTCATAAAAAACTGTCTTTCGGAATTCCTAAACACTTACAATTTACCGCCTTACTCAGAGTCATTATCGTAACAAAATCCTTATTAGATAGTAAACTATCCTTATCCTATCTTAAGGATATTTTAAGTAACCACTTAGAGCCGAATTTTCCAACACCAGATAAATTTTAGGTGAGGAAAATCTTTGAATACTTGACAATTCTTCCATACTAAAAACTGTCAAATGTCAATTTTATTCTACAGTTAGGAATTAACTGATCATTGAAATATCGACCCTAAAGTACGGCAGTTAATTCGTGTAGGAATACTTACATAATCGATATATGCGTTTGTCAAAATCCTTCTTATACTAAAATCCTTAGATCAAAATATAAAAGGATTGTTATTACTGTTATTACTCGGTTATAATATAGAGGGTCGTTCATATAACACTTAATAATACTTAAAATTAGAAATAATATTAAGTTTATTTATAGTAAGTGCTAAATTACATCTCCTTGGTGAAGTGTATGACGGAGAGTGCTGTGTCTAAGAGGTACACTGCTCCGTTGATCACGCAGAGGGCGCCGACGGCAATACCCACCTGAAATGTACAAAGAAAAATGTATAAATAAACCAGCCTGTGACCTCTATATGGCAAAGGTCTTTCACGTACAAAATGAACATTCACCACTAAGTTCTTTCAAAACTTTCGTGAGACATACTTAATTAATTATTATGCTTTCGGCTTACTCACGAATGAATGCTGCTTGTGAATATGAGCCTCTAGCATGGCTTGAAACTAAGCGAGTTCCTCGTCAAATAATTAACTGAGTAAGCCGAAAAAATAATAATTAATTGACCACTATGTTTGTGCAAACTGGATGACGAATTCAGACTTAAAAGATTTTTATTTATAAATACCATCCAAATTTAAGATAGACAAGCTTGAGAGTATGAGTAATTAAAAATCTCAAAAAGTTGCAACAATTAGTCCTTACGGTGGTCCGCTGGTAAACAATATGTGCGAATACCAAGCACTAGATCTTAATTATCTACCCGATACTCAAGTAGAAGAGTAAAGAAGATCCATAAATCAACATGCATTTCGTTACTACCACAAGTTAGGACTTTATACTTATTTGATCATGAAAAGACCTCGACACCATCCATCAAGTATCATTGACTGTCTCGTGAAATCATGAAATCATTTCGATTTGAGAAAGTTAACTTAATTACATTTTCTAAAATCAACTAGTTATTATCACCGTAACAGCTAAGAATTATGCATTAAGTTATAATAACCGTTGGAAATGTAATTAATTATGTCCTTAGTCTAGATAAAGTTTCTAAAACTATTCGCTGATGGATTAAGAGAATATTCAGTCGATAGTTATGAGTTAGAATTGTCTTCAACCACGTAGAAAAAATCCCCAATAGCTTGGAGTTAAAAATGTTCCTACAATGGCTTTATTATCTGGTTCATAACAAAACTGGTGGAAAGTAGGCATTACGATTTACGATTAATATGCACAAACCCTAATATAATTCGAGGGTCGGCAGACTAAACCACATTAGTCAAAAACATGCTTTTATTATTATTATACCAACAAAGTTTAAATAAATTAAAAAATCTACGGACTAAAGCATATAAGTCAGAGTCGGTCATGACTGTGACGTATATGATCACAATGCACACAAAAGTAACACACACTTTTCACTATTTAGGTATGTTACGAGTCCCATGTAATAGGGGGTGAGCCTATTGCCATATACCGGGCACACTTTTAGACTCCGTGCTACTACTAAGTTTTTTTAAAACCCAGTAATACTTTGCCCGACCCGGGAATCGAACCCGAGACCCCTTGCCCGGCAATCGCACTTGCGACCACTCGGTCAAAGAGGCAGGCAGTATTAGGTAATAATAATAAGGGATAATATAACAAAAAGCATTTTTTTACTTATGTCATTTAGTCTGCCGACCCTAGAATTAAAGGCGTGACATTATCTGTTTATGTAGTGCTACCTGGTATAACCAAATACAGTACCTGTTTCTCAGCAAACACGAACTGGTACTGGTGCTCTCCCTGGTAACCTCCCCAGTAGTGCAGGGCAACGGCACCCACGGCGATCCACATGAACACACCCACGAAGTTCATCACTATCTCTGACAATGCCCTGGAAATATTAAGATGGTGATTAGCGTCGTGCAGAAATAGGAAAAATATGGTGGGGTCTGGATATGATTAACACTTGGTTGTTGATTTAGTAATCTAGTCCATTTAACTAAGCTTCTTACTTGTGCTTTGGAAAAGGAAAGACGTCATTTGACAAAGGCGATTATAGGTCCTTGAAATCAACAAACAACGTTAAAGAAGTGGAAGAACATGTTCTATCTATAAAAGAATAATCCTAACTCAGGTCGTAGCCAATTTAAAAACGACATAAGTACCTACACAGTCTACTGTGAATACGTGTGCTGTAAACGTAACCGTATTTTGAAAATAAAATATTAAACTATACAATAAATGAACATACCTCTTATGCTCAGTGGTACCAAAGAGATATGTGACAATTTGCACAAGTGTGTATATGAGGTAACCCACGATGACTCCAGAGGCCACGATCTCAGCATCGGGATTCTTCTCCTCGTTGAGGTTCCACGTTCCACCCACTCCCAAGAACTCTCCATTGTAACCAGTTCGGTAAAGAACCAGAATTACTATGTTCAATACCTGAGGAAGAAGATTATAGAGGTAAATATTGTTAATGCAATTGAAAGTGAAAGTTTTGTCTAAAACCACTTTGTAATTTTTAAAAGTATTGATATATATATATATATATTATTGATTAACATCGTAAATTCTACTTCATCCATTATACAAGCTAATTATTTAACATAAGTACGTTGTCGTTTTTTTTAATAGTTGAGTTGTAGTTAATTTTAAGTTGTAAATATTTATGTAGTTATATAGGTATGTTTTTCCTTACTCCTTTCATATTTGTGAATTATCTCGAATAAACATACATTCAATTTTACTACCTCTATAAGCTAGTATAGAATTAAAGAATTATTTCACAACATAAATCCAAATTATTTTTAGATAGCCATGCCATTCTTAAAATATTCTTCCCAAAAAAACCTAAAAGCTGTTGAACTAAAAATCCTCTTAGATAAGAATAAAAACTATTTATGAGTAAACTCATTTCTAAGTAACGACTTCCTAGTCTATGTTTAAACAATGTTACTCATTAGTAGGTAGTATTTCCTGTTGTTCTGCTTATCACCACTTCCGATGGATTAATCAGTGGGTGCTATGCTACAGTTACGTGGATATCCACTGAGTCACTGATATCACAAGGATTAAGACGAATCCTGTTGATGACAATCATCGTTTGATCAAACTTGTTTATAGTTTCTTGTATTTTGTTATCTTTGTGGATACAAAGATAACAAAAGATATCCAAATTAAAAAATATCCACAACCGGATGGTTGTGGATATTTTTAAGTTGGGAAAAATCATCGAATGGCTTCTTTCGGTGAGACGGGAGGGAGTGCCACACTCTTACTGACTAAAAACCACCCCGTTCCTACTCCAGCACTTCTAACCAGAGCCCCGGTAACCCTTTACGTTCTCCGCGGCTCCGTATCAGCATCAGCCCTATTGGGCCCCACTCGTGGTGGTCTGATGACTCTTTGAAGCGCGCAAATAAATTTATTTGAGTAGTTTTTAGTAATTAGTTGATTATGTTTCGTGTGTTCTTGCTCCAAATCATTGCTAAGTGATTCATCTAAGTAGATTCCTAAACATTTTATCAAAAGAATTTCATTTGAACACTCAATTATTCACCACACACACAGATCGGAATGTGATCAATTCACAATTGTATGAAATCTCTTTGCACTAAATAGTTTTTATTGTTGTTTTGTTATTTCTGTATGAGACTACGATTAGTCACAAATATATGTGTTAGTTAGTTCAGACGACTTACTACTAACTATATTTCTGTTTCATAGGTACTTTGTATTTGATATCACCAATAACCATTACACTTCTATCAAGAATGTACACCTGACGTCGCCCTAAAATATTACTATTGCCAATAAAAGTGAAAGCTTGTGTAAATATTCGCAATATAGTTATTAGGTACGCTGGGCACATTGGCGCGGCATCGATCAACAATTTGTGTGTCACAAATCGATAAGATACCGTATCGTAGAATTCTCGATAATCGTCCATACAATCATTTCTAGTTATAAGAAACATGGCTCCTTTTGTCTTTGATGCTATAACACGGAACTGCGTAAATATTGGAACTAGAAGGTGTTTCTTCTTACTGAGAAAGCGATTACATAGGTACTGGGTTTGATAAAGGACTCTTAACTTTTGGCTCATTGAATTGGGCATTCCTTTGAATTCAGGCATATATTGTGAAATGTCATATGCAAAATTGTTCTCGTCGCGGAGAACCTAACAGGTTACCGGGGCTCCGGCTCGACGTGCAGGAGAAGGAATGGCACCCCATTCCTTCTCCTGCACGTTTTTAGTCAGTAAGAGTCTGACACTCCCTCATCTCTGTCATCCCAGTCATTCGAAGATTTTCCCCCCTTAAAAAAAAAGCATTGTTCTGCTTGATGTAACAAAACATCTTTTAACTGATTTCCATCGTATCTAGATTACGAATTTCAATTCGCTCCTACAAGTACTCGTATTTTTGGTATAGCCAAATTAAAACAATAGAGGCTTGTGCAACGTCCACAAATAAAAACCGTTACCCCTCGGAACCCATAGCCGTGAAGAAATCACTAGGTTAAGGAACCCATGGTTTACCAGATCGTCTTACTAAATCTAAATAACAAAATTTTTCGGTAGTGTTTGAAGGAAGAATGCTAATCTTGTCGTCAGATCAATCAATCATTAATCCTTTTCATGGAAATGTAATCATGTTTCTTATAAATATTATAAATTCGAAAGTCTGTGTATTTGATTGTTACTAAATCACGTAAAAACGTCTGAAGGGATTGCGTTGAAATTAGGAATAGGAATAGATTATAGTCTGAAATAGTACACATGGGCGAACCACGGGCTAGTTTTATATAACACTAGCTACTTCCACGCGGTTTCACACGCTCTGCTCAGCTTTTATTGGTCGTATCGTGATGTTTTATAACCTATAGCCATCCTCGATAAATGCGCTATCCAACACAAAAATAATTATTCAAATCAGACTTGTAGTTACGGAGATTAGCGCGTTCAAACAAACAAACAAAAAACAAACTTCCGCTTGATATAATAGTATAAGAGTATAAGATTGCAGCTACATTACAAAAAGAAAGCACACAATAATATAACATAGCCAAGTATTTGTACACAGTTTCATACAAATAATAGTTTCTGAGAAAAAGCGTGCAGAAATGTAGGACTTGTTTTTATAACAAGGTTAGAATCTCTAATTGCTTGGCTTAATTGCTCACTTGAACTTTGCCATAACCACGTGGAGCTTTGCACACATGGACAGGTTACTCTATGGAGAAAGGATATGCATTGATTTACTATGCGTATTCCCGACCAAGAAATTACCCTTTATTTATTTGGCTATCCTTGATTTATGTATATTCTACATTTTGTTGATTTTTTATACAGAAAATGCGATACCAAAAGTTGTTTTCAACACTAATATTCCCAAATTTTCAATAGTGTAGTTTCCTAAATTATATTTTAATGTCCGTCTGGTAGATTAATTTAAAACATTACACATGTATTTTTTCTTTTCTCATAAAATTAAATACTTTCGACTAATAAAGACGAATACTTACTCCTAAACTTAACGCCATTTTATCTAAGTATTATAAGTTCAAACGAAAAAATAAAAAATACGTGTCTAATATTTCTTCATTATCTGACTGACGTACTAATTCGTTTTTTTTTATTTTCAAACCCTGGCAACTATCCTATTGTTTATTTCTGCAATAAACATTACAATTAATATTCTTTGCAAATTATTGTAAGCTTCAGTAGTTTGTATGAATTAAACAATGAAGTTAGGTGACCGTCTCAGTGCTAAAGAATGCCTATAAAAAACTATTATCATAAACGTTTTAAAATACAGTAAATTGATAAAAACAGTTATTCTTGAGACATATTATTATCGGAACTATTTGTTGACATTGAGTATCGATAGCGAACTGACGTCAACAACAGAAATCATTGCCGTTTGTACAAAAACGAATCTTGTTAAACAAAGCTTGAAATGTGAGAAAAACGGCTTGTGGTCGATTGAAGTTCCGTTCAGAGGCCTTAGTACGAGTTTCATTTTCGTTTAAAGTAATCGTACCGAGTACGCGTTCGGCGCTGTGATTGGCCGGCTCTAATGAACCAACCAATCAGACCACAGAACGCCGTCTCGTTTCGATTACTTTAAACGAAAAAAAAACTCGTTCTATGGCCTCCGTTAGTTGCCAAAATTGGCCAAAAATATCCATGCTTAATACTTTTTGTAAAATGAAACGAACATCTAAATTCATCAATACCTGTATATGTAGTATTTTCAGCACGTATTCCGGGTATCAACAGTTAAAATTAATCGTAATCTAGTTCTTTTCCGCAATTTAATACATGTGCTCACGATTTTATATCTTACCCCCATAATAATTATAGAATTTAGCACGATTGGCAATCCTTCTTCATTAACATAATAACTTTAATTGCCTTTTCGCACGCTCCGGTTACTGAGCAGCCCGTACGGGATACTCTTTTGTTTTTAAAAACATCATACGCGTCCACCTTTTAACGATCCAATTAAATAATTTCATTTCATAGATTGGCGATCCATTATTGACAATATTTTATTTAAAAAAAACCGTTGTCCCATTTTAGGATTTTTTCCTATGTCGTGGGTGCGTTTACAAACATACAAGTTCATACACATGACACCCAGACCCGAAACAACATTTTGTAGATCACACAAAGGGTCGTTCCGTGCGGGAATCAAACCCACGACACGTTGCGCGACAGCTGTTTGCCCAGCCGCAGCACCAACCGTGCAGTCGATATTGAATTTCTGTTAAAAATGTCAGAGATTTTGGATTAAATGCGGTCATTAAATTCGGACGTAAAGTCAACCCGTGAAGTCAAATATTCGTGGGTTGGTAATAATAAATACATTTTAATGCACCGCTCATTAAGATCTTACTCATATTTGTAGAGATTGGCATGTGCTAGATAACCCTAGACCACACACAATATCTTATCACCACATTCTCTCCCTGTGTAACGAGGTAAATTAATGTTAATCCTATTTATATACAATTAAGATTCTAGTTCATTTGGTTCCTTGCATTAGTCACGGAAATTAGCTAACTACTGTTTATTTCAAAGTTTTGTTTAGATAACAGTAACAGGTAATATTACAATATTACTACACGAATATTTTATTAGTTCTTTTTTTATATTTCGATGATCTGCTGAATTCATCGTCTTAATGAATTGATAAAAAGCACCTAATTGGGTAAGAACTACTTTCATAAGAACCGACTCAGTACAAAGTAGGTTCCCAATTACGTACCTACATAGTACTATGCGAAATTGAATCATAATTCGTTCATCAATTGTCAATGTTTGCTCTTCAACATTATGGGATCAATAAAAACAAAAGTCGTGTAATAATTCAGTGAGTTCCAGTAGTGTTGTTTGACATTACGTGACCCCTCGCATCAGTCAATGGATTGCGTCGGAATTATTTCATCGCTTCGTTATTGACCCGTGATGTGATGCCCGATCCGATAGAAATCTACGTTATTTTATTGTAAAGTCATGTAAGACAAAAATAATTTTGTTTGCTTAAAATATTTTTTGGTATTACACATAATTAGGAATATTTACCTATATATTTTTTTATAGGAAAACGTTGTGTTCCGAAAAATGTTCAGATTCTCTGACAGTTTCCCTGACTCAATACAGTTTGGTATAAAAATGTCATTAATTAAGTTAAATCATAATATTATACGAGTAAGTTAAATGTAGGCTTCTCTGTTGCCATTTGCCATGACCTTTTATGCCCTATTTTTAGTTGGGCGGGTCTAGGTAGGGTGCCAGTCAATGCAACTCCCCTTTCAAAATAATATTCGCTTTCAATAAGTTTATCATAATTTTAAACAATAACACATTATATATAATCGTCTTGTTATGAAGAATAATAAGCAACTCCATATTTATTATTTTTCAATAGGTGCTATGTAACAGATGCAATCTTATATTGCATCTTCTTGAACGTTAATCACATCATTAGCAAAATTTATTCAATGGAGCGTGTGTGGAACTGCATCTGTCTGCTCATCTCGTTTGTGACGCGCCCAAGGTCCGGATAACGACAATTACTTGACACAATCATTACTCATGGGTCAGGAGTCAGGAGTCAATGGTTAAGAAGCACAGACTTCACTCAGGATGTCGTGGAGTAGAAGGTTATAAAAACATAAAGAAAAAATAATTGACATCCTTACCCATAAAAGTTTACATGAAACGAATGGCTGATTTTAAAATTACGAAATACCTTCAAGTCTTATAGAATAACAAGGTTTAGAAAGCGACTGTTTCTTTTTTAAGATTGACACGATTATATTATTCATAGTATTAGAGGTTCAACTTGTCAATCCGACACTATTCAACTCTCAACTATTCTTTGTTAACGCGATTACCAATGAATACCAAGTTACAACAGTTTTTAAACACCTTTAATTAATACTAGGGTATAACCAGGGTGTCTTCAAGGCCCGAGTAAATATGTTGCTTATGAGACGACGTCATCAATCGTAGACCGCATCATTGGTTACCACCAGGCGAGATAATGGTCGAACGTCGGCCCATCAAATATAAAGAAAATACTTTGAACAAGACAAGCAATCAAACAGATATTGAAACCACTCTAATGTTATTCCCATCTCTATACCTTGACTAAGGAACAATGATATCTTAAACAGTTTCGAGTACTAGGCAATAAGGGTCAAACTTCAATACAAAATTTTCTCAGCCCATAGCAAGTCTACTGTCCATCTCTTCCTGTCACCGTCTAATTACCGCTGCAAACATCCTGCACATGTTTATCAGCTACTCTCTACAGCTGCCAATTACGACCAATAAGCAATAACTGCATTAATGACGTCACAGGAAGGATCCTATATAATTCCAACTTACTTTGAAATCAAAACAATTATTGTGGTGATTTTAATCAGTTTCATCATGGTGTCAATTGTGATTCATTTACATTTTGTGCTGAAGATGATGCTTAATTAGTTACAGCTGTCCGGCGAATTAGTGTTTAAAATGAATATATGTCGCTGTTATTCGAAGCAAGTGAAACAATTTTTCATCAAAAAGAAATCTTGAAATAAGTAGTAATTGTTGTAGCTTTGGTTGTAAGTTGGTGGTTAGATAGGTTGGTGTAGACATGAAAAACTTCTAACGAAGCAGTTACAGGGTGCTTACTCTTGAAACCAATCTCAATGTCAATGCGATTTCAATCCAATAAAATCTCAATAATAAATCAACCGCTATCGTAGCTGTTAAAATGGCATTCAGAATACAAAGCCAAATTCAATACCATTTAGTTCATTAAAGATCCACGCATAACGGATGCAATGGGCCCTAGTGTTGCAACTCAAAAGTACGAAATTTTACAATACCAATGTCGATCGATCGGAATTGGATTCAAGCGTAAGCCCCCTGGTCTAAAATATTAGTTTTCTTCCTCCTTTTTAATTATCGAATAATGAGGAGGCTTCATAATAAGTATAGTATTTTCCATCTTTATTTGAAAACGCAACTTTATCTTAGATTAGAATAACTCTCACTACCTTCTTATAGAACTAAATTACAACAAGCAGAAGTAAACGATACCAGAAATTATGAATTTCTAAATCAACAATCGGGAACGTATTATAGTACTTGAATACTCAGAAGTCACGGAGCGGATCGATCACGTACATAATGTGGCACATAATGGGCGCATTCAAGGTAAATAGCGTACGTTTTGATTGTCCACGTCGCCTGGGAGAGCCATTGTATGCGCGCGAGTTGATCGAGATGTCACGCATCTGTAATGTGAGCTAGAAAATGCGTGTGCTTACATTCGAATAAGTAGAAGAGATACCAATACAATGCTTTTGTAACGCTGTTTAAGAACGTAGAGTTTCAATCATTCGCTTGACTTCCCTCAAAGAAATAAATAAGCACAAGAGAAATAACCTTTCTTAGATTAAAATTATTTATCATCATCATCATCAACAGCCTATAAATACCCACTGCTGAGCAAAGCCTCTTCTCACACGATGAATGTTTGAGCATTAACCACCACGCTTGCTCAATGCGAGTTGGAAATTCCACATATAATTATAAATTATAAGCCCAGGTTTCCTCACGATGTTTTCCTTCACCGTTTGTCAGTGGTGTCTAAATAATCTTAGACTCTGAAAAAGTCACATTGGTACTTGTCGTTGGTTTCAAACCCGCAGTCTCATCACTAGAAGCGGGCGTCATAAACCTCCGAGCCACCATGCATTATTTATCCTCTACATTTATTTAGGAACTGTTAATAATAAGTTTTCTCATGACAACAATTCCAATCATCCAAAAGATACATTTAGCAATAGACTCTGTCCTATGTATGGCTTCTGTTATTCCCTCAATAGGCAAACTGACTCATTTCAGCTATTATGGTCCAAAACCATCCCGAGTTATTACTTCATTGAAACTAGCCAAGCACTTATTACTCATGGTATTACTCATTGGTACTCTAATGTACCTTTAGCTGTGTGGTGAGTAAAGCGTTATCTGATAAATTTGTTTGTTCTACTGTTTTGCAATGTGCTCTGCGGTTGGAGGACCAAGGACCACAAACTGAGTAGGAGGAACACGTGAATGATGACTTAGCTTTACAATTAGTTGGAACCCTTAGGTATATTGTAATGTTACAAGCAACATCATTACTATGATTATGTGCCTATATTGGGTGGTGTAATTGGCAAATTGGCAATAAGGTTTTACTTACTACATCGCATAGTAAATAACAAAGTTAAAGTACATGTCAATGTTAATGATGATCTATGCGTTAAAGAAGACAAAACAAAATTTGTAATAGCTAATCATAAACAATCAAATGAAGAGCTCAAAGATAATTAGAACGTTTCAAGGAAACTGTGTGTTAATTCCGATGTAAAATCAATCAATCCAGCTAGTGCTAATTCGTCTAATTTAAGGAATTCAATTCAAGGTGGCAGTAGTAGTATTTGGGGATTACCTTTAGGAATTAGCAAAAGAAAAATACTATACTGAATTAAAAAAACAAATGTAGTCGAATTTGCATTAATGCGGAATCAAATTGATCTTAAAGTTGATATCAATAAAGATGAAGATAAAGAAATCAACTAGAAAGCACAAGATCATTTACAATACTCCTGTCAACCACGATCAAATGAATGTAGTAAGTACTTTAATTAAAGTATGAGTTAGCTCTGTATCAAGTAGGTGTGGCTATCTCGTTATCAGCTTGATAGGGAATGAGGCCGCTAGGGCCGATTAACCTTAGCGTAGATGCACAGAAATTAACAAATTGTAAAGAATTTACTGCTGGTGACGTTATTTTAACTGTATTTATGAGTCAGGTTTCTATTTATATTTCGCAGGTTCTTTTCTTATCAATAGGTCCGTCTTACTGGATAAATTACTTGTTCATTATACAACTATGTTATTTATTCTACTTCAATTATTGTATTCTTGCTTGTTAATAAAATAACTAGTAGTTTTAACTAGATATTTCTCTTCTTATGCCTTCGATGTTGATGTTTTACGCTTCCAATTATCATTTCAAACATCTTTTTCAAAATTTCCTTATGCTCTACCAAAAAATCGATTTTCGAGCAAACCTAACCTAACCTAAACTATACGGACGAAAGATCCTGAAAAACCGCCCTCATAAACCTAGTTCTCCTGAAGATTGGAATGACATCATTCGTAAACTAGCAGGTGGATAATAAACAGCCAGGTGAATAAACTCTAGTATTGTCTTATTGGGCTCGCTGCCATTGCAGCGGTAAGTCCCCTCTTTGAGGAGTGGCTTGAGAGACGCTACGGCTTCCTCACCTACCGCCTGACGCAGGTCCTCACCGGACATGGAAGTTTCGGGAGGTACCTGTGTCTGATGGGGCGGGAGGAAACGCCCGGGTGTAATCACTGCGAGGACCGCCCTGAGAACACGGTGGAACACACAGTCGGAGAATGCCCTGCGTGGGCTGAGCACCGCCGTGCCCTCAGGGAAGTGATCGGCGATGGCGACCTCTCGCGTCCGGGCCTAGTGCAGGCCATGATGCGGAGCGAGGGGGACTGGGATGCCGTCTCCTCCTTTTGCGAAGCAGTCATGCTAGCTAAGGAGGAGGCGGGACGCGTGAGGCAGCGAAGCGCTGCCTCCTCGCAACCCAGCCATCGCGAAGGACACACCGGGCGTCGGGGAATCCGGGACGATCTCCGGCCACCGTAAGCGCGGGCCTGCGGACGGCGAGCATGGGTGGCTCCCCGTCCGACCAGAAACAGACCCGAGCGTACGGCGCGTCGCGTTCCGCGCGCGCCTTAAAGAGCCATCAGACCACCACAGATGGGGCCCAATAGGGCCGATGACGATTCGGAGTCGCGGAGAACCTAACGGGTAACCGGGGCTCCGGCTCGACGTGCAGGAGAAGGAACGGGGTGGTTTTTAGTCAGTAAGAGTCTGACACTCCCTTCCGCCTCACCCAGGCGGGAGCAGTCATTCGACGATTTTCCCCCCTTAAAAAAAAAAAAAAAACTATACGGACCAACTGATGTGTGTACTACTTCCTACCACTCGATGTCCGTCAATTTCTTTAGCAGTTTCCTCGTAATCTAATTTGATTGATTTTTCTTCAATGAAAATGTGTTTATTAATTTGTTTTCCTCAACATAATTGTCCGCAAACATCATTCGATAGATATATTTCTATACTTGTATTTTTATCAGTAACATGACATCACTCAGTACATAATTGTAGACTAAAATTGATATTATTTAGATTTTCTTTAATCCTTAGTAAATATTCCAGTTTAAAGTTTATTTTAAATGAATCATGTTCTTTGTTCTTAGAATAATGACCCCTTTTACAATTAATTATTATTTTAGTTTATTCTTATAGTATTCTCTTTAGTTTATACTTTATCAAGTAAGTAGGCATGGCGAGTTGTTGTGTCAAGGCAAACGTGACTGTACTATTGACCCGTACCGTAATATCTCATAGTACATTTTGTTAAAGATGGACCTAATGATACATTGTTCGCATACCTACAGACTACAGACCCTTGAAATAACCTCTCTTCTTGATCTTTTAACTTCTTTGGCGTATGTATAAAGATTTTCCTAATACTTCTGTATTAGGAAAATGAACTTAACTGGCTTTAATCATGCACATTGTAGCAGACCAATTTTGTTTTCTAGCTTCGTCATCTATACTTTCATGTTTTTAATATTCAAGTATTGATTTATACATATACTGTAATCATCCTAATGGATACCAATAGTTACATTCCATCCATGAACTAAAGAGACTTTATATCGGTGCCGCACCTTAATATTACCGTGTGTGGTGACATAAATTCTTTCAAAGAATAGTCAATCATTATACTTACAATTTTGAATGTCTTCACGACGATCGTCGCGATAGTTTGCACCGACACCATTCTCACTTGCACTCAGTATTCACCACAATAGTAATTTATATTTACACTTCTTTTGTCTTTGTGTCCGTTTTCGCCAAAACGTTGCCCGTCACTGTATGGCTCTGGTTATCTTTTTGTATGACTTTATCAGCACATTCGACTTCTAATCTTATCTCCAGCGAATTAGTAGGGCAGGTTGCAGTACCTTCACACCTGCTGTTTGAAATGTGATCTTATTGTAGTATTTTTAGATATTATTTTTGTATTATCTCCTATTTTTCGTTGTTGATCTAAGCTGTTATCAACATTTTAGGCTACTATTCTATTTTTTGTGATACAATGAGCGTGAATCAATTGTGTTTTCATGATATTTGTTAGTATTATTGTCTTTTTTATAACGTTCAGTTTTATTTCTTTTAGAGTAGCACCATCAACATAGCACGAAACGTGTCAATTAAAAGCAAATGCTACAGTTACTGGAATTTCTTTATAAGCAATTCTCCATTATTGATTTTATAATTTGCGCGGGAAAATAGCAACTGGTTGACGCCATGTTCTTTGCTCAGTACCTCTAGGACATTTAATGGTGCCCGTGCGTGCAGAGAAGTAAATGAACAAATATCATGGAAGTAATAAAATATGCATGTCCATTTCCATAATAGTCTAATAACAAATGAAACGGCATAACATCATCGAATTAACTCAGACAAAAATATGATCCAGTAAAAGTTCCTGTGTTCGGATTTAGAAGAATGTAGACAATTTTATTTTGCTTTTACTAGAGCGCTACCGAGATGCATGTGTGTCTTTGGAATGTAATTACTTGTGCATCGATTCCTCACATACTGCTTACCCCACGTGACCTACACGAAGCAAAACAATAGAGGAAACTTTTTCCTTAATTATTATCCCCCTGTAAAGCAAGTTGCATTACAAGCATTGCTTGTGTACCTAACAGTACCTAATACCTATATGTATAAATTAACTGCAACTTGAAGATATTTCACAAACATACATACATACATAGCTTCACGCCTGTCTCCCATGGGTGTAGGCAGAGACTAGGAAACGCCAATTACTACGATTCCTACATACTCCTTTCGCTTTATCAATCTTTTCATGCATGCTCGTCGGTTAAGTGTACTTTTAATTTGGCCCTTCTTTAATACTATATCGCCAATATGGTCACTATATATTTTTTATGGTCATAAACATAAAAAATGCAATAAACAGGTAAACAAGAATAAAAAACATCAAACGTCAGTGTGAATTGACAAGGCATTTGTATTTAATTTGAGACCACCCCACCACTCGTGCGCAACTCAAATTGCAATAATTAATTAATTAATTGGCCAACAGCTGATTAACGGACAACCGTGACACATTGAAGGTTGGAAATCTATTAAAGTCAATGTCCTAAATAAGAAACTCTCATTTTCCAACAAAAACTAGCAAAGTGCTAGTTGGACTCGCGCACGAAGGGTTCCGTGCCATTCTTCCGTTTAAGTATCCATTCGAGCACTAATCGGCATTAAAATTAACTTTCACGGAAGCCCTTTAAAGAAGCACCCAATACATCATAACATAACACATTTTTATCCCTGAAGGGGTAGAGTTGCACTGTACATTAACACCCACTTTTCACTTTTATGTTATGAGTCCCATATAATAGGGGGTGAGACTAAACGTCAAATCAAATACATCATCTTTCCTTTTAACTGTCTAGCTCTCACAGTATATGAGATACAGCCTAGTGACAGAAAGATAGACGGATGAACAGCGGAGTCTTAGCAATATGGTTCCCATTTTTACCCTTTGTGTACGGAACCCTCAAAACTTTATCCACAAGACAAAGGGTTCTTGCGAAAGACCAAAATGGTTGAGAACCACTGAACTAGAGTTGGGAAACATTTCTGTTTCGTAAATACCTTCCGGATGCCTTAAAACGTGACGCATTATCTGTACTTGTAAGACTTGCAGGTGTTGATAACAAGATTCAATGTACTAAGTAATTATAATGCGTATTTAAAGTAAATAGTTTCTATCTCAGTTGGTCAGGCCTTTTAGCTCGCTGTGTGTCATAGAATTTTATTCCATACCTATTTATTTATAAAGATCTTCATTATTACAGTTTTAACCCCGATTCTTAAGGGGCACTCAAAATTCTGTTGAGGTATAACATAAAATTAAAAATAATTCTCATCATATTCTTATCATTCTTCATATCCTATATTTAACTCACATTCTCCCCTTTTATGCCTATTTTTATAAACATGCTAAGTGGCTGCAGAAATATATGAATTCAGTTCACCTACTGCTTCAAGACTTATTTATATTCATAGGATTTATTATATTAAAGTTTTGAACTTCATTCAGACATGACTGGTCATGGGGCTGAAAATAAATATGAACCTATCAATACTTACTAGGTTACAAGCACAAAAAACAATTTTCTCGAAAACAAAGACGATGATCATCAATCACTCAGTCAACCACAAACCACAGCGCACCAGAATTATTATATCATGGAGTTACATTCAGAATTATTAGGTATAGTGTACTTTATTTTTCAATAATAAAAATATAATTTAAGACGCCATCTTTAGACAATGACAGGACTGGAGAAGCTCCTAGCTCAGTTGTAGCATATGAATGAACATCCCTTCTAAAATTCGCTGGAACACGATTCATTCTTCTGATAGTAAGATCCTGAAACGTTTATAAAACCGAAGTAAATTGACATAGAAAAACTGTTCCTTTCCAAATAAAAACTAAACAGATGATGTTTAACCACAACATATTGTTTACTATGTCTCATCCATGTATTCACTTATGATTTCATGAATGAAATAAGCTTCTCATATGTAGGCATTAAAATAGATTTGTTTTTAATTCAAATTCTTAATAAAACCTGCAATGACTTGATCAATACAATTAGACCAAGGTTTCGTAACAAAAATAACATATTAGATCACTTTATGGCGCCATTACTTAGAGTTAGTGCTGTTTTTATTTTACCTATAAAGTTAGGAGGAAAATGTATTGAGACATGCATTGTTTGACCTGGTCAACAAAGCAGAGGAGATATTACTTCATTCAGCTATACCTAATGAAAACTAAAGATGTAATTAATAGAAAACTGGCCATGACGAACATTTCACTCACATTTCATCTTAAGCTTTAATCCTTCTTATTGCTCATTTCAGGAACTCGGCCTAGACATCACCGATGAGCAGATCGCGGAGCTGGAATCCGCCATCCACGATATCGACTTCAAATCAGCAGCAGAACATGAGAAGATGGTCCGTCATGACGTCATGGCTCACGTCCACACCCTCGCCGAAAGGTGCCCCAAAGCAGCTCCTATCATTCATCTAGGAGCCACCTCGTGCTACGTGGGAGACAACACGGATCTCATCGTGTTGAGGCATGGCCTGGACCTCCTACTGCCTAGGTTGGCAGCCATCATCAGCCAACTCTCCCAATTTGCTGATGAGTACAAGTAAGTTCAAAAAATTTCTGCCTTATGTAATAGTAATTGTCTGGTCAATTTCGACGGGGATAAACGGTACACACTAAGTACCCAGTAGCATAAAGCAGTCAGTTAGTCTGTCAGTTATATCCAGATGTAAACTAAAAACGCGATTGTACCAAAAGTTACGCTACAACAGCTAAACAGATTAGGACTTCAAACATCGTCGCATCGATTACAACAGATGTGATTAGCATACAATAAATAACTTGGGACAATGAGCAATAATCGTTAACCACTGTTTATAATGTACGAACTAGTCTATAGCTCCTGTCAGACTCATACGTTAGAATATCTTATTAATTGGAACTACTTCCTGATGAATTGCGTATGGCTAAATAATGTGAGACCTAATCTATAATGAAATTATATCCATTGAAAATTCATGGACGTTCGTTAAGTGATTTATTAAAGTCTATTAATTATACCTTATTGTAAAGTATTAGCCTCTACGTTGATTAAGTATTGTCAAAGTTGTACGACGACAATACAAATATTTTACAACTTTACTGTCTACAAAATATACAATGCAGCAGTCCATTCGTTTAAAACCTTATTTCTTGAAACAGATTATTTGAACTAATGTTTAATTCTACTAATTTCAGGTCGATCCCAATTCTCGGATTCACCCACCTGCAACCAGCTCAACTGACAACTGTCGGTAAGAGAGCTTCCCTCTGGCTAAGCGACTTGCTTATGGATGAGCGTGCGCTCTCGCGTGCCAGAGAGGACCTCCGCTTCAGAGGAGTTAAGGGAACTACAGGTACTCAAGCCTCCTTCTTACAACTGTTCAAAGGAGATGGCGAAAAAGTTCGAGCTCTCGATAAAAGAGTCGCTGAACTTGCCGGCTTCGACAAGCGGTACATTGTCACCGGACAAACATATTCAAGAAAAGTTGATTTGGAAGTAATTGCTGCTTTGTCTGGACTTGGAGCTACCGTCCATAAAATGTGCTCTGACATTCGTCTGTTAGCTTCACGCAAGGAGCTAGAGGAACCATTTGAAGCCTCTCAGATTGGTTCCAGTGCTATGCCCTACAAAAGAAACCCAATGAGGTCGGAACGCTGTTGCGCTCTTGCCCGCCACCTCATTACTCTACATGCTAATGCTGCTAATACCCATGCTGTACAGTGGCTTGAACGTACTCTTGATGATTCTGCGAACCGCCGAATTACTCTCGCTGAAGGCTTCCTAACAGCAGATGCCACTTTACTGACCCTGCTCAACATCTGCCAGGGATTGGTCGTGTATCCTAAAGTAATTGCTCGTCATATCGCTCAGGAGCTGCCTTTCATGGCCACTGAGAATATTATTATGGCTATGGTCCAGGCTGGTGGTGATCGTCAAGTATGTCATGAGAAAATAAGAGTACTGTCGCACGAAGCTGGTGCTCAAGTGAAGCAACATGGAAAAGATAATGATTTGATCGAACGTGTAAAGAACGACAGCTACTTTGCTCCTATTTTATCGCAACTGGATAAGATTCTGGATGCATCTACATTTATTGGTAGAGCTCCAGAACAAGTGACTGAGTTTATCGAAGAGGAAGTCAACCCCGTACTTAACAAGTACAAACAGTCTCTAGCTGAAGTAGCTAAACCTGTCGCATTGATGATTTAAAGCGTTTTCATCCTTTTAAAATAACACGTATTAAACATTGTTAAATAATAAACAAGTTGTTCATTGAATAAAATCATATATTTACAAATTACAGCGTATTATTTCTATATTAATTTATAAAAATACAAAAATATGACTTCACTATTTTACAATAACATGAACTAGATAATGGTAACTCTAATTCCAATAATGAAAATTCACTAGGCTTAGCATTAGTAAGCTTCAAGCTGAAAAATGATTATGCAATAAATAACTATGAAATAACATTAACAAAACCGAACAAATAAATAAGCAACTTAAACAAGAGAGAGACAAATCGTCCAACTGTTTCGAGGAGAGAGTTATGGAAAATTCGTGATCACATTTTTATCACAATTTCGATGGCACGACGAGATTGGCAACTATGTTAAGGTACTTATAGAACGTTGGTAAGGAGTGTGTCTCCCTGGCACGCGGGACCCTGACTGGGCCAGTTACATGCGCCTATGCTGGGGTCGAAGCTCAATTGCACTGGACAGTTGAACACATGAAGCGTGAACCTCTGTTTGGTGCAGTCCCATCTACACGCGTAGAACTTGTTGCACTGTTTCGGGTGTCTGAACAAACCAGCCCGCTGACAGTCGACCGAACCTTGCAACGTCTCGTCTCTGCTTCGCCATCCACCAGGACCGTATCTGTCAAAGGCTTGAGAATCGATCGCAGATCCAGAAATAGATTCGTCTTTAGCAATTATAGTTGGTGTAACTTCTTGATTCAACAACACAGTTTTGTATGTTGGAGCAACGGTAACAGCCTTAACGCGAGGTCTAACTCTAATATACTTTTCTGTGGACGAAACCACGGTGGGTGTACTTGATACATAGTTCTCAGAATATACTGTCTTAGGCTTAGGCGTAACAGCTACATTATATCCGCTCTGCTCCTGATAGTCTTGATAGAAGGAATCGTCGGGAACAATTATGGGGTTAAACGTGGAGGATACAATTGGAGCGGCGGTGGCAACCGCATCTACTTGTGATTGTAATTTACTATATCTGTCACCGTAACCTTCTTCGCCAATATCTCCGCGTTGAGCACTTTCGTAGTCATTGTAGTCACCAAGATCCTGAGGAGCCTGAGTTGGCCTCTTTCCTTTCAATATTAAAACTGGGGACTGGCAGCTGCACACAGCTCCTAGTTTACGGACGAGGAAGGGGTTGAAATCATTGATTTTTGTTACAACGGCTACTTTAGGTTTTGTTCTTCTTGCGGGTAATGGGGGCGATACAACTTCGAATATACCTTGCTCAATGGGGGCGTATGTAGACGTAACTGTCTTCGGCGAGTACGAGTAAGATTCGGTGCTGGATACAACAATTGGTGCCGACGTTGT